>CM054112.1:243467470-244024390 GCA_028673005.1 Tanypteryx hageni | reverse complement strand
GCATAGGAATTAAGCTGGTACGCAATGACTCCACCAATGGGTTTATTTTTTATCTTCCCACTTCCTAGCAAGGCGTTTCTTGCGTGCTTATCTTTGCATTTACCTTCCACAGCCATTCGTATGTTTTTATAAGTTTCAGCCATGACTTAAAACTGTCAAAATAACGTCTCTGAGCAAGAGTTTCTCAAGTGCGGTCACAATAAAACTACTACGCGACTATGGTATATGCTTCACACGTATAATCTATTACGTAAAACGAAAATAGTTATCATGTAAGAATTTTAGAAGGATTTTCTGTATTTAAAATTATTTTAATAGTTAAAAATTGACATTTATAACAGTTGAACGCCTTCAGCACAAAGAATACGTTATCATCTTGTTATAAAATAATTTTTACATATCCAAAGTCTTTATTTTCAATCAAACGAGAGAATTACATGGCGATTCTTGTTAAGCGTTGCATCAAGTTCAGGTAACAAGTTTTCAGGTAGGTACGTAAACGCAATTTACCCAATGTAGGGCAATGTTGCGCATGTTGCTCGATAATTCTTCCCCCACTTGTTTTATTTATGTGACTGCATGGTAACCATCACACCATGGCAGTGGCAGATTTAAGGCGTGCACCAAGGATCCCATGAAGTAAGTTGCCCCGAAAAATTATTCGTATATTTAATCTCAGAAATATTAAATTAATTAATTTAAGAATCAGTGGATCCTCTCTACAACTCCATAGAAAAAAAGATCGTTAAGAGGAGTCACATAAGAAAGTTATCATTAGGATAGGTTTCACGATATATTTAGATTGCCGGGCCCCCAATTGTTTAACGCCAGGGGCCCCAGAAGGCGTAAATCCGCCGCTGCATCATGGTAACAAATTGTGCTATATGCGCAAAAATATATTATCGGATGATTGCATTTTGCGTTAACAACCATATATACTGTTCATAATTCTTCATTTACGCTGACTACCGGTGCAGTTTTAAACTTTTTATTCCAAGATCATATGCTTTAAACGCCAATTATTTTTGTAATATATACTTCTATAATACCAAATGATAGCAAACAAGTTTTTAATTTTCGAAAAAACTAAAGTTACTGGCTTCCTATGCATGTTAATATCCATTCTTCTAATAAATACACACGCATGACAAAGAAATGGGCGATTTCATTTGTACGCAATGGAATTGACCTTAAGAAAACTTAAGAATTCAGCTAAATTAAATTTTTCGATTTAGTCTGCTTACCGCCCAGATTGCAATCCTTCTCAAGGGCAATGCAGCGAGTGATACATCATATACATAGTTTCTACGACCATACGAGCGAGTTTTCCATCTCGTAGGATAGAAACCCGGAGCACAAACTTTCAAAAGATTTATCATTCATTTCCTGATTTGTGTCAAGAAATAAAAGCTCTCTCTGTACCCACCCTAGAATGTTCAATATGCCACTCCTTCTTCTGGGTAATCTGATTAAAGTCGCTTGGATTCCTCCGCATTTCGTAAAAGCCTTGTAACTTAATGGAACTACTTGGATTCCCTCCAGATACCTTATCTCTCTTTCAAATGCGAAGTTTCAATTTAAAAGCATGCTTGCTCCCATTTTTTTCATTTGACGTACCTAATCTTTTTTTACATTTTTTTCTGTAGGTTTCACCTTGAAAGTGGGACGCCTATCGTCTTCTACATTTGTTCAGATTTACTGATTTATGAACAAGCAGATAACAAATTACATCCGAATTCCACGTGACGTGTCTTGAAAAAATAAAGAAACATAAATAATCAATTACTGAAATTCAATACCATGTATTAAAAAAATAGCCTTTTCTTTTTCCCTTCAAATTCGAATCAGTACGTGGATTTATTTTTAAATTAAATTCAGTTTGACAAACAATATGTTAGCACACCATTAGATGAAGAGGAATAAAATATTTTCTTGTAAATAAACAATGACACTACTATCAGTTGCCACAGTTTTTTTTTAATTGCTGACAATAGAAGAAGGCTGAACTACTACTAAACTACTAGTGCAAAAATAATTTCTAGTAACGCATTTACTCTCTTTGCATCCGACAGACCTTTTTTAGGAGAGGTCATGATGCCGTACTACTCAAGAAAAAACTTTTGCGCGGTAAACACTCTCATGAACAGAGCAACTCTACGCATAGTAAGAAACAAGATGATCCAAACAGAACTTATGATGCCTACTTTCCATTCAATCATTTACTAGCAGGAGTTACTCGGCTTCTCTCGGGAAAGAATTTTCTTTTAAGTAGAAATTGATTTTTATTTCTCGGAGCCCCGCGCTGTCTGTGCCCTCAAATTTCTCAAATGCGTTATTCGGAGAAGAGGTTCACACGGAATTTTAAATACCATTGAAAATTTTTAGTCAGGCTCGTTTGTGCATCTCAATGGAAAATCCATCATATAATCAAGGCAGACTGCTTTTCCAAGAATATTTGGCATAATCGAGCAGTTTTATTAAAATAGATATTACTCCGAGTGCACCATAAGCCCTGAATTTTCGTTCCCCATTCCTTAATTACGCAAGCGATGTTTACAATAACATTTAATATTTTATCTATTGTATTGCAAAGTTTTACCATTAATATATTTACTCATTAACATCTTGCTCAATATCCACATGGATAGGTGCACCGAAGCCTTTAAAGCTGCAATAAAATTATGTGAATTATGTCAATACTACTAGCTAAAACGTAAACAGTAAACAACATCTTGGTTACCGAACAAATGTAAGTAAATTACCGATGTATGTTGCGATAAATCTTTAAATGTTAATGGTAAAAGATAACAATGTTTTAATATTCCTTAAAAATCATTTGACTCACTTTAAAAGTATTCATAGACTATATTTAATCCATTTGTACCCTTTATCTTGGCGTTGGCTATTCTTCTCCTACGGCTCGCCACGGCGTGGACTTTCCTTGCATTAATCTTTACTTGGCTATTTCCCTTTGAGGAGGAAAACAATTAAGAAATTTTGCTTTGTTGCCGCCTGGGAAATGTTAATAAATTTAGCGTTTAAAGGATAATTTTGAGCGATTTGACATGTAATACGACAAAAGTGAACAGAATTGAAATATTCAGTCTTTCATGGGTAAAATAAACCATTTTCCGAGATCGTAAGTTAATATTTAGGTATATTTATATCCACATCAGTGAAGGGCATTTTGGGATTTCTCCACACTATAATAGCTTTAACGTCATTGCGATTATGTAGCTCTTTGTGTTACAAAATTTCATAATTTAGAGTTATAAAATACTTCAAATACATTCGAACGGATTATTAAATTGATCACGCGTATTTGTGCGACAAAAATAAACCGTGTGTATTAGAATATACCGAATCTGAGTCAAACAATAGTTGTTGATATGGCAACAATCTCGTAATGAGTGATAAAATCTGCCAAATCGCCATTATTTACGCAAAATTCCAAGAAATAAAATCGATGAGCAAAAAATTCTACGATAAAAATTAGAATCTTCATTGATATATTCGCATGCGTATTAGGCAGCAATTAAATTAGTTTTTATATATACGTATACACAAATTAATACTAATGTTTCTGTAATTTTAATAATAGTTTTTGAACCTATTCCGAAATGGTCCTTTGATTCTTAGGAAGGGATAAGGGGATCTTCAGTCTATTTGTTCCATTCTTCCGCAGTCATATTAATGAAGTAATATTTATAATATTGTGCGCCATAAATAAAAGACAACAAACTATGTTGCATTCAACCACTAGGCGGAAATTCTTTTAGATTACAAAAATAGTTTTTAGTGACACATATACGGATATGCACGATATACAAAAATTATAAAGTCAAGGCGGGATGGGTAAAGTTGTTGCGCGGACTTTATGCAACGGTCTCCGGTTTTACTTTGTTTTAAAGCATGGCATCGTACCGGAACCAAAAACCGAAACGAAAAATTAATAGTTATTTTAGCTGGAGTGAAACCAAGCCCGAACCGAAAAAAATATTTTTCTGAACCTGAACCGAAACCGAAAACTTATTTTTTCGTTCCATTTTTTCGGTTGCATAAACAGTGGGAGCAAAAAAAGTTTTTTTTTGCTTTAATATGAGTAATTTTTAAAAGCCTCACGTTTCAACACTGGATAAGGCAATTCTCTTGAATATTTCCCCAAAAAATTAAAAGTCGGAGCGGAAAAACCGGTTAGAACCGGTTCAGTGGTGGTTAATGCAGAGAAACCGGAACCGAACCGAAATTTTTGTTTTGTATGAACCGGAACGAAAACCAGAGTAAAAAAATTCGGTTAGATGCCTTATTTACAAGTTCTTTTCCTCTGCGTACTCACATTCGGGGGAGGAGAAAATTAATTTCACGGCGTTCTTCAATATTTAACGTCGTCGCTAGCCAGTAGATCATTCGCAGGACGGTTTGACATTCACTATTATATCTAGTGGAGGAAAGCAGATTGTTTTATTGTGTGTGTGCGTGATTGAGAGGGGGAATATGATAAGTCGAAATTACGGCTGTACAGAGGTCAGTAGGACGGAGTGGAGAGTGAGAGAGGGGAGAAAATGGAACGAATGTGGGTGTAACGAGCAGAGGCGTACGGATACAAAGGATTGCCGGTCTGTCCTGAATATTCAAGGTTATTCCCAGCCGCTAATCCCTTTCATTGTGCAAACACTCTGCCTCTAGGGAGCGCGCAGTATCCTAGGGATCAATGGAAGCGCACGTGAGTAAAAAAGAGAATTCACCGTGCGATACTTAATCCACTTGCTGGGAGTGTGAATGAGTCAATCTCCCCTGAGACATCAGGCTTGGTTACGAAATGAATGGTCAACCGAAAAAATATTCTCTTGGTAAGTGTCCCGCGTTTTTGAAAATATCGGTGAAATTTTATGCTTGGTATGCTATGTGTGTCAGTGTCAATCAATAATTAACACGGATCTAATGGCTGATGTTATGCTGTAAAATTAAATATGATTGAATAAATGTTTAAGGAGACCATTTTTTTATGGTTAAACTCCTGCAAATTCGGCCCAATTCTTCAATTTAATTCTCCCAGATTGAATAAAAAATGAACAGATCAGGATCATATAAGGGTCATATGGGAAGGATAAATGTCTTACATTGTCGATCTTTTGTTATAAAATAATGTTGGTTTTAGTCGAATTATAATATGGAGTGCCGTCACCCATCTTTGTGTTATAGATTCAGGTTAATATTGGTCGTCGAGGGTTGTTACATCATGCCCCTTAATTCCCTCGGCTCAAGCGTTCTCATCCAACCACTTATCGCCAGAAATTGGCTCATAAATTAATAAATGGGTTGATATTTGGTGTAGAAGGTTTAAATTCCACTCGATCAACTAAGCATAGCTGTAATTGATGAGGTCAGAAATGAATATAGATTTTCATCGACACAGAAAAAAAGATGCATTCCTAAAAAATTCTTCGCATATCGAAGTTGGGTATAAAGAGACTCAAACTATTTCTATTTATTACTTAAAGGTTTTTAATGGAGAGATTTTTTCCAATCCAACGCAAAATCTAAGTTATTTTTTTATTGATACACGAAAATGAAGATTAATTTGGAAAATCACACATTTGAAATTTATCAGTCATTTTACCAGCATTTTGTTTTTTTTTTCTGGATTCATCCCAAAGAACATTGTGATACACATTTGAAATTTATCAGTCATTTTACCAGCATTTTGGTTTTTTTTTCTGGATTCATCCCAAAGAACATTGTGATACACATTTGAAATTTATCAGTCATTTTACCAGCATTTTGGTTTTTTTTTCTGGATTCATCCCAAAGAACATTGTGATACATGCCTATGAGATGGTTCAGCGGCTTCTGAAATGCTCTGCAATTTTGCGACTTGTAATTTTAATCTCAAGACCAACCATTTTACTATGGAGAATTGAAAATGTAAGGGAATAATGTGAAATCAATCGTAATGAACAGATGCGAAAGGCTTTGAAAGTAATAAATGTCTCATTGATTTTGAATCATCTTAAATTTGAAGAAAGTAAAAGAAAAGAATTGCTTTGTTATTTATTGATTGTTATTGATTATTTAATATCGTCAGTGGTAGCCAGCAATTCTATTTGACCCTTTCTTATTTGCTAGTTAATAATCAATTATTTACGATATCTGTTTGTCCAGTAATAAATTCTCAATCCTTCAGCCTTGTTTGACATATGCTCGTTTAGATGTACCTATTATTCTTTGAGCCAGTCGTTGAGTCGTAGTGAATTGTGTAATTGAAAGTTGGTAATTATTTTCTACAGTTGAACGCTATTAGTTTTATGTGTGTGTGTGTGAGAGAGAGAGGGAAATGGAAGAGAGGTTTAGGATTTAACTTGACGTTAGGTGATTGGAATGTTGTTGGTGTGCGTTTAGGTAGAGAGAGGACATTGATTGGGAATTTAACTGGAATAAGTTTTCGACAAATGCCGACTTTGAATCACCAGTTTAAAAGGTCTCATTTAACTAATGAAGATAAAAATCTCGTTATGAATAACACCTTTTCCGTTAATAATATTTGATATGCATTAAAGAAATGTTACTGTAATAGCACATGTTATGATCACATTAATGGGCATTTCTTTGCTTATGGCAACTTATTTGGTCTCGGTGAAGCTTGAGCAACCCGTTTCAACGATGTTGAACTGATAATAATTTTTTTCTTGAAAATTCTCTATTATCATTTAAAAAATTAATGGTTTCTCATACATCGTCCCTTAACCAGAATATCTTCAATGTCTGCGTAGTCGATATTTGGTGAATTATTATACGTTTTCATTTTATCGAAGTAGGGATTTATTGCATAATAAGTCAATCTTGTAGAAAATTTTGCTATCATCAAAATAAATTTTTTTTCCAAATTTATAGCAACATTAGCTCCAATATACAGTCTGCCACTCATAAACAGTACACATACTTTCCTATATATATAATTTATTTATATAGTGTGTATTTGTCTGCTTAAGTATTTACTTTTCATTTATTTCCAATAGCTCACATTATTGTGCTTAATAATGAAATATGTGTGCTTTTAAGCGATACGAAATTTTCCATCTTTCCATCGAACATAAATTCAGAAGTCCTGAAATCAGTCCAATGGATTGATACTTGAACATAATCTGAGTGCGAATTTATAAAATCAAGATAAATTTTAAGCAAAATATTACCGATCTAGCTATCAACACGTTGGACGTGCAGGTGGAGAGAGGTCAGATGCGATTCTGCCACTGCGTTAGAAAATTTATATCGTGTGGAATGAAGTGGAAGTTACGGCTTCGTAAGGGACAAGGCGAGAATAATAACGGATGGCCATTTCGGAGGAAGGATGAGGAAAAGAGGACTAGCCATCCAAGTGATGTGTCCAGGAAGGGCGAAAGCAATATAGCTGGCAACTCGACGACGGGATGAAATGAAGAAGAGAAAAATAACTTTAGAAATAAAAAAATACATATCATTCACCGCAGTGACGTTTCTGTGTCCTGCAATGATTTATTATTTCTTCTACCCGCATAAGTTCATTATCAGGATGTGAGCATAGAATTAGCTTCTCTCGATTGTTTACTGGAGAAACCCGAAAAGACATAAGTACAGGAACGATTTTAACAGCTCTTAACCTTGATAAATCTTGCAAAATCTAAAACTACCTAATGCCTTACTTATAATTTTATCAAATATGGGTTCACTGACCGTAAGAAATGATCTGATTTTTCTAAAGGATGTCCAATTATAGATGAGCTTTAATTAAATCATTTGATATAACCAAGCCAATGATAGTTAAATAAACAAACAAAATGAAATAGATAGGGTTCAAGATGAACCGATCAGGAAAGCAAATTTCCATATATGTATTATACATACTATTCAAGAAGACGTCTTTTAAAAAAAATGTCAGTCAAGCGATATGCTTATCCAACCTCGATCCAAATATTTTCAACGTCCACGTCGAATTTCGCCAAAAAACATATCTCAACAGATTAAAATCACTGATCGGCGTCATTTAAACTCGCTTTTCCCTGTAGATATTAGATCGCAAATTCCATCGCTAGGAGCTTCATATTTATTTTGCTTCGCGCCGTTATAGGTCCATTCCGACGCGGACAAACGGATACATTAAGCGTGAGATTTCACCTTCACAGCGACAGAGGGAGAGAGGTTGCCACGCAAATGGATAGATAGACGTATGGCCGAAGAGGAGAGCGGTTGCAAAAGAATGCACTATGAAAACCATCAATTCGCAGTCCATTTCCCGCCCATTACGCTTAACGGCCCCTGATGTGGCTCACGTATTGATCGACACGTGAGCATCCCCTTCATCCCACTTTACTGCTTTTCCGTCTTTATATCGAGGATGTTCCTCTTTTCTTCTTCGAGCGGATCGCTTAATCCCCCATGTCGAATTGGGGATAAAGACAGTGGAGAGGGAGGGAGGGGAAGGAGCACTGCGGTTAGGGGAGGGGCAAGGGAGGGAAACTGGATATGGGAGGGACGAGGGAGGAGGGGGTTAAGTTGGGAGATTAAGAAGGGAGAAGGGTTTGCGAAAGCGGGGGAGAGACGGATTTGTCTAATGGCCTGGGATGGAGTTTCAGTTCGTAGCGACGGATCATTCGGGATAAAGAATTAATGCTCTACGGCCTCACTTGAACGCAGCATTGAATGGCCAGTACCTTCCCTTTTGTTAACTTTTGGAAGAAAATAATCCAGCTCAATGACAGCTTTAAGGATTGTTAATGGCGTCCATACCTGCAATATCTCTGCAAGTGGGGAGGGAGAGAGATAATGGAGGAGGAGGGTAGTTTGAAAGGGCTTTTATTGTGAATCCAGCACGTGGTTTCTAAGTGTGTGTGTGCAAAGCAGTGAAGTTGGAGCACAGATTTAGTGGGGGGTGGGTTTTGGGGAAGAGATTGGAAGTCGGGCAGACGCAATGTATTTCCTCCTACGGTGAAGGCTGAGAGCTGAGTGTAACTCAGGTGTTTTGGGAAACATGGTACCGCGTGGTATTTGTATGGGTCAATATACAACTATCTATAGCAATATACATCCATTATATTTCCTCAAAAATCTTGACTTTTACATAATTCCGCACAATTTTTTTACGAAACTCAAAATACACCCTAGAAACGCAGTTATATGCTTACAGGTGTACATTTTAAGGAATGAAACTAGATAATTTTGTGATAATTAGAAGTTTCATAATTGTATTTATCCTAATACATTAATATTCACTTGATGAGTTCTGATTCAATAAATAAATGAGAAATTGGATCTCCGATTATCCTCATAGATCGGTCTCTTTAAGAAAGAGTTGCAGAAAAATTACGCCAAAATTCGTTTGTGGTGAAAGTAGATATTGGTTCTTTTTGTCTGAGATAAACGCCTTTACTGAGGCGCTGCACATTATTTCGTGCGTATTTAAATGCAATATATTTTTTACGAGACAGAATTTGAAATTTTAAGGCAAAATCCAACCCATTCTATATACGAATTAGTAAATACTTGCACCATTTTTGTGTTTTAGCGAAATATGTAGACGATTTAAAGTAATATAAATATAACTCGGGTTTACGAAATTTAGTTAGATAAGGTATTTATTCGAAATGCATTGCAATTTTATTAATCGCTGAACGAATTGCTTATTTATGATTTTATTTATTTATTTTGAATTATCACACAAACGTCACCTGACGGCATTTTACAATGAACATATAAACAACTACAAAAATGAGTACATACCATTATGTCCTCGGTTTCATTCGAATCCAGACCAGCATATCAGCCAGTTTTTTTAGAAAATGTTTTTCGTGGTGTTAAGTTTAATTTTATCCATAGTGTTTTTGAATTCTCGCCTTCTCTTTCCTTCCTCAAATTTTACAGCTTGAAAATTTAAAAAGTAAAAAGTCAAGTTAGCAGAATTTAACGCTGATGATCTAGAGATAGCAAATGAAGAGCCAAGAGTTAATACGTTGTCCCGGTGTTTGTGATATATTTTTAAATCTTGACATGCCGACGTGTTTACTGTGGAGAACTCAGTCCATGGAGAGTGCTGCTGTTTTGATGCTTGATATTATACTCCGCTTTTTTATGTCTTGGCATCACATAAACAAAGAAAATGAGAGTAAATAATTAAAAAAGCTTTAACATTAAGGCGACTTAAAATGAATTCATCAATCTTTCAAAGGATAATACCTTAAGTCAGGGTTTCCCAAACTGTGTCCGCGAGAAACCAAGCACGTGACTCATTCACTTAGCTGAGGTAACCAATATTAGTGAGGCATTAATGTTTGTTCTAAATAAACTATTATTATTTTGGTCAAAATATTGCACTGGCTACAAGGTTGTCGTGGTGATTTCGTGTTGTCAAAAATCTCTCTTTTCCATGCAGTTGCGTAGTTAGGATCTCCAACGCCCTGAGGCAAGTCACAGAAATTTCCCCCTGGCCTCAGTACAATTTTCCAAGAATATTTAATGTGTGAAATAAAATGGAAATTTAATCATATTATACTGGCCGTTTAATATGGCATATATCATAATTTATTTATAATTTATAATCAAAAACATCTAATTCTCGGCCAACGAGTTTGCGACCCTCAGCCCTGCGTCCGGGGAAACTGTTCCCCTATACTCCCACATAGCTACGCCACTGCTTTCATGTGTTCTAAAGATTCTTTTACCGTTTAAATTAACCGTCTATATGCCAGTAAGTGAAAGAAGATTAGTAGTTCCCACCCATATAATGTTTTCAGCATTCCTGCTCTATTAATATAGAAGGCTGTTGATTCATAATTCACATTGTGTACGAATATTGTTCCATGCGAGGTCATATTAACATCTATGTTGATTACTGCAGAAGGTTTATCTTTCTCTTCGAAATATATATTCGTCTTCTTCTCACTACTAAAATTTGATTTTTTTGAAGTGCTTATTTGACCCAGGAAGAAAAATCTCATCTCATTTGCTATTTTTTATAAGAAAGTTAATCACATCAATCTCACCTTATAGTGAAAGAGAAGCGATCTTTCTGCTCTTTTGTTTTTGCTGTGTAATTCAATTTTTATCAATTTCTGCAGATTATTACTTTTTTGTCAACTGTTTACATCTGTATTTTTAAAATAACGTGTACATAAGGTCGTGTAAATATCCACTCCTTTCTAGAAAAAGTTTAACCTCCATAAAATACATTTTAGCGCTTTTTTCTAAAACGACGTTTATATATTTGGTTTATCGTCCATCTACCTGACCGTCCTTGAGCGGAATGGCTCAAGAACGACTAATACAATCTTTCCTTATAATGTTTGCTAATTAATTTTAAGTAATGAAGAAAAGTTGACCATAAAGATATAGTAAAACCTAAGACTGCTGCTACCGAGTTGCCTAATTTTCTTCTTTTTTCATTACGCTAATAATTAACTACTGCTACCCCAAAATATGGATCGTTGACTTAAAACCGGTACTTTTAAAGTGATAACTGGTTGAAAAGGTGTAAACAAGAAAAATACATACAATTATAGGTACTGATACTGATGTCCCATCTAATTTTATGTCCTTCTATGCAGAAATACCAATGCGACGACCTGATGACAGTAGCACAGTTCGTGAAAACCTAGGAGTAAGGACAGGAAAAAACGGAAGTGCGATGAAAGTTTTATCAAGTATGGTTTCACATGGACAGGTAATAATGAAGAGCCAATTTCAATCTGTGTTGAATGTAAAAAAGTATTGGGTAACAGCAGCCTGAATACTGCAAAATTACAAAGAAATCTTTTGACAAATCACGCGTCCTTGAAAGATAAAAGTGCTGAGTGTTTTACAAGAAAATTGACCAGGTTCAGCAGAAAATATGGAGATTTCATAAAAGATTTTGTGAAGATAATAAAAATGCACTTGAGGGTTCGTATCGTGTCAGTTATAGGATAGTAAAAGCTGGGAAAGCTCATACTATCGCAGAAAAAATAAATAAAACCGTGTGCGAAAGAATTGTTAGAATGTATGATTGGTGAAAAATACAGCAACAAAATTGATTGTGTTCCTATTTCAAACAATTATGCCTCAAGACGAATCAAGGACCGACTGAAAATGAGTGCAGCAGATTTTTCACTTCAAATGGATAAATCCAGTGATGTTGCAGGATTATCGATTTTGCTTGTTTTTGTGCGCTATGTACATGAATCTTCTATTGACGATCGATTTTATTCAAAATCGTTTGCTTTTTCAAAATGAATTTCTCGCCGTGCAAACGGAAATTCCTAACATCTGTATTTTTACGGGACCACATCCCTCTTTTACGCTTTCCAATATCCGTAATATATTCTTGTTTGGCTCCGAGCAATATTATCTCATTCAGTCAAGCTTTCGTATTAGATCATATTTTATGTTCCAATCAATTGTTAATATACAGTAGAACTTGTTAAAGTGGCCACCTGCGTATACTGAGCATCTGTGTCAAGTACCGAAAGTCGATGGTCCCGGCAGAAAAGATAAGGATTCCTGTATATAGGAAACTGCGTGCCCACTTGTCTATTGTATTTTGGTTTTTCAAACTTGTTCAAGTGACCACATGTAGTTCTCAGAAATCCCTTTAACGGCCAATCTACAATGGCAGCCCCAGATAGAGAACAGGAAAGCACTGATGGAGGACATAACTGCTCTCCTGCCGCAGGCCCTTAAACATCTTTTACACGAAAGATTAAGAGAAAATAGTTGGTTACCCCATCTCATAGATTTACCCAATCCTTAATACCCTCAGTATAGCTAAGTCCTCGTTTAGGTATATGCTGCGTTTTAGTAGTAGCCGAGATAAAAGCTAATCGAAAAGAATTAATGCTGAAAAAAATAAAAGTGATAAAATTAAAAAAAAACCATAGTGAAAGAAAAGTCGCAGAATCTTTTGGAATAATGAAGGCATGCGTCTATAATATCAAGAAAAGAAAACTCGAGCAGATCGAAAACGAAAACAGTGAGCTATGTAGAAACGCGAGGAAAACAAACAATGATAAAATTAATAAGGCAACTCTATTTTGGTTCTAAAAAATGAAAAAATTAAATTCTCACATTTGGGATCCTTTAAATTCAAGAGGCAGCCCTCCTGTTTGCAAAATATTTTCAAGCATCAACTGGATGGTTGGATAGTTTCAATATGAGAAATTTAATATCCCAAATAATATTATGTGGTGAATCAAATAAAGTGTCGCTAGATGTAGTGAACTCCTTCAAAGAAAAGTTTACTAAAATGATTTCGGATTATCAAGAAAAAGACATTATTAATTCTGATGAATGTGGACTCCTGTTTCAAGCGATGTCTAATTAGACATTAGCAACAAAATGCGACAAATGTAAAAGTGGGTAACTTTCTAAAGAGAGAGTTTTGTTTTGTTAGCTGCAAGTAGTACTGGTGAGAATTTACCACCATTTATGATTAAACGGTCATTTTGTAAAACCATTTACATCCGCCAAACCAATGCGTACATTTTGCACCCGATATAAGAAGCGGCCTGATGGACGATATAGTATTTTCTGAGGTGGGAATAGCAAAGCAATTAAGTTAAATCAGACCTAACAAAGCCAATGGCCCCGAAGGAATTTCTGCTCGCGTTTTAAAAGAATTAGCTGAAGGAATAGCACCTTTTCATCGGATAATATTCGATAAATCTATTTCCCCCGGAGAGGTCCCTAACTACTGGAAGTTAGCGCATGTTACTTCAATTCATAATTCAGGAAACGTAAGTCTTGCGATACTCAGCTCGGTCTTTTTGTGAATTGTATACTTAGAAGCGGAGAAAATAATAGGCAGGTCGATGCCATCTTCTTTTAGGAAAGCCTTTGGTAAGGTACCCCACAGGAAGTTAATAACGAAATTAGAAACATTAGGCGTTAATTCCAAAATTGTTAGTTGGATCCGTGAATTTTTAAATCATAGGAAGCAGCAGATTGTTATAGATGGGACATACTCAAACTCAGTGGGGGTTGTCTCTGGCGTTTCACAGGGTAGTGTAATTAGTCCGTTATTATTTATAATTTATATAAACTATATCAACTCAGTAGTCAGAAGTAAAATTAGACTTTTCGCGGACGACACCGTGATTTATAGAGAAATAAGCAATACGGAAGATCGTAAGTATCTTCAAAATCTTCTAGAAGCATATTTTGCATGATGTAAGGAATGGCAGTTAGAGATCAACCAAAAGAAAAGCTGCGTCATCAATTTCTGGAGAACCAAGAATATCGCGTTGGATGTTAATTATTCGTTGGACGGAGTAGAGATTCCAGTTTCAGACTCGGTTAAATATTTGGGAGTCACGATCCATCGTGATCTCTTTTGGGACACCCTCATTCGCCGATTGATAGGTGCTGCTAAGAGAAGGCTGGCCTTTATAGGGAGAATAGTTCAATGTAGCTTCGAAAAAGCCAAAGAATTATGTTATTTATCCTTGGTTCGACCGCAGGTCAAATATGCGTCATCTGTGTGAGATACCTACTAAAAGGTACTCACTAACGAGATAGAAAAGGTTAAGCGCAGGGCAGCTAGATTTGTAAAGAGGAATTACAATAGTAAACAACATCATTAACAGTAACGTCATTAATAGAAAATCTGAAATGGACATCGTTAGAGGAACGTAGGCTGCAGACTTGATTTAAACTGATAGAAAAATATATGTTGGATGGATTATCGAATGAGGTAATAGGTCCTATCAGAAGCCCGACGTATTTCGGAAGGCATGACAGCGAGGATAAGGTTCGCGAGCTTGATTGCAGAACGGGGCGATATAGAGGATATTTTTTCCCTATGACGATAAGAGAACAAAACATAATAGGAAAAATAGGGACCTTTGGTGCACTGCACCCCATGAATTAAAAATTACTAACTCCAAACCGTAACGTTTACCCAGAGAAGCGCTCAAAAGAAAAAAGTTAAAAAAAATAATAATAATAATAATTACAAGTTTGCTGGACAATGGCCTAACAGGGACTTGTGGTCAAAACCTAAGCCTAAAAAGGGAAAATTAAAGCACGAGTACAAGACAAATAAAGAAAAACTTCTCTGGAACAAGCACTAAATACGTATTTCGAGAGCTACGCTCTCATCTTCACTGAAGTCGTATGATTTGAAGGTGTCATGTGTTGTGTATTTGTATGTTCGTGGTAAAAGTGAAAAGATGAAGGGGGGGGGGGGGGCGCGGGAACCGAAGTGGCCGTTAACGCATAGAGAGGTGAGTGGGGGATGAGTTCCTTGTCGTTATTCATGACCGTTTCTCGGTATTTGTTTATGAATATGCTTTCGTCAGCGTCAAGTTTCCAGTCTGTTTATATTGATTTTAAAAGAGTCATGTTTTCGATTTTAATGGGGTGATTGTTTTATAGTATGTGTGCTGCGACGCTAGACCTGTTAAATCTGTTGTGGCTGAAGTGTGCGATGTGTTCTTTGAATCTGATTTCTAGCTTCCGTTTTGTTTGACCTATGTATATTTTTTCACATTCTGTGCAGGCGATTTTGTATATGCCGGATTTTTGTAGGGTTGGGATCGTGTCTTTTGGATTGTATAGTAAGTTGTAGAGTTTGTTTTCATTAACATGCACTGCTTCAAGGTTATGTTCTGAGAGTATTTTTTAAAGGCCGTTTGTGATGCCGGGAACGAAAGGGATTTTTACGTATTTTGGTTTTTTGATAGGTGTGTTTGAGAGAGTGGTGTGTTTTTTAATGTGAATCTTGTGTTTATGTTTCCGTAAAATATTTTCTATAACTTGAGGATCGTAACCATTGATTTCAGCGCAATTTTTTATGTGTTTTAGTTCTTTGAAAAAATCAACTTTAGACAGAGGGACTTGTATGAGTCTATGTACCATGGAGTGGTATGGTGCAAATTTGTGTGAGATGTGATGATTAGAGTCTGAAGAGATATGGATGTCAGTATGTGTGGGTTTGCGGTAAATCCCAAACTTAATTCGGTTGTTTTCTCGTTTGACGAGAAGGTCAAGAAATGGTATCGAATTCTGTTTTTCTTCTTTATGTGTGAAGTTGATGGAAGGGAATTGATCGTTTAGTTGTACAAAATCTGTTATGTTACTTTTGGATATATCGAAAATCGCAAAAATATCGTCTACGTATCTTAGCCATAAACGAGGGAAGTAGTTGAAGTCGTTTTTGCATTGTTTTTCAAAGTTGACCATGAAAAGGTTGGCTAAGAACGGTGAGAGGCGGTTTCCCATCGTTGTGCCGTAGTTTTGTTGGTAGAACTTTTTGTTAACTTGAAAGAAGTTTTGGTTCATGCATAAGTTTGTTATCCAAACGTGTTCTTCTATTGTTGTAAATGGTAGGTCTTGTTCGGTGAGCCAATTTTGTAGGAAACGTTTCATCAATAGGAACACTGGGAAAGAGGGAAGCAACATCAAATGAAACTAAAATATTACTATCTTTCAATGTAATGTCCTTAACCTCGTTAATGAAATGAGAATTATTTTTTATGATAGATTCTTGTTTGAGAGGAAATTGTTTGAATTGTTCATTTAGCCAACGGGAAATTTTGTATGTCGGGTTGTTGATGGAAGAAACAATAGGTCTTAGGGGGATGTCTTTTTTGTGGATTTTTGGTAGGCAATACATCCTACGAACCATGGGGTTCGAGGTGTGGAGTTGGAGGCTAAGTTTTTTCGTGATCAGTGTGGTGCTAGCTTTAAGGGTTTTGGCAGTTTCAGAGATCATTTTGTTGATAGGATTTTTCGGAATATTTGTGTAAGGTCCTTCTGTTAGCATTGTTTCCACTTGGTCGTAGTATTGTTGTTTTTGCATAATGACTACGGTGTTCCCTTTGTCCACTTTTAGGCTTAGGTTTTGACCACAAGTCCCTGTTAGGCCATTGTCCAGCAAACTTGTAAGTATTATTATTATTTTTTTAAAAACTTTTTTCTTTTGAGCGCTTCTCTGGGTAAACGTTACGGTTTGTAGTTAGTAATTTTTAATTCGCCTATCCGCCGTAGTCTCCTCTCCCTTTTTTCATACTGCACCCCCTGCCATCCACCAAAAAGGTGACTTGCACGGTATCATGTAGCTGTTGATGAAAATATAATTGGCCTAAATATTTTAAAAACTGATGTAGACAATTTGCCAGTGATTTGGAGAGCAAAGAAATTGGCGTGGATGGTTTGTGCATTATTCATTGACTGGTTGAATATCGTAAACAAAAATATGTGACAAGAAAATCGAAAAATTTTAATGGTCGTGGACAACTGCCCAGCTTACCCAAAAAATTGATAACATGTCAAATGTTAAAGTGAAATATCTTCTGCCAAATTCTACTGCAGTTTTGCAACCTCTTGATCAAGGTATCATAAAGAATTTTATGGTGCTCTACAAAAGCTTCATTTAAGTTCAGTTATTGCAAAGTCAGACAATTTATATTCGGTGACTGAATGTATGCTGTGCTGTATATTGATGATGCATAGGACAAAGTTAATCAAGACACAATAATTAAATATTTCACCAAAGCAGGTTTCATAGTTAAAGATTGTCCTTATCAAATCAACAGGAAAACAGTGATGATTTGTTACGTGAAAACATTTATTCTTTGTTAGAATCCCTACCATCATGTAGTATTACTTTCAGTGAAATTGTTGACATTGACAATGATATTCCGGTATTTCAAAGGATCAGTAAAGAGGACATGATACGAAAAGTATTGGACGATATGAACTATGAAAACACACTGCAAGACGAAGATAGCGACGAAAACCAAGAGCAACAAGATGAAAATATTATTGATGTTGTAAATCATGAAGTGACCAACATTGAAGCATTTGATATGATAAAGTGTTTTGCAATAAAAAATAACAGGAAATGTAAAAACAAATCAGTAGTGCGGAAAACTGTTTAAATGAATACATAGTGAAAAAGAAAAGAAAACAACTCAACAAACCTTAGATGCTTTTGTGAAAAAATCCTATGCAACCAAGTGATTATAATAATATTAAAATAAAAATAATATAAGTATATGTTCAAGATATGCATGTAACGAATAACTGTTCCATTATTTGTTAAAAAATAAAAATGAATATTTAAAAATATAGAAAATTTGTTTTAAATGACCTTTTTTATTAATATTTTATGCTACTACAAATATCTACAAGAAGCCTAATTTTTTTAGATATACATACTAATGCGGGTAAATTGGTGGTAACTTTTAGGGGCCAATTTCTGTATAGTGACCACCTGTCTATAGTGACCAATAGTTTCTGGTTCCAAGGTTGGTCACTATAGACAAGTTCTACTGTAAATTACTCAAAATATTTGCCATTTCAAAGGAATCTTTAACGTTAAAAAGTTATCTGCATAGTCATTTTTAGGCGTTCTTTACTAGCAAAGCGGTAGTAGCAGAACGCCTTATGGGCATGTTTCGTCTGTCCGTCCGTCTGTCGTAACTTACATCTACTAAACCGCTGGACGGATTTTAATTAAATTAAGTAGGAGTGTCCATTATTAATATTTATTGCCCAATTATGATTTTGAACTGCATCTGTCAATTAGAACTTCCACTTTATATAATTTAATAAATTTATACTCGCATCTCGTTAAATCCGTCAAGCAACAATTAAATACCATATATTTCTCTACCAAGCCTTATATGTTCTGTAAGATATAGATTTAAAAATTTATTCGAATAGAGGGCAGCATTTACCAAAATAAAGTCCGCGAGATCATCTACATCTACATCTACATATTACCCTGCAAGTCACCTTGACGGTGGATGGCAGGGGGTGCCGCGCACCAAGTTCCTAACTAATTATTATTCACTGTTATCTATTGTGGTCACGTATTGTCCTAGGGAAAAAGGACTCCTTATACCTCTCCGTCCTACTATCTATTTCGCGAATCTTGTCGTCATTATCCCTCCGTCCGATATACGTTGGTTGTCGAATAATATCCTTCATTTCATTTACGAATATCTCCGACCTATATTTATCTAGAAGTTTAAGTCTCGCCTGTAATCTACGATCTTTCAACGATGGCCAACTCAACTCATCAATGAGTAACGTAACGCTCTGTTTTTTATCGTAATTCTTTTTCACGAATCTAGCTGCTCGCCGCTGTATTTTTTCTAAATCCTTTATGAGTCCCCTCTGATATGGATCCCAAACCGCTGCTGCGTATTCCATTTGAGGTCTAACCAACGATAAATAACAGGATTCTCTCACCTTTTCCGTGCTTTTCCTGACTATCCTACGCACAAAAGCCAACTTCTTATTTGCCGCACCTATCACTCGTCTTATGTGGGTGTCCCAAGACAAGTCACGATTCAAGGTTACCCCGAGGTATTTCACGGATTCCGAAACAGGAATGATCTCACCATCTATCGAGTAGGTAAACACGGACGATGGGCTTCTAGATTTCCAAAAGTTTAGAACGTTACTCTTTTTCTGATTGATTTCTAGCTGCCATTCCTTGCACCAAACAGATAACGCATCCAGATCATCCTGAAGCTGACGATGGTCGCTAGGACCACTAATTTCTCTATAGACTACGGTGTCATCCGCAAAAAGCCTGATATTACTTTTTACAACTGAGCTGATGTCGTTTATATAAAGCAAGAAAAGCATAGGTCCGATCACACTACCCTGCGGCACTCCAGAGACTACATCTGCCACACTCGAGGACTTAACATCGATGACTACTTTTTGTTTTCTATTCCAAAGGAAAGCGCGAACCCAGTTAATGACTTTAACATTAACGCCAAGATTTCCCAATTTTAATAACAACTTACGGTGGGGAACCTTGTCAAAAGCTTTTCTAAAATCAAGGAACACTGCATCGACCTGCTTATTATTTTCGCCGCATGATAAAACATCATTCACAAACAGACCGAGTTGGGTGTCACAGGATCTACCTTTTCTGAAGCCATGTTGACAGCTGACTAAGAGCGATCTACTCTCAAGATAACGCATTGTGTTGCTAACAATAATGTGCTCCAAAATCTTACATGATAATGATGTTAGAGAAATCGGCCTATAATTTTCGGGGTTTTCTTTGTCACCTCCCTTATGAATGGGTGTGACGTGTGCTAGTTTCCAATCATCAGGAACCTCACAGAGGGTAAGAGATTTCTCGAAAACTATCCGAAGGAAGGGAGCTATTTCTTCTGCTAGTTCTTTTAATACACGCGCGGGAATTCCTTCTGGTCCAGGATTTTTGTTGGGCTTTATCGCACTCAGTTGCTTCGCTATTCCTGCCTCAGAGATTTTAATATTATCCATCCGAGTACATCCATCGGGAATAAGATTATCTTTAAGTATATTTCCACCTGCCGTGAACGCCTTCGCGAAGTAAACGTTTAGTAGATTAGCTTTATCCTCCCCATCGTGAAGGATGCCTCCGGAATCACATCGCAGGGAGGGTATTGAAGGACCCACTCCCTTGACTTCTCTTACGTAGGACCAGAACGCTTTTGGATCCTCCTTCAATTTTGTATTTAATACCTCATTCCGGAAGGTGTTAAATGCGTTACGCATGGTTTTTCTCGCTAGTACGCGGGCACTGTTATACTCATGGACTATAGCTGTGCGATACTCATCGGAAGCGGTGGTAGGTATGTTTTTCAATTTTGCGTGGCTACGCCTCTGTCGTCTTAAGGCAATCCTGACTTCCTTATTAAACCAACGAGGTTCTTTCTTATCAGATTTTAACTTACTGGGGATAAATCTATTGATACCTCTTCCTAGTATATTCTTAAATAATAACCATGATGGCTCCATACCTAATCGTTCTGTCTTTTCACGATAACTGACAAAGGTACTTTTGAGATGTAAGCTGAAACTTTTAAAGTCGGCCTTGGCGAAAGCGTATACATTCCGAAGAGGCTTAGGATGTCTTTTGAGCTTTAATTCGCACTCCGCATACACAGCTCGATGGTCGCTAAGTCCCTCCTCTGTGGATACCTTAGTTATCCTATGCGGGATGTTAGAAGCAAGCAAGTCGAGAACATTGCCCGAACGCGTGGCTTTTTGTACCATCTGGATTAAGGAATATTCATGAAACGTGTCAATTAAGGCTTCACACGATTCGCGTTCTTTACCTCCCGTAACGAAACATAGGTTTTCCCAATCGATTGACGGTAAGATAAAATCGCCTCCAATTATCACGTAACCGTCGTTCATAATAGATCTAAGCTCGGCTAATTGCCTCTCTAAACTTAAAATATAATCAACTTTGGCATTAGGTGGTCTGTAAAATGAGCATAAATATATCTTTTTCGAATTATCCTTACCTAGGCGGCACCACACGCTCTCGGTCGTTTCATCGATAATAGGGATCTGACAACTATCGTACTTTTCACTTATTGCCAAAAATACTCCGCCACCTATTCTATTGGCGCGGTCTTTTCTGTATACTCTATAGCTTTTCGGAAAAATTTCTTGGCTAGCGATATCTTCAGTGAGCCAACTTTCCGTACCTATAACTACATCCGCATGCAACGTGCGAATTACGTGTTCGAGTTCGGCAGACTTCCTACGAATGCTGCGGCAGTTTAAGACTATAATATTTAATTTCTCGTTATCGCCCGAAGCATTAACTGCTCTATTACGGCTTTCGCAGGTGGACTCTCTCACTTTGCGACCAGAAACTGTATTACACTCGATGCCCCTATGAAATCTCCTAATACGCCTACACCCTACCCTACTCTCTAATCTAAAAAAGACCTACCATGGTCGAAGATCCTACACGCTACACTCTGTGAAGCCTCGGTCGTGTAATGAACTCCAGAGCCGTTTAGGGGTACCCTACACGATCCGAGAACCGGCCGGAGATCAACAAAGTCGACTCCCATGCCCACACAGAAATTCCATAGCCTTTGGTTTAGCCCCGCCACGCGGCTCCAAACCTCCGAACCACAGTCAATCCGCGGGACAATACTACAAATGGTGAGCCGCACATCAGAACCCGACTCCTCTCGGACACGAGTGACCTCGGCGACCAAGTCCTCAAAAGAACTTAGAATCTCCTCGGACCCGCGCTTCGAGGCGTCGTTAGTCCCAACATGGACCACCATCCGCAGCCTAGAGCAACCCGTTGACTCCACCGACTCCCGTACCGCCCTCGTCACTTGGGGGACCGTTCCTCCTGGTATACACCTGGAGAACACCCGCTCAGCCACTCCCTCCCGGCGGGCCCGAGTTAGCAAGGGAGCCATAACACGCCGGACATTAGAACTACCTATTACTAGGAGCCCTCCCTTCCCACCCCGACTTCCCATAGATCCAGCCTCCGCCAAAGAGACGGGAGCGGATGCGAGAGCATCGGCCGAAGTGTCGTCCTCCGACAACGCCGCGAACCGATTGCAAACTGGAAGAGGGTCTGCCGAGGCATTCCCAGCTCCCAGCCTTCGCAGGACCACCCCACGATCCCCCCGGTTGGAGACCACTCTCCAATCGTTGGGTTTCAGGATTGGAGCGACCCCAGCCCCCGAAGAGGTCCCACAAACACCCTCGATCACACCACCGACTTTCGCACTCGAGCGCACCCGAGTCGCCATCATGGCGCGGTGAGTTCTCGGGGATGGATGCGTTCTCCCAACACGAACAAGGGCCGACTCCGCTCTCGCCACCCTCCGACGGAGGTCCGTAACCTCTCTTACCAGCTCCGTGATTCGAGACCTCATTCCCTCGAAATCAGCGTCGCATAGAAAGGAGGAAACGGGAATCCTAGGTGAAGCCATCCTAAACACTAATCTGTACTAGCTATGAATTAAATTAAACTTCAAGCTAAGGTTATACTAAGTGACTAACTAATTCGTGGACTTAAGGTCTACGCTAGAGAGGAACGCAGGTAAAAAGTGAAAGGGAAGCGCTGACTCACCGCACAAACAACGTTAGCGAACAGGCAAGATAGAAACACAAGCAAGCGTTAAAACAATTTAAATTAGTACACCAACAGCGATAATCACGTAATTACGAGTTATAGTTTCGGTGATCAAAAATGGAGAATATACCAAGCAAACGATCTCATATTTTGTTTACATACATCGGTCAATCCGACAATTTTATCGGCAAAAAAACATATTTCTCTCTCATGTTCTAATATGATCTGTGAGGTATAGATTAAAAAAATTATTTGACTAGAGAACATAATTTACCACATAGAAGTCTGCAGAAGCACATAATTAAGAGTTATAGTTTCGAAGGTAATAATTTGAGAAAATTCCAAGCTTTAAATCACATATTTTGTTTACATCGATCATTAAAATGGTTCTATCGGCAAACAGCAATTAAAATAAATTTATTTTTCTCTTATATGATCTGTGAAGCATAGATTAAAAAACTTATTCGGATAGAGAACTTCATTTACCAAAATACTTCTGCAAAACCATATAATTACAAGTTATAATTTTGGAGATAAAAATTCGAGAATCGCCCAATTTTTTGATGCCGTTTCATACGTATTTCTTATAAAGAACGCATTCAAAATCTCTGTGTAATCCATTTATGGATTATATTTCCCATCTTTTTATTCTCAAGGAATGAGAAATATAATTAATGAATGCTTGCTTGTAGACATTAGGGTCATCCGAGAGATTTTTACTGTGTGCAAAACGTGTAGGGAAACCTTTTTATTACACTTTTATTGAAATTTGCCTGAGCGTCGTTCAACATGGTTGACGCTTTATATCTCTGGATCCACAACCGCTAATGCGCTGAAGTTTTGCACATAATCAACATTCGTGATACATTTTAACCTTTCAAATTTTGGTACCTATCGAACATTCCGATTCCGACTTTTATTGAAGATGGCTTGAGCGTTGTCATCGTTCAACGTCGTTGATGCGTTATATCTCTGGATCCACAACCGCTACATAGCTGAAATTTTGCACATAATCCCCATTCGTGGTACATTTTAATCTATCCAGTTTTTTATGCGTTTCAACAATTTCACTCAGAAAACATATAAATAAATATGGACTATGTAAATAAAGAATTAACTTTGAATAATTTAAAAAGTTTGAAGATTGAAAAGTAGATAATAAAATAAATAAAAAACAGGTATTTCAATAGCACACACTTTTATGATATACTCAAACGTAGAAAATAATTTTTTTGCCTGAGGAGTTTCATCGAAATTTTCATTTTGTAAATTTGGTGTGAAGAATAAAAGTGAGTGACCTTTACATATAAATAGTTTGCATACATTATTTTCTTCTTTGCTACCCACTTTTATTCTTCACACCAAATTTACAAAATGATAATTTCGATAAAAATGTTTAGGGCAACAAAATTATTTTCTACTTTTGAGTACATCATAAAAGTGTGTGCTATTGAAAAACCTGTTTTTTATTTATTTCATTAGACTATGGGCCTATTTCAATTCTGTGATATTATTTAATTTTCAATATTTCTTTATATAAAATTTAGCGTTCGAATTCTTGAATATCCCACACATTTTCATGTGTAAACCAAGGTTCAGGGGTAAAAAATTCCAACTTTGTCTTTGCGATTTATTTATTGTCATGGCATAAGACAGTTTGATTGCAAATTATCTGCAATACATGTTAAAAGGAATTGCTGCATCATTTGGAGCGTCAATTGTTACACGTGGGATAAAGTGAATGATTCCAGCCATAAAACAGTAATGACTTCCAATAATTAATTTAATTATTAATCACATTTAATTAATCAATCACTCATCACATGTTCTTTCAGATTCAATGATCTTGATTGCATTGTAACTTTAATTGAAATAAAATGGAAATTAAATATAAATACCGATAATAAAATGAAACTTATACATATATAGCATCTATATTAATTTCATTTAACATGATAACGTAAGACTCATTTAAATGCTAACTGAAATTAATATAGCGTGTTGTATACATTGAAGCTTTCTATACTTTTCGATGTATTAAAGGAATTCTGAATGTATTTCCTACCGATACGTAAGTGAAGCTTCAATGTGTAAACTGTTAAACGAAGCGAATATAAAAGTTTATTTACTAACATTACTAACTATATACTGTTGTTAGTAACCATACAAACTCTGTAAACAAATCGACATTTCACTTCATGTAATATAAATTACATTTATAAGCTGAACGCGACTTCTTTTTGTTATAAAGTGTTGCGGCAGGTTGCAGCACTCCACTGTTACTCCACACCAACTACAGGAGGTTTTAAAAACTAACTGCTTTGCAAAAGTCACCTCACCTTGTACAATATAATAGAGACATCTGCTAAACTACTGGGCGGATGTTCATGAAATTTGGTATTTAAGACATAAAAGTGAATAAAATAAGAAAATGATATAAATGGTTTATGTAGCCTAATCGGGAGGGCCACTTTACAGTTGACAAAACTGAACTTTTCTTTATATCTCATAAAATATTACTTATAGCAGAAACGACTTCAAGAAAAATTTGTAGAACTAGTCAAATACCATATGCTTTGTCTTGTACATTTTTATCAAAAGAACAGCTGATTTCAAGAAAATCAAACGAGAAAGTCGTAATTCACTTTGTACTTGGATAATTTTTCGTGTTTTTCAAATGTTATCAATGAAAACAATCTTCGCAGCAACTGAAGTAAACGTCTGCATTACATACCTAATTAGGTTCATTTTCTTTCGTTCCCACGCAACATTTAGTAAATGAAGGGATATGGATTATATACGACGGAGAAATGAACGCAAATACATCTATTTTCTTTACCTATAGGTACACCTTCGTTAGTGAATAGAAATGTGTAATATACGGCAAAGAAATGAACGTGAACATGAAGATTATATTGCTAAAATTCGAGTGAGGTAAGTTTTAAATAATCGTAGATTGATTTTTAATTACAACCGATTATGAAATAAATTGGGGCGTCAAAAATTCGATATTTTCTTAGCGTACATTTTTCAATTCTTAGATATTATACTAAGCCATTAATATTTATCTTGTTTGACATGATTGCATAAATCGTAAAGAACGCCTCTGCTTCGCATATATGCACGCACGATGTGTGCATCTTTCCTCTCTTTTTATCGTCTGGCAGAGTAACAAATCTTTAAATATTATTTTCAATCGTGTAATAAATATTAGAAGAGTCAGCATAGAAGTGTCCAAAAATAAGCGTTCGGTAACAAAAAATTGAAAATTTGTATCTTTCCTCCTAATTATTGGCCCCACTAGATCAACTAGTAAAGAAAAACTTTTTAAGTTCATCCTTTAGTATGACTTAAACTGGCATGAATCTTGATTTAGTTCCTTAGAAACGATATGACTATTTCCTTGAAATGTTGCCAGCGTAAAAGGGGTGAATCCAGTATCTTCTTCTTTGCTTATTCTTCTTCTACCTTCTTCTCAGGCACAACCAGATAACCACTGGACCAATATTTAGTGACATCGACTTATGCAGGTACTACTTTTTGGAGACCCTTCCATCGCAATAGTATGGAGCAACTGACAGAGAATTGAGTTTCCTCTATGTACACGCGTTCAGAAAGCAACTGGTTTTCCACTGAAAAATGGCAGTAGTGGAAGGGGAGTTGCAGTTTACAGTTACCTTGATATACACCTGGCCTAATAGCCATAACGGTATTATGAAAAATCATCCAACGTGGTTTTTCAAAAACTTTTTATGGTTATTGGAGATATCTAAGATAAGAACTTATTTTCTCATAATTTTTTCTTTCCTTGCATTCTATCAAAGATTAATTTTTTCTTAGAAGAAGTAAAGAATTACTAATCTTACACAAAGTGCAAAAAGAGTAATTTGAGCATTTTAGAGAGATGTGAAATAACATTTTTTGCTGAAAGCAAGACTATTTAAACGATATTTTTGATTCTATTCGGCTCAATAGAGAATTGTCGATTTCGTTTTATGATTGAATACAAATTCGAGAGCAAGAATTTGAAAAAATAAGAAGCCGTCATAGGTATATCCAAAAGCCATAGCAAGGTTCTGAAAAACCAAACAACCTGTTTTTTCATAATATTTCTATGGATATTGTAAACATCTAAGAATGATATTATTTTTTCAGTGATATTATTTTTTGTAAAGTGCTTATTTTTAAAATTTAATTTTAGCCATAAGACGAGTTAGATAATTCTCTATTAAATTAGAATCGATATTTTTTCAATCCATTATGTTGGCACAAGTTCAATTCATCGGGAAAACTCGATGCATTTTTCGGCATTAGCAATCCTTTAGCGACAACAAGTATCGTCAGACAAAACTATTTTCCAATTTTTTGTGGAAAATTAGTGGGAGAGATATTGAGAGGCAATGGTAACAAATTACCAGGTAATAACTCGAATTACGTAACTGATTGCAAACATTTACAAAAAATTAGCGGACTACTAGAATTGTCGCGCATACGGTCTTTACCCAAATTGCCCGATTTTCTACGATTTACGTAACCTTTTAGAGCCATGTGCCGTAGGAGGGTGCGTGTTGTCCCCTCCAGAACCATCCACTGAGAATGGTGTCACACATCATAATGAACTTATGACATACATTGGCTAATAGGATTTTCCTGGAATCCAATCTCCCAACTTCTCTCTCACTCTCTTCTTCTCTCGTCGTCTACCTTGCTGCATTTTACTACAGCCACGAGCTTTGTTCCGCCTATTTTCCCTACGGTTGCGCGGAACACGTTCTCCCTTTCGACCGAGGCTTAAAGCGAAAGGATACGCGTGTTGCGGAATGGAATTACGTTGCCTTAGGGAGGGATAATGTGGCGAAGGGGAAGAAGAGCGGAACATCGAGCGTGAGAGTGCGTGGGAAGGATAGGGAGTAGGGGAATCGATCGTCTTGGGGATTCGGTCTAAGATTGCTCGCGAGTTGATAAGGTTCCCCGAGGATTTGCTGAAGACGCACTCATGTTAACAGCAGCCTGTTAATGGGTGTTCATCTACAGGTCCTTATGCTTAATCATCTTCAGATTCTGGCAAAAGACTTTTGTTTAAAAAAAAGGGAATATTCGATGGAAAAAGTGGAGTTTATGAGGTATTGAAACTTGACCTATTATAACAGTTTTATATGCACTCATCAGCCATGCACGTACCCACAAATTTACTTTGGGGGAGGGATCTGAGGCCGAAAACCAATTTCCAGCAATTGATTAAATAAAGGTCCTATTCAAATAATATAAACTTTTATAAAGTTTATAGTTCTCATTACTCAATGCAGCAAGTGGCAGCGTAGCAAGAGGCAACATATGTTAGGTGGTTATCACAGATTCCACAAATGTCTGTACACAGAGAGGGGTGGGTCAGGACCCCTCTGGTACCCCCTGGGTACGTCCTTGGCATCAGAAACAAAATGCGCAGAAAGGGAAAAATCTGGTCAAATGTATTTTAATTTTTTTGCATAAATGGCTTACGGATTTTCTAGAATTCATTTTAATAAATATTATTTCATTTCTATATGGGCAATAACTCTAAAATTTGTCAGAAATGTGTAAATTTAGTACTCCACTATAGAAAAGTATAAAATTCTTAAAATTGCAAATTTGAGGGATTGTTTTACTCCATTATTGTTCCATAAGGAAAGAACGACAATCGGCGCAGAGGTGAAAACTGTTGTATCAAAAAAATATTTACAATGATGAAATATCTCTGTAAATTTAATGGTTTTTTCAAGATGAGATGAAATGTTTGTAGAATGCAAGCAACAATTACTTGTATAAGATATATATATATATATATATATATATATATATATATATATATATATATGTGTGTGTGTGTGTGTGTGTGTATGTGTGTGTGTGTTTATAGGTAGATAAGACGTACTAACGTTTAGGCACGTCCAGAAGAGCCGGAGGTTCGAAACTTTTTATGTCGGTAGAGTTATGTACAAAACCGATTGGAAAACAAAAAACTTGAAAAAGTTAAAAAATGCGGCCGCTAAGAATTCGCAATTGTTCAAACAAATATTAAGGTTTATGTATTTCCGAATGTGTGACGGAGCCGAAATTTTCTTCAAGGTAGAATTTGTAAAAAAACGAAATAGGGATTATAGATATTTTGATATTTTAATTTGTTTGGCTGTTAAAATTCTTAAAATTTAAACAAATAGATAAATGTTTAGGTACTACGGGACGTGCTAGGGAGCTGAAAATTTAAGGTCATTTAGAGCTTAGTGCAAATGCACATATAAACATTTGAAAATCTCTATGTGTATGTTGTTGCGGCTGTTAATATTTTTTTAAATTAAAACAATTAGATAAATATTATTTCACTTTTAGATGTGTTAGAACTTTAAAATTTGGCATAAATGTGTGGCATTAGTATCCCACTGTGAAAAAATTAAAATATTCTTAAAATTACAAATCCTAGGGATTGTTTTACTCTATTAGTTTCCCATATGGAAAGATCGTAAATCGGTACAGATGTGAAAATTTTAAATTAAAAAAATATTTCCAATGACGAAATAACTCTCTGAAAAATGTTTTTCCAGGTGAAATGAAATGCTTGCAGAATGCAAGCACCAACTACTTATTTGTATATATATATATATATATATATATATATATATATATATATATGCACTGGTGGTGTAGTGGTTAGCGTGTCGGCTTTCTATTGCAAAGTTCGGGGGTTCAAACCCCTCAAATGGAGGTTTTATTTAAAAAAAACTATCATCAGTGCCTGGCAGTAGGCAGCAGTACTGTCAGTATGGTATAGAGCCGAAAACAAATGATGTTGGTTGGGTATATATCCAATACAGCTGTAGACGTGATCAGGACGATTTGAACGGCTACAGTACTGCGATGTGGAAAGCAAGAGGAAACTACCACATTACAATCCCTAGTAAAGATTATATGGTTGGACAATATGAGTTCTCTCGAGGTAAAACAATTCGGAGGTAAAATAGTCCCCCAATCGGATCTCCGGGCGGGGACTGCCTTGAGGAAAACATTTGTCGAAAGTAAATTACGAATAGGGACTTGGAACGTAAGAACTATGAGAAAGGCAGGAAAGCTAGAGAACTTGAAAGAAGAAATGAGAAGAAATAGAGTTGACATTATAGGGCTAAGCGAAACTAGATGGGAGGGAGGACAGTTCGACTCGGAAGAATTCACGGTAGTTTATTCTGGAGGAAATAGTGGGGAAAGGGGAGTAGCTCTGGTACTTAGGAAAGATATGATGAAAAGCGTGACAAAGATAATGGCAACGAACGATAGACTGATGGCAATAAAGCTAAAAGCAGTCCCAGTGGACATGCTAATAATCCAGGTATATATGCCAACGTCAGCTCATGACGTTGAAGAAATAGATGAGATCTATGAGCAAATTAACGAAATTTACGAAGAAGACGGAAGAGGAAAGGTAAACTGCATAATAATGGGAGATTGGAACAGCATAGTCGGAGAAGGACAGGAAGAAAATGTTGTCGGGCAATATGGACTTGGGAAGAGAAATCGAGGAGGGGAGAAACTCGTAGAATTCTGCATCAATAATGACCTTGTAGTGACTAATACATGGTTCAAAAACCATAAACGAAGGTTATACACATGGAAAAGCCCAGGAGATAGAATGAGATGCCAAATAGATTACATCCTTGTAAAACAAAGATTCAGGAACAGCATAAAGAACGCCAAGGCATTTCAAGGAGCGGACATTGATTCAGATCACAGCCTTCTAATAGTTGACGTGAGTACAAAGCTCAAACAAATAAGAAAAACGAGAAGAGAAAGACAGACCTGGGACCTAGAAAAACTGAAAGAAAGGCAGGATGTAGTCAGCATGAAGTTGGAAGATAACCTAAGAAAGTTGGAAAACAAACCGAAGACCGTTGATATAGAATGGGATGAAATTAAAACCAGTATCAAGGATACCTTGGATAAAGAGATTGGAAAACAAGAGAAGAAAATCAGAAAACCATGGATCACGAAGGAAATGCTGGAGAAAATGGATGAGAGACGAAAATGGAAAAACGTTAACAGTGAAGAAGGTAGAGCCAACTATAGGCGTATAAACAATGAGTTGAGAAGGGTAACAGATAAAGCTCTGGTGTTCACTACACGCCCGAATCGGCTCAGAGAGTAGCGAGTAGGATTCTCGAGCACAGTAGGGATTTTTTAGGCTAGAGAGTAGGGCAGGGTGTAGGTCAGTTTTGGGTCAGGGGATAATCGATGCATTTGTAGAAAATAAGAATCCCGCAAGATTATCTAATCATAGAATATACACCGAGCGTGACATGCAACACCAATTTCGCGATAGGTCATTGATAGAATGTTCCGTTAAGGGCGCGACGGATCGCAATTCCAATTTTGATGCGACGCCATACAGTCGTGGGAGTGATTGTGGTGGGAGCGCATGTAGTTTTAGAGTGGAAGAGAAAGTCAAGGGTGAGATTAGCATGCGAAGTGATAGTGAGAAATTAAACGTCGTCGTACTGAACTGTCGCAGCATCCGTAGGAAAATTGCTGAGTTCGAGCATGCTATTCGCAGTCTGCATGCCGACGTCGTGATAGGCACAGAAAGTTGGTTAACGGATGAAATTCAGAGTCAGGAGATATTTCCTAGAGACTATCGTGTCTATAGAAAAGATCGCGCTAATAGATCGTGCGGGGGAGTTTTCATAGCGGTTAGCGATAAGTACGATAGCAGTGAGATTCCGATAAGTGACGAGGATATCGAGAGTGTTTGGTGCCGCATAGGTAAAGATGGCTCCAAAAAGGTGTTCATATGCTCGTTTTACAGGACACCTAACGCTGGTGTAGATTGTATTTTAAGTCTCGAGAAACAATTATCAAAGCTTAGACTGATAAATCAAGATGGTATCGTTATAGTCGGTGGTGACTTTAACTTACACTCAATTGATTGGGAAAATCTATGTTTCGAATCTAGAGGTAAAGAACGCGAATCCTGTGAGGCATTAATCGAAACATTCTGCGAGCACTCTCTCCTTCAATTAGTCAGAAAGCCAACGCGATTGGGAAACATATTAGATTTATTAGCAACTAACGTCCCAGAAAGAATAAACAAAGTCACCATTGAAGATGGGATAAGTGATCATCAGGCCGTATATGCAGAGTGTAAGTTGAAAATTGATAAGCACCCCAAGCCTCAAAGAAAGTTTTATATATTTGCTAGGGCAAACTTTTCAAGCTTCAGGTCGCGCCTACGAGAAATACTACCTGGCTTCCGTGATATGACCGAACGATCAGGTGCTGAGTCGTCATGGAAACTATTCAAGGATATAATGCTAGAGAGTATCGATAAGTACATTCCAATTAAATCGAAGGTCGACAATAAAGAGCCACGTTGGTACAATAAGCAAGTTAGGAGTGCGCTTAGGCGTCAGAGAATATGCCACGCGAAAATAAAAAAATATGCCGTCTACATCATCCGATGAATATAGAGCAACTAAAGTTAAGACGTATAAGGAATCCCGCGCTAAAGCGAGAACTACTATGCGCGAGGCTTTTACTAACTTCCGGAATAAGGTATTAAATAATTATTTGAAGGAGGACCCTAAAGCGTTTTGGTCCTATGTGAGAGAGGTCCAAGGTAGAGGCCCTACAATACCTTCCCTGCGTAATGACTCGGGTGACGTTATTCATGATAGCGTAGAGAAAGCCAACCTGTTAAACGGTCATTTTGTAAAAGCATTCACAGCCGTCAGCGACCATTGCGTACATTATGCACCCGCAATAAGGGGGGACCTGATGGACGATATAGTATTTTCTGAGGTGGGAATAGCAAAGCAATTAAGTTCCATCAGACATAACAAAGCCACTGGCCCCGAAGAAATTCCTGCTCGCGTTTTAAAAGAATTAGCAGAAGAAATAGCACCTTTTCTTCGGATAATCTTCGAGAAATCCATTTCTCGCGCAGAGGTCCCTAGCGACTGGAGGTTAGCGCACGTTACCCCAATTCATAAGGGCGGAGACAAGGAGAACCCAGAAAATTACAGGCCGATTTCTTTAACTTCGATATCGTGTAAGATTCTCGAACATATACTCGTTAGCAACATAATGCGATTTCTTGATAGTAATTTATTGTTAGATGATTGTCAACACGGCTTCAGGAAAGGTAGGTCATGTGATACTCAGCTCGGTCTTTTTGTTAATTGTTTACTGAGAAGCGGAGAAAAGAATACGCAGGTCGATGCCATCTTCTTAGATTTTAGGAAAGCCTTTGATAAGGTACCTCACAGGAAGTTAATAACGAAATTAGAAACATTAGGCGTAAATTCTAAAATCGTTAGTTGGATCCGTGAGTTTTTAAATCATAGGAAGCAGATGGTTGTTATAGATGGGAAATCTTCGAACTTAGTGGAGGTTGTCTCTGGCGTTCCACAGGGTAGTGTAATTGGTCCGTTATTATTTCTAATTTATATAAACGATATCAGCTCAGTAGTCAGAAGTAAAATTAGGCTTTTCGCGGAGGACACCGTCATCTATAGAGAAATAAGCAATCCGGAAGACCACCAGTATCTCCAAAATGACCTAGAAGCTATTTCTGCATGGTGTAAGGAATGGCAGTTAGAGATAAACCAAAAGAAAAGCTGCGTCATCAACTTCTGGAGAACCAAGAGTATCTCGTTGAATAATAATTATTCGTTGGACGGAGTAGAGATTCCAGTTTCTGACTCGATTAAATACCTCGGAGTCACGATCCATCGTGATCTCTCGTGGGACACCCACATTCGCCGATTGATAGGTGCCGCTAACAAAAAGCTGGCCTTTATAGGGAGAATAGTTCGAAATAGCTCCGAAAAAGTGAAAGAATTATGCTATTTATCCTTGGTTCGACCGCAGGTCGAATATGCTTCAGCTGTGTGGGATCCTTACGAAAAGGGACTCACTAACGAGATAGAAAAGGTTCAGCGCAGGGCAGCTAGATTTGTAAAGAGGAATTACGATAGTAAACAAAGCGTAACATCATTAATAGAAAATCTGAAATGGACATCGTTAGAGGAACGTAGGTTGCAGGCTAGAATTAAACTACTGGAAAAATTTATGTCGGAGGGACTAGCGAATGAGGTAGTAGGACTTATTAGAAGCCCGACGTATTTCGGAAGGCAGGACAGTGAGGATAAGATTCGCGAGATTGACTGCAGAACGGAGCGATATAGAGGATCGTTTTTCCCTAGGACGATAAGAGACCATAATAGGAAAAGATAACGTAGGAAAACTATGGACCCTTGGTGCACTGCACCCCCTGCCATCCACCGAAAAGGTGACTTGCAGGGTATAATGTAGATGTAGATGTAGATGTAGAAAATTGGATAAAAGGAAAATGTGATGAAATAGAACAAATGGAGAAGTTAGGACGGTACGATATGATGTACGCTAGGGCACTGGAATTAGAAGATAAGAAGTCTAATGGAATTTGTGGTAAAGGAATTATGAATACGGATGGGAAGATAGTCTCAGAAACAAAGGATGTAGCACAGGTATGGGAAGAATACATTAAGGAATTATACAGCAAACAGGCAGGAGTGGCAAAAATAGAACTGGAAAATGAGGAAAACATTGAAGAAGACAACTTAGCACCATGTATTATGGAGAGTGAAGTAGAAAAGGCGATAGTAGAACTAAAGAAGGGGAAAGACACGGGCAGCGATGGAATACCGGCTGAGATACTTAAAGTCATAGGATCAGAAGGACTAAAAGCGATCACGAAATTAATTAATAAGATTTACGACACGGGAGAGTGGCCTCAGGATTTCCTAGAAGTAACAATGATCCCTCTAAAGAAGAAGCCAAAGGCAATGCAGTGTAAAGATTACAGAACTATAAGCCTTCTGTCACACACATCGAAGATCATCACGAGGATTCTTAATAAAAGGCTGGAGAAAAAGGCAGAAGAAATAATAGGGGAAGATCAATTCGGTTTCAGAAAAGGACAAGGAACTAGAGATGCTATAGGAGTAGTTAGAATCATATCAGAAAGGGCAATAGAATACAGTCAAGATATCTGCGGATGTTTCGTAGACTGGCAGAAGGCCTTTGATAGAGTAAATTGGGTAAAGTTGATGAAGATATTAAAGGATATAGGTGTAGACTGGAAAGACAGGAGACTGATTAGGAATCTATATGAGAATCAAGTTGTAAAGGTCAGGTTTGAGAATGTGGACACCTGCGGAATAAATATCGGTAGAGGAGTAAGACAAGGCTGCTGCCTATCGCCAACCCTATTCAATATATATGGAGAAAGTCTAATGCAAGAAGCTTTAGAAGGCACAGGGGATTTCAAAATTGGAGGAAGGATTATAAGAACAGTAAAATACGCAGATGATCAAGTACTTCTAGCAAGAAAGGAAGAGGAGCTACAAAAAATGATAAATAGACTAGTGATAACAGGTAGAAAATACGGTATGGAAATAAATACAAAAATCCAAGGTCATTCGAATATCGGGTAAAGAAGAGAATCTGAACATAACTATTGGGGGAAAGCCATTAGAACAAGTTTCAGAATATAAATACCTTGGAAGTATCATAACACGAGAGGCAAAATGTACGGATGAGATCAAAACTAGAATAGGAAAAGCAAAAGCGGCTTTCAGGAGAAAGAAACAACTACTTACAGGGAATATTAGGGAAGACATCCGCAAGAAGTTGATAAAATGCTACGTATGGAGTATAGCATTGTATGGGGCAGAAACATGGACGCTAAGGAAAAAATGACATCAAATACTTGGAAAGCTTTGAAATGTGGACTTGGAGGAGTATGCTGAAGATAAAATGGACAGATAGGATGAAAAACGATGAAGTGCTACGAAGAATAGGAGAGAAGCGAATGATTATACAGACTATCAGAAAGAGGAAGGCTAACTGGGTTGGACATTACCTGAGGAGAGAGAGTATGATTAAAGACGTGTTAGAAGGAAAACTAGATGGGAAAAGGGAAAGAGGTAGGAAAAGGTTTCAGCTGATAGACGATTTGAAAGGGAAAGAGAGTTATCAAGATATAAAGAGGACAGCGGAAAATAGGAGTATATGGAGAACCAGGTTTAACCAAGAATAATCACGGACCTGTCTACGGACAGACTACCTATGATGATGATATAATATATTCGTTGTGTGTGCGTGTTAAATGACACGTAAATTTTAATTCGGCGTAAACAACGAAAAAATTAGAGAGGAAAAAATGGAAGAAATAATCGCGGTATCAACAGCTTTCGCGAATATTCGAACCATTGCACCCCGCGCACCAGATTTAATTAAAACAAGTAAATTAACAGGAAAAAACGATCCAATATCGACGCTAATTTCGACGGGAACGATCGGCTGGAAAATACGCCCTCTTTGCTCCCTCCGATCTGCGCCATCGAACCCTTCCGTCTTGATTTTAAAAAATTGTTTCTTCCCCTTCAACGTAGCCCTGGATATATAGACGTAGACCTTTCGCGTTTTTAATATCCGCTTTTCGTTTTTTTAATTAATAGACGAATTTATAAAAAAATCCACCGTAACGGAAGGGAAAGTTGAAGCAGAAGGATTATAGTGGTTGATTTTTTCGTTCGCTGCCCGACGATGCGTTACGGAATCGTTCTGATGTAGGGAGTCCTTTTGCGGTTCGGATTCTTTTTTCATTTTTTTTCGGGGAAACGTGGGCGTGTTGGAGTAAGGGAGGCTGCAAGGGAGGAAAAGGGTCATGTAGGGAGAGGGTGCGTGTAATGTGGTAAGGCGACTGGTAACCGCGAGACCAGTGCGCCCGCTTGTGCATGCATGTGTGCGTCCGTGCATCGGGCGCATATCGCTTTAACGACCGCGCCGATGTGCGGCGCAAGTGCGCGGTCGCAAGAACTACTTCATTTCCCCGTCCGTGCGTATTCGACGATCGTATGCCGTTGCGTTTGATGCAAGGAGGCGTCCGTCGGACGTTTCGATGCGTAAAAAACGACGGACTGAAATTAATAACATTGAGCAACGTGGATAAAAAAACAAGATCGCGCGTCAAAGACACGGACGGCGGTGGAAAAAATTGTATCCTGCGTGTCATCATGCAAACACGAGCACGTGTCGTAATGGAGCCGGAATTCGCTGCGAAAAGCGGCGATAGACCAACAATCGATTTACAGAATATCTTGTTTGAATTTTCGAGCGATTCAATAAATGGCCTGAAAATCTGCTCTTGCGAACGATTTCTCAACATCGGCACATCCAAAAAAAAGTATCACCTTTTGAAAATGTAATTGGTTAAATTATTTGTTGATATTTACGTGCTAGCGTGATTTTGCACCTAAAATGACGAGTATGTATGAATTAAGCATTGATTTAAAATAAAATTTAAATAAAAAATAAATGAAACCAACTTTTTTATTCACTAAAATGCAAACAATACATATAAAATTTACATAATTATGCGTCTCAGAAAGTAACAATAGTTTGAGGAATACAAAAGTTGTGTTAGAACCAAATATTAATGCATATTTATTTGTTAAATATTATGCTAAACAACTTTTATATGCCCAAAATAATTTTCACTTTCTCGAACAATCAATTATGTAAATTTTAGATGAATTTTTTAATTTTTAATGAATATAAAACGTGATTTTACTAAAATAAGTTTATATAAATTTTATTTTTCTGTTTTTAGCCAAAAATTAAAAAGGTACTCTTCTTTCGCAGAAAATTTCCTTAAAGGCTTTAAGAAGTACAGCAATTTTAATCTCTATATCTGACTTAATTAACGTAATATCAAGAAAAAACTGAATATTTGTTTATTTTTGTGACCCTCGGATTACTTTTTGTAACCAAGATATTGTTTAAACTTCAAAACAGCATCGAAATTTTGGGAATATGTTGATATATGTGACGCGAAATTATTATCCAAGTCAGTCTTACGCAATTACACGAAAATGGCAACAAAGCAAATCACCTTGACGAGGAAAGATTTTCATGTAAAATACCTCATATCTTCGCATTAAAAACTAATTTGTTAATCGATTAGACGCGTATTCAAAATTAAAGGTCAGGGTAAAAAATTGCGTTATTTCGGCGTATATTGCATTAAATATCGAACTCCTGCGATGATTTTAAGTATCTTTAAAATGTAAATGGTTAGTGTGCTATATACAACCCCGTGTTAATCAAATGAAGAAAATAAATGCTTCTGGAATCAAACCCATGAATCCAGTGTTGACGATAAGCATTTTGAAATTTAATAATTGCACTTCCAAGTAATTCCTGAAAATTTGATCGTAAATGACTGCAAAGTTCTTTAGTTAAAAGAGGTTTTCTCATTCTCCTATTTAACTCCATAAACATGGAAGAATAACAGAGATTCAGAAGAAGAAAATGAGATTCTATTCTATTAGTAGAAATGTCGCGCATGCTGTGCGTCCTGGTAAAAAGTTTGTTTATTGCGCGAATCCTCCAATTTTACTGTTATTTGTATATATGATGAAATCAACCAGATTTTAGTAACTGCGAACTCTTCAGGAAGGAACGTTGAATATTAATAGGGAAATTGCTATATTTCCAATGGAATTTAAACTCGTACATCCATTTACAAATATTGTATATGGATGTGCACATTATTTTACAATGCAATAAATGTTCCCGTGTCTTATTCCGATACAAATAAAAAATTACATCTTTTGTAATACTACAATTTAGCAATTTATTCATCTTTAAGGTTACCAGTCTTAGCAAAAACGTTTTTCCTCGATCTCTTTTATCCTTTTAATAGAAGTTCAATATGCAGAAGTAACACTAAGTAACAAAGTTTCATTAAAAAAATGGGACCCGGTGAAGTATAAATAATGTAATTACCATAGGTAAAATATTCTATTCTGTAGTCATCTAAGGCAGTGGTTCCCAATCCTTTTGTAGGCGCGGCACCCTTTCAAAGATAAACAGAATTTTGCGGTATCCCAGCCTTAAAGCAAAGATTTCACCTGTTCACATACGGGTTTTAAACATTTGCACGCATCTATTTATTGCTACTAGTCCGTAATAAATTTACTAGAGGAAAGTTATTGTCAAAATTAGTTGTCAACACGCCCAAATATTTGATTTATTTATTGTACTAAGTTTTTGCAGCGCCCCTTAAAAATCAGCTGCGGCACCCCCTTTGGGGACCACTGATCTAAGGTATTCACCGTTTTTCAATCTTTTGCAACATTTGTGCGTTTTTGAATTAATTACATTATAAGCAATAAATAAATGGTGCATGTATGTGCAATTCTTCTTCTCAGAGAAAAAAATTCTCTTAATCTGAGCACTGTCGATACATTAAAACGCATCTACGCATTTCAAAGCAAAAGAATAAACAATCTCAACTCTTTCCCTTCCATTTTTTAACACACCCATCAATGGCAATTGTAATAAATTTTTATCGTTTGATATTACGCTAAGGAGAGAAGCTTTATGCAGAGAAATCTCCACGTAGAAGGAGATACACGGAGAAGAGAGGAAGGGCCGTGATGAGCCATAGAGAGGAATTCGACCGTGAGAAAGGTAGAGCAACGGGCGAGATAGCAGGAGAGAAGTGGACAAAAAGAGGAGAGGATATGAGAGGAGATACGGGAGAAAAAGTAAGAGGCAGGAGAGGGAGAGATAGAGCGAAAGGGAAGCGGGAGTGTGAGATGGGATGAATCCGAGGAGAAAGGCGTTGCGGGTAGCGAAGTTAACGAGGCAAAGGGGAGGAAGGAGAGGGAGAAGGGATGGAGCGGGGGGAAGGGACGGTGAGGGGAGGAAAGATAGGATGTAAGAGGAGCCACTTGGAGGTCTGTGAAATACGAAGTATTAAGGATGTACCGGGAAGGGCAGAGAGAGAGAGAAAGAGGAGAGACTTTGGAGAGAGTCGGAGAGATGGGAAGAGAGAGGGCAGTCTACACCAACCTGGCAAAGCTCTCGCCATCAAAGATCCCAACATGGTTACCCTTTCAGGGCCGGGGCATAGGCGCATCCTTCCCTTCCCCCTTCACTCTGCTTTGTCTTTTCTTCCATTTGCTTGCTTCTTCTCTTTCATGCGGACGAGAATACTTCCCGCCTACTGACTCGCTCGCATTAGAGAGCAGTCGCTCGCTAGATGAATGAATGAATATCCGGATGCTTAAACCTTGCCCCGCGTCAGTTAATAGGAAAGTGAGGTAGTTATAGAATATTCAAGGATTTTATTAGAAGTTTTCTTTTGATACCGCTGCTGTGCCCAGAGTGTCTTTAAATGTTCCTCTGAGCTAACATTCTTAAGAATAAAATTCCTCGCCAAAATACTAAAAATATTCGTAATGATGGTTATAGTATCAAATTAACTAGGCTTGCCTAACCGAAAACGAAAAAGTGGTCACTATTATGCAATGAAAGGAATTGTTACCTCTTCTTTTTACCATTCTGGAATAATAATAAGTAACCTTTATTTTTATGCAACTTATGTATTAATTTAATGCATTATATGTATAGAAGAATATAATATAAATTTAAAACTATGGTATCAGGGTTCGATTCTCGATGCGGAAATATATTATTTCTAAGTTTCTGACACTTTAAATAAAATGATTTAGGAATACAATAAATATCAAATGATTATTGAGGTACACATTTATTTATTGATGTTTTGAATCTAATAACTAATGAATTTTTTATAGCTAAATACTGTTTACATAAAAGTAAATGTTAACTCAGTAACAGTCGGTTTGATCGATTAACGGTTTTTAATGCGAAATTAATTTTAATAATTAAATTATAAAAATTTAGAATTTAAAAAATAAAATAGCACTTAGAGCACATACTACTCATAGTTTTATGTGAAAAATAAATTTCATCAGTAAATGTTTGTATAATTCTTATCAAGTTAGAACAGAATGATTTTCAATAAAAATAATTTATGAGTTATAGGAAATTCATACACTATAACTCCGTGCATTTTTCGTAAGAGGTCTTTATTTTTTCTTAATATTACTAATCTTGTATATGTAACTCAGATGTAATATAATATTTTCAAATTTCTCTGTATGTAATTCTTCATTATTTATTATATAAATATATTTTGACACGTGTGCTATTTACGCCCAAGATAAGAGATTTCATTTTCTTAGGGACGTGTTGTGTTAATTTCCTTTCTTAAGAAATATGACACACATTTTCATTCGTTTCCTTTTTTATTATGAAGAAACAGTCCTTTTTCACGTTAATTTTTTCATTCATCCCTTTTTTGAAAAGAACACTCTTTTTGGGATACTTCCTCCTCCTTTTCTTCTGTTATTCCGGAGGAAAGTGACTTTCGATTCTTTTCCCGAACGTTAAAGGCTCCGTCTGCAGAATTGCTCCTTGGCACGCAACGATGGCTTTAATTAGGGTTTTAAATGCCTTATAGAATGAAAAAATTCTTTGAAAGAAAGGTAGAAAGACAAAAGAAAGCATGAAAGGATTCGAAATGCTTACAGAAATGGATTAAAATAAGAAAACCTTACAACAGGAGATGTATTTCCTTTATGGAACTTCTTCATAATAAGAAAGTTCCTGAAAAATATGAAGGTTAAAACTTTGTTAAATTAAGATTTTCTACCAGGAGAATGCAAATACTTTCTAAAAGTTACAAATGCTTCGTCTCGGGGTTGTTCTATAAAAAATGAGTCCATATAAATGTCGGTTTCATGACTCGAATATGAAATCCTACGACTTAAAAGTTGTTTCAAGCTGCACATAATACACAGGAGAGAGGAAATTTGTAATTTATATTAGATTTACACTTAATTAAGAGAAAAACTGTTGTCAAAGAGCTTAAGAATTCTTTACTTCTCCATTACTATTAATATAGAGGATATTCAGCTCACTAAAGTAATTTATGGCTTCCTTATCCATACAACGTGAATAACCAACATGGGCATGCACCAATATGGCAGTTAGGGTTAGATGAGCTTTTTCAACCAACAATCCTTAAATATAATTTTCTCCATCATATCGCGGTTAGTGGAATGGTACTTATATGTATTCTAAAGAATAGTACTTCAATGCATTTTCACTGAAATTCTGAAAAAAAGGATCTGCAGGCTGTATGGAGAATAATTACCACGATTGGTCTTTTATAAATTTCATATGCGGTTGTAGATTTTTCTTGAAAATAAATCGTCAGAATCGATAAAATGTTGAAAACTAAAATTGAATCTAATATTACGATGTTTTCTTTATTCATGCTAGTCGACCCATACCTTACAGAATTTTTTGGAAGTAATTAAAGTGCTTTAAGTGTTTTTAAAATTGTACACTGTAGCATCGGATAATTTTGCGCACAGTTACAAGTTAAAACTTGAGATTGATCACATATCGTATTATAAAAATTCATCATCTTTAAATTTCTGGTCTCAAATTGCATGCGTATTTATAAACAATAGAAATAAATTATTACTAAGGGTCGTATCATTTTTCTTTCGATTAAAGAAAAGGTTTTTCCTTGGAGTTGAGTATTCTATAGAATATTCATATGCATTCTATGAGCCTGTCCGATCAAAAATACCACAAGGGATTTTTGGCTAAAGGATAAACATCTCTATTTGCTCATCAAAAGATTACTTCATTACTTTAAATGTATATTAACTTATTTAAAAGAGATTTAAAAATTTGAACTCCGTAATATATCAAGTAGACTGAAATATAGCGATACATATTTCAGTTACTAAGAAATCAACTAAAGGATATGAGATTTCCTTGGTCCAAGAAGTTCTTTACTTACTCGGTATATCACCACTTGCTAGGTCGTGAGATGGGTTGGCTGATTATTTTTTTTGAAGGCAAAGCAGGGGCAGTGGCTGAACTGGATATGATGGAATTCGATTGGATCCCACTATATGAATATATATATATATATATATATATATATATATATATATATATATATATATTCTCGTCGCCATAAAGGAGATAATAATTACAGGAGAGGATGAATCCCTTGTTCAGGCAAGCGTGCGGACAAATCACGGAACGCTAATTGGCTCTCGAACAAACATGTCACTCGCAGATGTGTGATAATATTAATCTAGCTTCTCCTATGGATAATTATGGAAATATTATTTGAATGCACATTTAAAGGAAAAATATGGAACTGAGAATATCACCTATAACCCTAGGCGAGACAAAAACATTTCAAATAGTAGAATTGGAATATTAATATTTATATTCATCGAATAAGCTTAAACTTGAAAAGTAATTTTTCAATTCAATGAACGAATAATTGTAAATTCAACGCAAAACAATTGCTTGGACTATATCTTTTGTATGAAATTTTATTATCTGTTTCTCAATTTCTACACGCATAAAAACAAATTCTCTATGCACATTAATGATGAAAACCCCGTCTCCATGATAACATTTGTTAATTTGAACCATTGATACAAATACATTTTAAATTTAAACTGCTGAGGTAATAGAAATAATGAAATCTACTGAAGGAATTTAGAACTAAACGGATATACGGAATTAACAGAAATGAAATCTGAATTTTCAGCATCGAGGTAGAGAGAGAGAGGCCAAAATGTGGTTTGACTCCACCACGGCATGCAGCGTAAGCATATTTCAAGGGAATATTGGATGAGTGACATGATTAAAAGCCCCGGGAAGGAAAAAAATGAGACGGAATTTGTTTGTACAAGCAATAACTTAGACGGAGTGGGTTGCACGATATTAACTCCCTCTCGTGCTGCATGAAATATGAGGAGAGAAGTTGTAAGGGAGAGAAAAAATTCGAGAAGCGGCAAGAGAAAGAGGACGAGGAGATTAAATGGAAAGCGATGAAAGGAGAAGAGTGTTAGAGGGGTATGAGATTAAGGGAAAAGGTCACGGCGTGACCACGTTCGGAGCGTACAGAAAAAAAAAATCGGGAAAGAAAGGGTCACGAAAATTTCAAACTCTGCGCATGCGCAAATATTTAATGAATTCGATATTTTTTGGGTTTTTTTTTCTTCCAAAAATTGGGGATCGTTTTTAAGAAGTGTCCCGTTCTTTCATGTCTGTAACGCGGGAAGGTGTGTATGGCAGTTGGGAGCCATGGTAGCTAGGACATAAAAGTGCAGAGCCATGACATATATGCCATTCTTAGTCAACTGTTATGCGTTCAATACAAAATTGGCCGTGTGACCTTTTCTGAAATCAAAGTGAATATATGAATAAATTTCTCGCTTCGGTTTTTCTTTCCTCGTTCTATCGATTAATAATACCGTCCATCGCCGAGTCATGCGGCTCATTTATTTCTCCGACCTCAGACCTAAGTTGTAAACATTTTTTTCTCCATATTTCCATAGGATACGAAGGAAGAGGACGCAATTTCACGTTTCCTACCGCTGCGGTTATTTCGTTTTCCCGGAAGAAAAATGGTCGAAATTATTTCATGGGCGCCATAAAAGGGTGTTGGGAATAAATAGGCTCTAAGAATGATGTCGAAGCATTAGTGCGAGGTTATGCGGAGGCAAAAAGGCGTTTATTTCGAATGTATATCCTGATTTCGTGCGATAAAAATGACGAAAGAAAAATTTCTTCCTTCTCTATCCGCATGGGTTTACTTGCAACCCGTAAGGTTATTTTTAACGGCGGTCAATATTTTCTCTCAGAAAAGCCTTTCTAAGGCGAAATGTTTTAGCATCATGGAACATATTCGAAATTCTCCTTTTTTCATAAATTTGTAAATTTTCTGCCGCATTCAGTATGACATTTTCTTAAAAGTTTCGCATATTTCTAACCTGGTGTCAGACATCCATTTCAACATTACCTTGCAAACATTCAATATCTCATGACTATTTTATGTGCAATAAAAACCTATGATAATATAAAGAAATAATGCCAAAGAGGCAGTTTTTAAGTAAATTCAGAAGATTTGATGGAAGCGATTCTCGTAGCTTTAAAAAAGATTAAGTAAATAGGGCGAGCTTTTTAAACTAACGTCCTCAAAGTAGATCCATCTATCATGGGATATTAGAGGTGGTTTTCGATACAATAATGCATTTTATTGCTATAGAGGTTTTGTATATAAAAAACGCTTCAGTGTTCCTAAATATTCATTAAAATTTCTCAATAAAAAGCTATAAATGAAGCGTTTTATGATTTGTTGTAATTGTATTCCCTATATTCATATAGATTCAGAGATAAAATCATTAGGTGGGAAGAGATGATGTTATAGTTAGAATAATTTTATTTTTGTGCTTACAAAAACAACGAAATATCTGACATATCATGCGAAAAGATTTACAAGCGAAGAGGGTGCACAATCACGAGAAAATGCACATATTCCTGCGCAGCACAAAGTTTCTTTACATGAAATCGAAGTTTAATGATAAAAATGAAGAACGTGAAATGTAACACCCAAAAACCTATGATAATCATTACAAACAGTGGCGTCGAGAGCTAAAGCGGGCCCCGGTGCAAAGTGTATGACGGCCCCCCCTTATGTGTGTATATGTATTTGTGTGTGTCCGCCAGATCATAATTTCGAGTCTTACATTCCACTTCACGTATTGTTCAGTTGGTCTTATTCGTATGGTGCTCACGGCTGCTTATTTATAATTTTTTGTCGATTTTTCACGAATTTCTTTTTTGCGGATTTTTCCCGAATTTATTTTTTCCCCTTAACAAGTCACAAGAGAGGAGGGGGAAGGGGATCCATGGATGGGAATGGGGAACGGAAGTGGTGAGGGGGAATGGGAGACTCAGTTGTAAGAGAGTACTTTGTATTACTCCGAGTTCGTTGTTCATTAAGGTCTGCTTATGTTTGTCTATGAATAGACTTTCCGTAGCATTGGGTTTTATGTCTATATATCTTTCACTGATACACAAACAACGCACGCACTGTCTCGCGCTGGTGCCAATCGACTTTGCGGGCTATTTGAATATTATAAAAACAAGCCCTGTTCAACTGATTCGGGCCCAGGTAATTTGTACCCGCTTCCCCTCCCATCTCGTCGGCACTGTTTATAAATAGCTGCTTCTTACATATATTTTCATTGTAAATAGCTGCTTCTTACATATATAGGATACTAGAAGAAGGTGCTTGCACGCTGCAAGCATTTCGTCTCACCTTGAATCAACATTAATTTTTCAGAGACACATTTCATTATTAGAAATATTTTTTTAATACAAAAGATTTCACGCCGGCACTGATTTTCTTTCTTTACTTATGGAACAATATTGGAGTAAAACAATCCCTAAAATTTGCAATTTTAAGAATATTATAATTTTTCCATTGTGGGGTACTAAGCCCACACATTTATGCCATATTTTAAAGTTATAGCACATATGGAAGTGAAATAATATTTATTTAATTGTTTAAATTAAAAAAATGTCAAAGGGCGCAATAACAACATAATAGATATATTAAAATGTTTATTTGTGCATTTTCACTAAGCTCTAAATTGCTTGAAATTTTCAGCTCCCTAACTTGCCACATATTACATAAACATTTATCTATTTGTATAAATTTTAAGACTATTTAACAGCAACATTAATTAATATATCAAAATTTATATAATCACTATTCGGTAATTTTACGAATTTTACCTTAAAATGAATCTCAGCTGCCTAACACATTCGGAAATACATATAATTTTAAAAAATGTTTAAACATTTGCGAATTTTTAGCGGCCGGATTTTTGAACATTTTCAAGATTTTCGTTTTTTCTATATAGAAATATATACGATTTTAATTTCCGAGATTAAAATAATTGAACTTTAATGTGCAAATGAGGTCAAAACCACCCCTAAAAATTGACAATTTTTAAATTTTCGATGTTTCTGTTTGGTTGTGAGCAAAATCCTATAAACGGGCAAAATTTCAGCTCCCTGTTCCTCTTAGATTGGTCGACACATTGGAATAACTTTTCTTCAAGCTAACTTATGGAAGATGTTCCGGGGCATCTGGAGTCAAACTCAGGACTTAAAAGAAAAATCAGTACCAATTTCTAATAGATATTTACTTAGGAGCCTCAGCGCTGGATAGTAGCATTCACTCCTTGTGCTAGTTGAAGCGAGGGTGATGACTGACGTATGACTGCCTAATAGATATTGCGATCATTTGGCAACTCTCAATACCTCACATAACCAGCTTATCGGCAAGTGTACGAAATTAATTTACAAAAATGGCACAATATTTTTCTTATGGGGAAAAACGCAACATTCGGAATTTCTGAAGTCGAACTCATGTCACTTAGGTGGAAGGTCTTATTTTTCTGGAGGTGTCTGTATGACTTCTACAGACGCTGAAATGTTCAGATATCTAGCTCCTGTAGTTTAAGCTGGACATTAGTATCCTCCTGATACATAATTATGTTATCGACATAAGTAAGAAATGTTAATATAGTATTGACGAGTTGTTGGCATACTGAAAGCGATAAAAAAATCACAATATAACATGTTTTAAACTCGTAAATAAACTAACGCGATCTCCAGGGCAACAACACTTCAGCCACGTGGAGCCTATGTCATCATCATAGGTAGTCTGTCCGTAGACAGGTCCGTGATTATTCATGGTTAAACCTGGTTCTCCATATACTCCTATTTTCCGCTGTCCTCTTCATATCTTGATAACTCTCTTTCCCTTTCAAATCGTCTATTAGCTGATACCTTTTCCTACCTCTTTCCCTTTTCCCATCTAGTTTTCCTTCTAACACATCTTTAATCATACTCTCTCTCCTCATGTAATGTCCAACCCAGTTAGCCTTCCTCTTTCTGATAGTCTGTATAATCATTCGCTTCTCTCCTATTCTTTGTAGCACTTCATCGTTTTTCATCCTATCTGTCCATTTTATCTTCAACATTCTCCTCCAAGTCCACATTTCAAAGCTTTCCAAGTATTTGATGTCATTTTTCCTTAGCGTCCATGTTTCTGCCCCATACAATGCTATACTCCATACGTAGCATTTTATCAACTTCTTGCGGATGTCTTCCCTAATATTCCCTGTAAGTAGTTGTTTCTTTCTACTGAAAGCCGCTTTTGCTTTTCCTATTCTAGTTTTGATCTCATCCGTACATTTTGCCTCTCGTGTTATGATACTTCCAAGGTATTTATATTCTGAAACTTGTTCTAATGGCTTTCCCCCAATAGTTATGTTCAGATTCTCTTCTTTACCCGATATTCGAATGACCTTGGATTTTTCTGTATTTATTTCCATACCGTATTTTCTACCTGTTATCACTAGTCTATTTATCATTTTTTGTAGTTCCTCTTCCTTTCTTGCTAGAAGTACTTGATCATCTGCGTATTTTACTGTTCTTATAATCCTTCCTCCAATTTTGAAATCCCCTGTGCCATCTAAAGCTTCTTGCATTAGACTTCCTCCATATATATTGAATAGGGTTGGCGATAGGCAGCAGCCTTGTCTTACTCCTCTACCGATATTTATTCCGCAGGTGTCCACATTCTCAAACCTGACCTTTACAACTTGATTCTCATATAGATTCCTAATCAGTCTCCTATCTTTCCAGTCTACACCTATATCCTTTAATATCTTCATCAACTTTACCCAATTTACTCTATCAAAGGCCTTCTGCCAGTCTACGAAACATGCGCAGATATCTTGACTGTATTCTATTGCCCTTTCTGATATGATTCTAACTACTCCTATAGCATCTCTAGTTCCTCGTCCTTTTCTGAAACCGAATTGATCTTCCCCTATTATTTCTTCTGCCTTTTTCTCCAGCCTTTTATTAAGAATCCTCGTGATGATCTTCGATGTGTGTGACAGAAGGCTTATAGTTCTGTAATCTTTACACTGCATTGCCTTTGGCTTCTTCTTTAGAGGGATCATTGTTACTTCTAGGAAATCCTGAGGCCACTCTCCCGTATCGTAAATCTTATTAATTAATTTCGTGATCGCTTTTAGTCCTTCTGATCCTATGACTTTAAGTATCTCAGCCGGTATTCCATCGCTGCCCGTGGCTTTCCACTTCTTTAGTTCCACTATCGCTTTTTCTACTTCGCTCTCCATAATACTTGGTCCTAAGTTGTCTTCTTCAATGTTTTCCTCATTTTCCAGTTCTATTTTTGCCGCTCCTGCCTGTTTGCCGTATAATTCCTTAATGTATTCTTCCCATACCTGTGCTACATCCTTTGTTTCTGAGACTATCTTCCCATCCGTATTCATAATTCCTTTACCACAAATTCCATTAGACTTCTTATCTTCTAATTCCAGTGCCCTAGCGTACATCATATCGTACCGTCCTAACTTCTCCATTTGTTCTATTTCATCACATTTTCCTTTTATCCAATTTTCTCTAGCTTTATCTGTTACCCTTCTCAACTCATTGTTTATACGCCTATAGTTGGAGCCTATGTATTAGATAATAAATTCTATGAGTAACAGCAGTATATTTATAATTTTTCGTGAAATTAAGGTAACTCTCCGTAATTTACAAATTTCTGGCAACTCGTGTCCAGGTTTTTGTATTTCAAGTTTCGCGACTCAGATCGCCCTGCATGGGCAATAAGAATAATCATCATTAAGACAATACCCTATACATTGAATTTATGGAAAAGTATGATATTTTCTGTTAAGATTATGGCATCATCATACATGCCTTTAGCAAATATTCGGAGAAAAAGTATCGAGAACTGAACTGAAATGAGTTAAAATCTCTCGAAACACAACATTAAGATACTTTTCACGTTTTACCGTCTCTACTATAAGGGTTGCTTCTCCGATTTTGATCTCTTATATTCCAAGAGAAAAACAAACCTATTCGCTCCTACCTGTAGTTGATATCTCAAATTCAATCGCCGTGTTTGTGCATTCGGTAGTACGTGATAATTACAATTATATATGATACCCTCAATCACAGTGCGTGATGCAATTAGTGTTTTGGATATAGTAAAATCTTACATATTATCGGAAGAAAGCATTAATGATGATGTTATCATAATATGCATCTATATATTAAGTGCGTTTTTTTAATGTCAGAAAAGAACGTTGATACTTCAGTGTGTCATATGTGAACGTCACGGGTCACCACAGTATGACCACATACTTTTTTACGACCTGCCGATTCCCTCTTTCCTACGCGCAATGGGCATACAAGAGGTACTGCAATGAATAGATGGTCAGTTTTAATAATTTACGAAGATAGATTACTTCCTAATAATGCCTTAAGACATTATGAACTGATAATATACCATTAAATACTCTGACATGACTATCCAACCAGGGTGGTTAACCTCTTCGAATTACCATCTTAGTTGCTAATGCGGATCTTTATCGTATTTCAAAGCTCATTTAACTTCTATAGCCTTTTGGGGAATTGACCCCTCCCTCAAAACGGGGATGATTGTTACGAGGGAGGGTCTCTTGCGAATCAAGGGCGATGGGACGCTTGTAGCGGTCCCACCACCTAACCTTGTTATTGCTCAGCTTTTGTACCTCTTGGGGCGCAGATGCTGCTGCCTTGCAGTAGAATTCCTTGTACATCCTCGGCTGGAGGACTTCCAGGGTTTCCACCTTCCAGTCTTCATGCATCCGGCTGACATGGACGTATCTTCCACGACCAAGTATCAGCCGGATTGCGTTGTTGTGAACAACTTGCAGCCTGTAGAGAGTGGTCTTGAGCACCCCGGACCAGACTGGAGCTGCGTAGGTAATGATAGGCCACACAGAACTCAGGTAGAGTCATAACTTGGTGTCGGCCGACAAGTCATCCGGGCGCAGAATCGGACGGATTCTCGACAATGCTCCGAGTACCTTGCGGTGAACACTCTCAATCTGAGGCTTCCAGAGAAGCCTTCGGTTCAGCAAAACTCACAGGTAGGTGACCTCTGGGCTCCAAGGGATGACCTCCCCCATCACCGACGGGTTGATTCCAGGCGGCGCTCCTCTTCCGGGGTGGAAGACGATGGCCTTGATCTTAGTGGGTATCACCCGGTGACCAGGTCGTCGACGTCGTATTGCAAATATAACACAATGTGGGTGAAGTAAACAGAAGATTCTACCACTGACTCAACTGCTCGTTGTCCACTACCGACTCTTGAAGGTCTCTTAGTGTAGGTGGTAGCTGGTTGGTTTCCGGTTGAGTCCTTCATAAGGATGGCACCGCTTGCCCTGCACGATCCTCTTGCGTTTTGGAGGAGGAAGATCGCCTGTTTCCTCCGTGCTAGGCCGTGTTCTTCTATGCTGGTCCCATGGCATAACCGTGTGTTTCTCGATGGCCCGCAGCTCCGTTGACTCCTTGGTATTCAGATCGGCGAAACATTTTACCGCTCTACTCCGCTGCCCGTCCAGGATGGGCTCGGTTTCCGTTAGATATTAGAGGGCCACGTTGCAGATCCTCACGTCGTGGGTCAAGATGGAGCGGAGACACACTCTCTCTGCAACCGCAAGTCTGCCTTTCCCAGCAGATGACAAACTCTCATCCACGATGGGGATGCGTAGGTGAGAGCGATGAAGATGATGGTTCTGTATAAGTGCAGATTTCTCCAAAGTGGGATATGCCTCGAGCGGAGAAGTGGCGAAAGTGCAATTCGGGAGCCAATTGCGCGATGTGCTACCGTGGTTGCATTTCGAGCAAAGTTGATCTTTCTGTCCAAGATCACACCCAGATAGGTGATCTCCTCCTTCCAGGCAACCTGTTCGACACCAACCACTATGCCGTCGATGTCCACTAGACGGCCTGTGCTGAAGAAAATGGGCTGCGTCTTCTTTGGTTCTATACAGATTCGCCACCTCTCGTACCACTCAAGCAGACCGGAGGTGGCGCGTTGAAGGTAGTCCACTGCCCTCGTCTTCTTGGTGGAGCGTTACTCCGTAGCCATGTCATCCGCATAAATTGCAAGGAGACTGTTCAACCCATGGTTTCTTGGGACATCGGCCGTAAGGTTGTTATAGAGCAGAGGCCTGGGGATCAAATATAACATTACATTTTATCCCCGAATGGTTATTGAACAGCACTTATCGATGGCTTATTAACTACGTCATTGAAATTTCATTAAAAGTTTTCATACTTCTTCTTGGCTGCAAATATCGCCTTAAAAAGCTACGAGTATATAAGCAATTGTTGGAAAACCTAATTTCAAAAGAAGATTTTGGTTGAAAATATTATTGTCGTGCAATTTTACCATACTATCATCTTGTAGCACTGGTATAACATTAAATGTGGGGCCGTCGGAGATAGTTTAAATGTTCTCCACCAAGGGGCACTGTAGTATTTTGACATGCATTTCTTAAAGTTATACCATGCACATTCTTGATTTTCATTGCAATACATTAATGTCGCAAAAGATTTCGAATATAAAATAGCAGCATTTGTTGCAAAATTTAATTCGGACAGAAAATTTTGATATAAAATATTGTTTTCGTGCATTTTTTACTTTCTCCATATAAGTATAGAGAAAGTATTGTTTTCATGAAAAAAATCGAATTCGAGATCTCAACAAAAATACATGTTTAAGGTCCCCTGAACACGTTTTGACTATTTTCTCGATGATTTTTGTGTCTGTCTGTCTGTGTGTGATAGATTTTTGTGGGCGCTCTAACTCAAAAACTATTAATCAAGCCAACACAAAATTTTATATTATCATTTTTATAAAAGGTAGAAGATCTGATTAGTTTTTGGTAAAAATCGATCTACCGGAAGTGGGCGTTTACTCTTGTCACTTATCCGTTATTTTGAAATATTTGCTTTAATATTTGACAAATGTAAAAATGTATTAGTATAAAAGTTGTAGGAAATATTATTTTATACAGCATTTGTTTGACACGTTTCCATATAATGCATTCTTTAAGAGATATCTTATATTTTTAGCTGCCACCACCACGCCACCTACCGAAGACTATTGTTAACAATTGACGCTTAGTTACGTCTTAGTAACGCTCCTTTTTCTTTTCTTAATTGTCAACCGGAAGTAAATAACAACATGTAATTTGTCATATAAATATGGAGAAAGTCACACACATCAGTTTATTTATTACTCCCTCCTTAGCCGTTGAAGAAACTAGGATATAAATTTCCACTTGACTTTAAAAGCGGAAAAGTCAGTCACTATAAGTGCTCTCCATCAGGAGGCACTATAGTATTTTGGAATACATTTCTAAAAAAATAAATCCACACATATTTATGTCAGACGAAGAATTGGTTCTTGAAAGTGCTTGTTATCTTTAATAACGACATTATTGCTATGATAAATTATCATCGAACGTCTAAACGATGAACAATGAGCTGGTATTACAATAAATATTTATTCGCGTTAGTGTAAATGGTCTCGTACAGACTTTTGCATTTACTTGTGGGAGGCGCTGCAGAAGAAAAGAGGGTAATAATGAGGAAGTGATTTCTTTGTGACCGGCAAAAACGCATTCCATTTGCCTGGAGAAGATTTTCTTTTAATATTTATGCTTAATCAAGAAGCTGCAATGTATGTTTGCAATACGAGTATGTTAAGGACTCAAATAAAAGTTACGAGGAAATTATCGCTGGCCGTAGAACTATAAAGGCAGCATTTAGTGGACTCAAAAATTAATTGGTTTTAAGTATTTTTTAAATTTCAGAATCGATTCAGTGGTAGAAATTGAGCTACTGCGCAAGCGCGTGTAACGTGTTATCGCTAGTCCAGCGATATTCAAGGTCATGTTTACGGAGCACAAAAGTGGTTTCAGTAACACTCAGAATGTTACGTAACAAGAGGTAACATGATCCTGTAACACAGTTACGTAACATTTTTACATAGTGGGGAAGCACCTTACGTATATCAGATACTTTTAAAAGCACTGAGGTCGTTATCATAGTATTTAAAAAAATTTATTGTTGAAAAGAAGAAGAATTCACACTTTTTTCGGATCAAAAGCAAATATTTATGCTAAGTTGGTACGTATTAAAACTTAAGAACTCCGTTCTTTCAGATAGACAACTGCACTGAATCCCATGCTTTTATTATGAGACATTGAAATGAAACATTGGAGTTAAAAACACCCATTAAACATGAATTTTATTTTGGAATTTTTGATTTTTCTGGTTGGTGGATACTATTGTGCGTGCGAGGACCAAAATAACAATCCTCCCTGATTACCTCGTATCTTACCACCTCCGGACATTTACCCCTTAGTGTAGTGGGGCTCCGTCGTAGGGAGATGGATTAGATGTTGAGGGCCCAGTGCATGGCCTCAGAGGTCGCCTGATCTCACTCTGATGGATTTCTTCCTATGGGTACACCTGAAATAATTTGTGCACTCAGATACTCCTCGAAATGTCAAAGACCTCGTGGCGCCGCTGCTGGCATGCTGCAGCGGGTACACGAAAACACCTTGCGACGCACTGTCCTCTGTCTTGAAATGCACGTCTATCATTTCGAGCAGTTGTTGTAACAGGCTCATTGTCTTGAATGTACATCAGTCCTACATTGTCCATTTCGTTTCATTACCTTGTCTGGGAGTATTTTATTGTTATCTTGGGCCATGTGATGAAAAACTAAGCGTCAAATTCTTTTATTTTCTGCATATTGTTTTACGATGGAGAGTTGGGAGCGATTTGTTTCTCCCCTACCCCAATTATTATGGAAAAAATAAATTATTATTGTAATTTATTAATAAATACGATTTAAAATAACGCCCAAAAATAAAATAATAACTACAGCGGAGAAATCGATTATTGAAAATTTTAAAATTAAGGTTAAATCAGGAATACGAACCCGAGATGCCCACGTCTAAAGCCGAGATCTTACCACTGAGCTAACCGAGCAGCAAATGGTTCCGGCTATTGCTTTTGCATGTAAAGGACCCGTCATTCAACCAACCACAGTGTTGCCGTATTGCACAAATTTTAATCGCATTATATACAAAAACAACGGATCAGACGAAATGTTATCAAAAAACATTTTCGTCTCAATTTTCGACGAGGAATCGTGTGGTGGTGTCCGCGTGCGCAAATTTTCTTCCACCCTGTATGAAAAGTTTGATAAAAATTGCACTGAAAAACAATTTCATCATGGAAAGGTAAATGTGAAAAATTGGGATTTTTCATTTATTATCTTCCATCCCGGATTAATAAAGAGATTAAACGTTAGAATAGCAGATAAGTCATGTTCGAGTTTAAAATGTTAGATTAAAACTTATAGCCAATGTATTGTATTTTTGGGAGATCGGCATAACCCTTATTCTTGCAATTATTCTGGAGTGGATGGAAAACGGTAGCAGCACCAATTCATGGTCCTCCACGGAGGAGTTGCATTCTCCTCGCCCTGCATCTCGAACGATTCCATGCTACCTAGCAGAAATTCTCTTAAGCCCATACACTATTCATCAAAGAGGAGATGGGATATTCGAGGACATCCGTTGTATCTCGAGAAATGATATATGTATATACACACACGCCAACTTAAGCGCGTTATATAGCACGGTTTTCCTCACACTTTCCAAGGATTTCCTTGCCTGGGCGTCAAAGTCTGCGTGTTATTCAATTTGCTAGGAATAAATCTATTGCAATGGATGCCGATTCACGCCATAAGGAGTCACATAAATCCAGCATTATTACTCCGCTGAGGCAGAATAGTTGAAAGGGTCGCATAAATGGAGCGAAGACCTTTTTTCGGGGTTGGCTAGATAACTCTTTTTGGCGTCGAAGGTTGATGGATTGGGCAGACTTCGCCTACCATATTCCAGAATCGAGGGCGTTTCAAGAGTGGTGAGTTGTCGGTTGTTCGGCGCGGTATCCATTTCTCAATAATTCGAGGGTGGGGCAGTAAGAGAAACAAAAGATTCATTACTCTTTGTCACCATAAGTTTGTACCATAAATGTTATCTCAATTATTATTGAAGTTTCAAACTAAATTTTATAGATTATTTATTAAGAAAAAATAATCAGTATGTCAGAGTAACCCGCCTACTCATATAAATTCCGGGTAACTTTGTATTAAACAATGATCTCTTTCCCGTTAGACATAAATAATTGTAACTCTGCATTTCCAAACAAAACGTCATGCACGAAGAAGAAATTCTTCTGGTTATACGTGTTTAAGAAAGATAGCAAATTATCCAGCATTTTTTCTCTTTTCCTCCTTTCTCCGCTTTTGACTTTCTCTTTCTCTAACTTACTTTACTCTTTCTTCTTTTTCTACTTGAAAACTACGAATCTCCTCTCTGTTCTTCCTTCCTTTCCTTCTATCAACACATCCTTCCTTCTCCTTATTTTTCTGTACCTTTCCTTCATTCCTTCTCCACCCTGACTTTTCTTTTTCCCTTTCACCCTATTTTATAGTCTCTGCTTCTTCACGTGACCTTCCTTTCACCGTTCGATATCCCTGCCTCTTCCTCCTCAGCTCCTCTTTTCTCTTCCTTCCCACCAAAAATCTCCCGCATTCACCTTTATGTGTCCAGTCCCCTCCTTCCTCTTTCTTTCTGCCTTAGCGTCTGTCTCTCACTCCACACACTATGGTCTCTCACCGTGTGATACCTTCAAGGTGTCGGAATGGACGTCCGCCTTCTTTCTTTTTCTACCCACGCGTTTGAGTGTGTTTGTGTGTATGCGTAGGATGGGTGAGAAAGGTTTTTTCGGTATGTGTGCGTGTGTAAGACGAGGCCCTTTTGATGATATAAAATGGTGGATGTAGAAAAGAGGGAGAGGTGATAAGAGGTTGAGAAGGAAGAAAGAGGGAAGGCAAAAAAGTTTATTTTCCCCCTTTCCGCGAGAATGCATTCTAAAACACTTCTCCTCTTTCGGAAGGCATTTTTTCACGCGCCGTGACTTTTTCGCCAGAATCCTTTTTCGCCGTGTGAAAGCAAATCCCATCTCGTACGACCCCGCATTACTTTTTTCTTCAATCTTAATTAAACGCTATTCCAAAAATAAATGGGAAATAACGCTCTTTGAGCAAATTCCTTGAAGAATTTTTTTCTAGTACATACATTGCCTGTATACTTACGTCTTTGTCTGGACTAGAGGTGGAAGAGGGGCGGAAATGGTTGAAATAGAATCTATTCTTATAAAAACCTCAATGGTTTTAAGTGTTTATTTTAGTTGCGTAAGGAAATGTCTCATATAAAATCACTGCCGTAGATGAACAGTTAGTGGTAAGATATTTTCTTATGGTTTTAAATAAATCATTTATAATGAAAGTGGTTGAAAATGCTATAGTATAAATTTATATGTAGTACTATTTTATCCTGACCCGATTTAACATTTATTTTAAGAATTACGAGAATGAATGTTAGATCACATATATAGTGACGTCAATCCCTTATTTATTTATTTTTTGAAAATTTATTTTATATTGATATGAAATATTTCAGTAACTTATAAGCTTTTCAAAAAGTAAATCTTGTATAAGAATTAGTTACATTTTTATCACCTTAAATTTACATATCTTGATTGAACTATTAACGCTATGATACTTTATATTTTTTTATGAAATGCAGGCCTAATAAATTCTAACGATCAAAGATTGAACTCCCTCCGCTAATACGCAGGGATAAAACTTACTTTTAGTTTTTATCTACTATGGATGATCGAAAAATAACAGGACTGAGAGGAAAATGTAAGTAACACAACTTTCTATTATTTCTTTTATTTACTGCTATTCAAGGATTCTCTTTATTCCGCAATACGTTTATCCCCTCTTATTTTACATTTATCAATTACATGTGAAAACCACTTATTTAATAGTTAAATGAGTTTATCCTTTACGGAATTCTTTAGCTTATTATGGGACTCAAAGTAGTGACCCCACAATTAGTTTTTAATTTTAAAGAAGGGTAAATAAATCACAAACTTCTGGTAAATATGATGGACGAACAATATTATAGAACCAAAATTTTTCGTCGGATTGTTTGAAAATCTAAGAGTGATGCGTAGGCGCGTTACACTGGTGTAAGATCCAATCGTGTTCAACAATATGGGTCGTTTTTTCTTGAGTTATGCTAATAGCGGACCTATCAGCACATTGGAATAGTACTCACCGTGTAACTGTTTTGGTACATAGTCATCGTAAAAACAAAATGCATGACTTTTACGGCTTTTTGATAAACCTTTGCATCCTGTGGCCATTTACTCCCAAGGTGTTTTCAACTGGCAACATTAGGACTTAATTTCAAGATTGTAGTAGAGAAACCACGACTAGCCATTAGTAACAACTTTGTCCATAAACATTGGGCCTCGAAGAAGTCTGACATCAAAATTACACTTGGGATGCATATGTTACAGAAACATACGTGTAGACTGGGTTGTTTAAATTTTACTGGGATGACACTAGTGCCTGCGTGATGGGTAAGGTTGTGTATGATGGATGGCATAAAATCAGGGACAATAGAGTAAATTTTGTTGTATAAGTTTTAGGAACAAATTGGTGTAATGGTGGCATGAAAACAGGCGGTCTTTTAGCGCAAGTTTGGTGGTATACGTTTCAGGGGTAAAGTTTAGGTTGGCCAGTTTCCCGGATGAATTTATATTCTTTCGGTGGTATGTACTTCTGAGAAAACTGGAGTAGGTTGATATGTATTGATGGCAGGATTTCACATGCTCATACATACGTGGAGCTCCCGGAAGGGCCTAGTTTGCGCTGTGGTAGACGGCAAAGTCATTTGCAAAGGTTTATGTAGTGCATAATGATATTATGATCAGAATGAAAATATAGTGCAACCTCTATAATTTGGACTAATTATTACAAGGGCGTGTTCGGATTATCGAGGTGTTCGGATTAATGGATTTGTGTAAATTAACAAGGAAAAAATCTATTATGTATTAAATTTCTGTAAGTAAAACACCAATTAATATACTTACAGATCACTAAAATTACTGTGAGAAAATTGACTCTACACTGGTCCGCGGCAATATAAATGAGCGATATCGTTCATTCCTTTTAAAACAATGTTTCAAAGGATCATCTATTCAGCAGCAAGAGGCGTTAGTAGTGGACGTGCCCGACTTTGTTACAAAAATGATTCAAATTTCACTTTCCGACGCTCGCTTCGCTTACCCGAGACTTTACACCTGATATTGAAAACAGTTCGGATTATTGGGGGTTTGAATTAACGTGGGTGTGTATTATAGAGGTTGCACTGTAGCTCAAAGTTGAAATTAGCTCAGGGTTAATGCAAAACGCAGCTCGATTTTGTTCATCATTCATGATTTTATTGTACACTGGGCTGTTGTCATCTAAAAGCTAAAATCACCGTGGACTCTACCACAAAAAACCCCATAAAAGATGTCCCTAAGTAGCGAATATTTTCTCCAGCACTCAAAAACTATACTGCGGAATAAAAAATCCCAGTTAAAAGTGCATATAATCATTTCAAACATTCCCGTACCTATTTTACCAATTCGTACTCAAAACATTTTCGCATATCATAGTTGTATTCCTAAATTCATGAAGGGTATTTTAAAGAGAACTTCACCCTCTGAGTGTTGTACAGAAACTGATAAGAATATATCAGATGCCCACTGAACTGGTGGAGTATGACACAATCAGTGACATGTTAATACTTGCCGTAAACCAACATCTAGCCCAGCGTTTCTGAACTGCGGCCACGAAAACATTTTTATGCGGCCACCGACAATATTTTCATCGTAAAATTATTAGTACGCATACTGCAAGGTCACATGCTTTTATACTTAATTAATATTTTACCAAAAAAAGAAAATCTAGACGCGATATGAATAACACTTGACTTCTTTTGATTCGCCATGATATAAGCGACTGGTTGTAGAAAATTTCCAGCTATGATAATATTTTGAATTTTCTTTGCCTCCGTCGAAGGATCCAAAATCTCTGACCCAGCGGCAGCATGGCTGCGAGACAAAAGTATCTCGTAAGTTTATGACACCTAGCTGATACCCCCAATAATTTGGTTTCCATTCCTTCTCAAGTATGCCCATCCTCACACATGGGATTTTCTTCCCGATGCTGCCAAAGCATTACTCCTCGGGTGCATGCACGCTGTTTTGGCGACCAGAGGTAGATAAGACGGTCGAAGATGCCTTGGGGTCTGTACATTTCCAAAAGGGTTTTTCCCAGCTCGCTCGTTCTGGAAATGAAAAGCACCGTCCTACACCGTCCCTCCTTCAAAACATTCAGATGTCCATATCTCTCAATCCTTCTGTCTATGAATTCTTTCAATATCAATATTAGTAAACTGACTCAGGCGGTTTAAATTCTTTTACTTCAATTTTATCTAAAGTATTATTTAGCTGAACATTGTTCTATGATGTTAACATTTAAAAAATCTAACAAAGCTCATGTCAAGGCATAAAATACACTATAAAATGCATATATTGCATTGAAACTTCAGCCGGAATATTTCCAAGGAAATTGAAATGATCGATAAAAATATCTGTGCTGTTTAAACTAATATGACAAAGAAATAAAATAATAGTTATGATTATGTAAACAAAAATAAGTAACGTTTTATCATAACACAAGCATTTATAGTATAGATGGTGGTAGAATAACTGTAATTTCTTATGGTATGTTTCTTGAAATTAGGACTTTTATTCGTCTATCAAAATAAAATTTGTGTTACTTATTTGTTTTATGTATTTTAAATATAATTACCAATCTAAAATCATGATAATATAAGATTTTGCTAAAAAATAAAAATATTAATATTTTGTTTGGTTAACTCAAGTCCTCGAGTTAAAAAAAATGGATTTCAGGGTTTAATTACGTTTACTTTTACAGCATTTTACAAAAACGACCAACTTTTGCATGCATCGCTTACGTTTTCGTATTTCACGCCGCACCTTATGATGCCAAAAAATGCCATTTGAAAATCGAATTGCGCAACATCGCCTCCGTCAAAAGTTAGAAAATTTCTGACGGCGCATCGCAGAATATCCACTCACAAAAATAGCTTAGGCTGGAGATGAAAGTCTTTCCATTTCCTTCCATCTCCTGGAACGGAGAAAGGAGGAAACTTTCGAGAAAGAGGGAGAGAGGAAGAGAGAGAGAGGGAGAGAGGAAGAGAGAGAGGGAGAGAGAGAGGGAGAGAGAGAGGGAGGCGGAGGAAGAGGGGGGGAGAGAGATAGAGAGAGAGAGAGAGGTGCCAATTTCAAAGAGAAACTCGGGATAATTATCCAAGAGAGTGTAATCGAATCTGCAAAACACATCATCAGGGGGCGTTAGGGCGAGACATAGCAAGTAGGAGAGAAGAAGTCCAGGATTAGGCTAAAGATGCAGAGGAATTATGCGGAAGAGGTGAAGAGAGAGTGTAGAAGGGCGTTGCATGAAGAGGAAGGCGTGAGATTATGTGGAAATTGAGGGGAGGTGTCGGTGAGAAGGATGTGGAAAGAGAGCTTGCCATGTAAGATCTTCATTGGGCTGACGCGTCACGGATTTTGCCGTCGGGCATGTCGCCGTGCCTTAGCGTAGGGAAAATCTGAGAGAGCGACATCAAAGGCGACAAAGTCTCTCTCTTGCCTTTCTCTCCCCTCGCCTGTCTCACCCTCTTTCTTCTATCTTTGCCACCCTTTTCCCAAATGGCTCGCAAAACTAGAGGCGTCGCGATGGCTAATGAGGTTGCCCGTCCCTGAATGCAGTGGGGAGCCATGAGGCTTGTCTCACGCGGTCCTTCGCCCTCTCTCTCAATCTTCTCTTTCTCTCTCTCTTCCTATCTTCTCTCTCTATTCTCCTTTCTCTTGCTCTATCTTTCTCCGCGATGAACCAGTAAGGAGTATACACATGATCCGGAACGTATCGTTTCATCTCTCTTACATTCTCTCTCTCGCTTTTCTATTCTTCTCTTCTCTCTTTCTGTATCTCTCCGAACATTCTTGACTCACTCGCTGCGTCTCTCTCACTTGTTAAATTTCTTTTACATTTTTTGCCTCCCCATGTTTTTTCTCATTTCTCGCTTTATCACTTTTTCTTCCCTTCCATTTTTCTCCGTCCCTCTATCTCTCACCCTCCCTTCCTCTCTTTCTATCTCCCTATCAGTCCGTATATCTCATCTCATACATCCATGTCCCTAGTTTAATCCTTCATTCGTATTCTTTAATTTTCCTCTCTTTTCGCCCTTTGACGCGCAGCTCTCCCTTAATGGAAAATTTTGCTTACGTTCTAATTTCCGTTCCAAGCGTATTGAAGTTAATTTTCGTACCAACACGGTTTTCCGTTGTTTTTGTATAAAATTCTTTATTCTGGTTAAAAAGTCGATCATTTTTATCGTTTTGCATATATTCTCTTTTTATAATTCTGATATAATTTTTGTAAATTATAATTTTATAATAATAAATTAATTTATTATTTAATGGAATTGTAAATGAAACCAACTTGTCCATGTGTTTAAAGTTCGAATCTTAAAAACTCATAAATATTATTGAGCGGTATTTTAAATTGAAGCTTGATTATGTACATAAGAGATAATTTATATTGAGAGATATATTCGCTCATTGAGCAAAAAACTATCAGTTTTACCATTTGTTTATGGCTCATTGGCTTAACTATACAATAAAAAATACTATCATAATCTAGCACAAAATATCACTAAAAGTTCAGCATTGATAAATACCAATAAAACTAAACATAGTAAAATGCTTTTTGTGGGTAGAAAGCGCCCGAATAATTACTTGCTTCTCGTTACGTAGTCACCAACAAAAAAATCTCAGTTTGCAGTGAAATGTTTTAAACTAATTAGAGTTTCGTCAAACATGACAACGGGGGGAGAAAGAGAGGGAGGATAGCCGTCGCGCTGTGGGAAAAACAAAATAAAAAAGTGGAGAATGCGAAAAGTGAGTAATCGAGACCGCGAAAAGACCTGCGGTCGTCATTGTGGCGAAAGTAGGACGTTGCAAATTAGCAGAGCAAATATATACTCCTGGACTAGATTTTTTTATATTGAATGAGTTACAGAAAATTGTAATCAGGCGCAAATGGATAGGCAGGGAGATTTGATCCACTATGTCACCGATGTGGCGAGTTTTGGAGCCGTAATTGATATCTTTAGTGGTCTATGGAGGAAAATGGAAGTGGAGTGTACTTCAGGGGATTTAAAAAATTTATGGCATTTCATTAAATGATAATTGACTTCCGTACATATTCAGTAGTTTTTTTAAGATCCAACGTTCTGCTTTCCCCATCACGTTCCAGCCTTTTGCTATAAACCGAAAGGCTCGTTATGCGTACTAGGTATTAAAAATGTTCTTGTGGCAATCGCGGTTAATTAAAACCTTTGGACCTTCTCATCAGATTTAAAAAATATTTATTGCTTTTGAAGATGTCTAGGGATCGCCATAAAGAATATTATTTTAATGATTATTTGAAGTTTTCTACATGGTTTTAATCAGTTCGAGTCAGGTATTTGCTTAATTAAATTTAGTGATTGAATTTATCGACGATAATATTAGAGTAGAAATTTACATAAAATGATAATTCCAAATATTCACTACTTTGATGAGATAAGCATTGCAATAGTTTAAAAATTCATTATTATTTCCCAGGATTTCTGAATTCTCTTTCATTTAATTATAAACTGAAGTAAATGATGCAATAATTCGCTCTTATTTACTAAAATTAATATAATACCAAAGACTGTTAAATAACTATAATAAATATGTACAAACAATCGTTATTTTGGCAGAAATGAACCAACTTATAAAGTAAGCCACAAAAAACTACGATCACACAATGCCATAGTTGCGTTTTATTTAAGGAGAGGTATAACTGTGTACGATTGTTTTTATTCATATTACCGCAAATCAAGATGATCTTATTCTTTCTCGAACTTAATTAGACAAATATGGCATGACTTCATCAACCTAGATTATTGCATGTCATAATAGTCCGAGTAAGTCTGTCAGTGGGATTTTGAGGAACTCCCTCAAAGGGCTCAATTTAGAACGTTAAGTTTTAATAGATTTTGATGAAAACGTATACCCAGAGTTTTAGTCATTCCAAAACTATTCTATTAAAATGTATAGCAAATCCGTCTCGGATATCTGATGACTCAAGGAAATTTTATTTATCCATTTGGAACAAGTTTATAGCACTAATGATTTGCATTTTAAATTACTAAAAATAACGGAATGAAATGGGGACCTAAAAGTTGAGGCGGACAAAAGAACAAAAATATTTCTCTTCGTCGATATTTAAATATGCGTGAATTGGTTCCATAAATTTGTTTAGAAAACAGAAACTTTACACTTTTTTTTTGAGTTGAAAATCTATGCTATCGGAATGGGTGAGAAACATGTCTGAATGTGCAATAGAGCACACCCAAGATTGATGCGTATGTTTCGTCGACTTGCAGAAGGCTGGTTATAAAGTAAATTGGGTAACGCCGATGAGGATATTAAAGGATATAGATTGGAAAGACAGGAGATTGATGAAGAAACTATATGAATCAGGTTGTAAAGGTCGAATAGGAGAAAGCTGATACTAATGGATTAAATACCGTTGGAGCAGTTGCCTATCGCCAGTTCTATTCATTATACGTAGAAAAATCTGATGTAGCCACTACCTGACTTTCTCCATACCTGAAATATTTCTAAAAATTCAAAAATAGGTTAAATGATAATTCATATTTTAAGAAACTACGAGAAAAATTTAAAGACTACAAAAAACAGAAATAAACTCAAACTGTAGTCATCTGATATTGGATATAGCCCCGAAGCTCCAATAATTAAAATAATAAAAGGAGCGTAAAGTGCTTACAATAGTCGCCGGTAGTTGGTGTGGTAAGTTATTTCTGATGGGTCTTTAACTATATGTAAGTTTATATAAATAGAAATAAAATTACCTAAGCAAATTATAACTTATTAAATACTAGCATGAACCAAGATTCAATTTTGTCTGCTTTCACTTGTTGGCACTTTGGTTTCAGTTGATTTAATGGCATTCAAAAGTTCAATTTTCAAATTATTTTCTGTTTCAGTGAGTAATTTATTTGTTCCTGAGGACACAATACTATCAGCATTTTTGTAGCCCCCGTTTATACTTTGAGGCTCTTCCCATAGTAAGTGAGCAAAAGTATAAAAGGATCCTTCCAGAGAATTGATAAGAGTTACAAATTTTGCGCCTATTTCTCTAATAAATTTACATTGAATTCTTTCAATTCTATTAATATTATTTGAACTAGACATATCCAAAATATGTTCAGAAGCTGCATTTTGGATATCAGATTGTGTATGTAAGAAATGTTTATGGCTAATCACTGTAGCTTGTTCAAAAACGTCAAAAATTTGTTTTTCCCCATATATTGATTTTCCGCGTATTTCTCGCATTTAACAGTTTTTTCACATCCATTTCACATTTATTTTCAAGTGCAAGTTTCACATACCTCTACTTTTATTTAAAAACCCGAATTTCCATACCTAAAATACGTGTAATAGAAAAATGCTACAAAAACATTTATATGGAAATTGCGGGCTTCAGATTTTAAAATTCTAATGATGCAGTAAAACAGAAGTTTTAATTTTGTCTTGATTAGTAAGTGTGTATATTTTACTTATTATTTACTCAGTGGCGTAGCAAGGAGGAGCAGAGTGGGGCAGTTGTTCCCGAGCGCAGAACTGAAGAGGTGCAAACTCAGGTACCGAAAATTAACGTGCCTGTTTACAAACAATTATAATATCATAATATATGTCGAATTTAAATGCTAGTATATTATGCTTGGGTATTCATCACATTCCCCTCATTACCTTTATCAGGAAAATTGTAGAGGGAGCAAAGGGGGCTCTGTGACTTGCCCACTGGCGGAGAACCCAGTTACGTCACGTCTTATTCAAATGGAAAACTTTCAGAAACAATTTATTTACTAACATAATAATCGCATTAATATTCTAAGAAATATTAGAAAACTACAGACGTCGAAAAATCCCGCAAAATAAATCAGATTACCTACTACGTTTAAATAAAAAATAATATGAAGACATTTTTCAAATTTAATATACAGTAGATCATCGATTATCCGGCGGCCTAGGGAGGAAGGGGTCGCCGGGTTCTCAAAAACGCCAGATAATCGCATCAAAGTTTTTATACAGCTTATTTTTGAAAGTTATTTTATAAAATAGTTTTTTTTGTGTTGTATTTTTGTTGTTTAGTGTTTTGAATTTGTTTACGGTACAAAATGTTATAAATAAAGCTTGAAATATTTTCAAAAATAAATACAGTACTGTAATATAGAATTAAGAGAATTGCGTACAATTCAGTTACGTACAACTCAGTATGTGTGGGTATGAATTTGCAAAGTGTTTCGCCTAGGATTACATAAAATACGGGTAAAAAATATTACGTATAACTGGGTTGCAAATAACTAGGATTGATAGTTGTCGAAGTTTATTTTTCGTAAAAATCAACTACTAAAATCCATGTTTATTTTTCCTAACAATCGGAAAGGAATATTGATTGACCTTTATTTCAATATATTTTACTAGGATTTTTCGACTTTTATATATATTGAAAAGCAATCACCAATATAGACGTTAATTTTAGTACACTTTATTGGTTTTTATCTATAAAGATTTTATAAATTGAATTCCAACAGTATGTAAATAAATAGAAGGCCTCTTGTATGCCGCCTTGTTTGTTGTTATCTATACTTTGATGAATGTGTTGTTCGACTTCGATCGCCAACCTGGAAGTTAATTTTTGGGAAATTAGAAAGTATGTTTTACTCGTTAATTCGCAACACCTTATGAACGAAATCGTGATCATTCGTGGAAAATTTATGTGTGGTGAATATCATGAATTACCTAATGTATGAATGAATATTTGGAGTTAAAAAATCATACCTTGTTCAGTAACAAACGAATATGTATGCAGGAAAAAGCCCAGAGTGCAGTATTCACCTGCCCCTTGAAGAGGACGGACGTGCCTTTCACTTCCTCCTGCGAGCGCTGATCTGCCTGCGAGCGACACCTGTAGTAGTTGCAGTAGCTGCAGTTAAGCTGTAGCCGTATTGTTGTGCTAAGTAGAACTAGTATTTTTCTTTATTGATTCCTATTTATTTATTTTTTCATCTTCTTACGTTAATTGTTTTGTTGTAATTGTAGTTTAACTCATCTTTGAGCGAAAATCTTACTCATCCTTCTCTTGCCGTATCATAGTAGTAAATTGCGTCTCTCAGCCACTAAATCCGTAATCTTTGTAATTTTATTTATAGTTGCGTATTACCTTACTCGTTCTTAATTATTTCCTTTCACCTCAGCAATTCTTTAGCTTCTAAATCTACATTGCTCTTGTGCTAAGCTTTCTTGCTTATTTACTAACGTTGTTGGTGTAGTGAAACACTCTCCCTTTCACTTTTTACACTTTAACCCTGAAGACAGCCAACCGCGTATTTACGTTAGTTCTAGTATATTTATATAGATAGTACAGATTAGTTAAGAGGATAGGATGGCTCCTCCGAAGACTCTTGTTTCCTCCTTCTTGAGCGACGCTGGTTGCGAGGCCATGAGGTCTCGGATCACGGAGCTGGAGAGGGTGGTTGCGGACCTCCTTCAGAGGGTGGAAAGATCGGAGGCAGCCTTGACGCGTGGGAGGGGTGCGGGTTCTTCCCTGAGAGCAAACCGCGCCAAAATGGCGGCTCGGGTTCGCCTGGGTGCGGAAGCCGGCAGAGCGATCGGGGAGGCTCCTGGCTCCTCTTCGCGGGTCGAGGGTCCTTCGGTACTGGAGCCCGATGAGTGGTGTGTGGTGTCCACTCGGGGGGGGGGGGGGGGGGTCGTGGGGTGGTGTTGCGGAGACAGGGAGTTGGGAACGCCTCAGTGGCCCCTCTTCCTGTTAGTAATCGGTTTGCGGTGTTGTCGTAGGACGACTCCACTGCCGTTACGCCCGAGCCCGCTCCCACCTCCTCGATGGAGGCCGGGCTCAAGGAGAGCTCGGGGGAAAGAGGGGGCTGTTAGTGATAGGGAGCTCCAACGTCCGGTGTGTGGTAGCGCCTTTACTGTCACGGGCCCGCCGGGAGGGAGTTCAAGAGTGGGTGTTCTCCAGGTGTATACCAGGAGGTTCGGTGCCCCAGGTGACGAAGGAGTTCAGGGCGTCGGAATCGGGCATGGGTTGCTCCTCGCTGCGGGTGGTGGCCCATGTTGGTACCAATGACGCTTCGAAGCGTGGCTCCTAGGAGGTCTTAAGCTCTTTTAAGGACTTGGCCGCTGAGGTTGCTCGTGTCCGAGAGGAGTCTGGTGCTGATGTGTGGCTTTTCATCTGTAGCATTGTTCCTCGGATGGACTGCGGTTCTATGGTTTGGAGCCGTGTGGTCGGGCTGAACCGTAGGCTGTGGAACTTCTGTAGGGGTAATGGAGTGGAATTCGTTGACCTGAGGCCGGTCCTGGACTCATGTAGGACATTCCTAAACGGTCCTGGTGTGCCGAGGCTGCGGAGGCGGTAGCGCGTAGGGTGTTTGAGCATTCTAGGGCTTTTTTAGGTAAGATTTAAGCAATTTTAATTTTTCAGCAAGCGTTGAGATGCACGTCAATAGTAGATCAGATGGTAGGTTAGGATGTAGGCAGCTTAAGGTACGGGATTAATTGAGAGCACAATAGAGGAAAATGTAAGAAATCCGTGCGGTAACAGAATTATCGAAGGTATGGGAATAAACGATTTTCCATGCAACAGTTCCGTAGATAATGCGTGCGACCTTAATAGCGCTATAAACCCGACGTTAAATAACAGTAGAATACATTCCAAGCGTAGAAAAAGTCGACATAGTAGGAAGGATAAGGAGGCAGTAAATAATCATAATAATTAAAATATTAATAATAATATCAATAATAATAGCCCAGTAGAGCGCGAGGAATCGTTACGTAGTCATAGCGAAAAATTAAAAATCATTACGATTAATTGTCGCAGCATTCGCAGGAAGGAGGCCGAATTTGAACATCTTATTCGTAGTCTGCGTGCTAATGTAGTTATAGGAATCGAAAGTTGGCTTACGGCAGACATAGCCAGTCATGAGATCTTTCCTTGTGACTATAGCGTCTTCAGAAAAGATCGATGTATACGGTAGGGAGGTGGAGTCTTTATAGCAGTTAGCAATAAATACGAAAGTTACCCAATACAGATTAACGACGACGAAGTCGAAAGTGTTTGGTGTCGTGTGAAAGGAAGCGACTCAAAAACTATAAATATATGCGCTTTTTATAGACCCCTAAATGCGAGCGTGGAAACTATTCATTCTCTGGTGAAACAAGTGGCGACGCTAAATTCGCCTAATAAAGATAAAACCATTATAGTCGGGGGCGATTTCAATCTTCCGTCAATTGATTGAAGGTAGAGAGCTTTACTAGAAACTTTCGGTAAGCACTCAGTTAGTGAGATTTCTCACGATTTTTAATAATATGTTAGATTTATTTGTTACTAATCTTCCTGAGCGTATGAATAGAGTATCTGATGCTGAGGGAATAAGCGATCACAAGGCAGTGTATGTGGAATTTCAGTTAATTATTGAGAAACAGGTTAAGGCCTAAAGAAAACTTTATGTATTCGCCAAAGCCAATTTCACAAGATTTAGGTCTTTTCTGCGAAATAAATATACTAATTCCACTGATTTAACCGATAGTGCAGACGCGGAGGAATCCTGGTACATGTTCAGAGATATGATGCGAGAGTGTACAGATAAATTTATTCCGAGAAAACTGAAGCGTGATAGTGCAGAACCTAGGTGGTACAACCAGGAAGTAAGAAGCGCTCTCCGACGGCAAAGAAAATTCCACTCTCGCGTAAATAACACATCCTCAACACCTACGGTCGAACAGATTGCAATAATAAGGCAGCAATACAAGGAGGCGCGCTCCATAGCCAGAGTAGCAATGCGTAATGCGTTTGACAATTATAAAAAGAAGGTTTTACACGATAACTTGAAAGAGAACCCGAAAGCATTTTGGTCTTACGTCAGGGAAGTTCAAGGTAGGGGCCCCTCCATTGCGTCACTGCGATCGGAAACGGGAAACGTAGATCACGATAGTACGGATAAAGCAAACCTATTAAATCATCACTTTCAGAAAGCTTTTACTCGTGATGAAGATGAATGTGAAACCCCTATTCCTATGCGTCAGGGCGATTCGATGGAAGATTTGGTATTTTCGGAAAATGGCATTGCGCTCCAACTTCATTCAATTAAGCTAAATAAATCTCCTGGACCGGACAAAATTCCCGCGCGTGTAATGAAAGAATTAACTACTGAAATCGCGCCGTATTTGAAAATTATATTCGAAAAATCCATTAGGGAAGGAGTAGTTTCTAAAGATTGGAAGGTGGCACACGTTACGCCCATCTATAAGGGTGGCGACAGAGAGAACCCCGATAATTATAGGCCGATATCCTTAACTTCCTTATCGTGCAAGATACTTGAGCATATAGTCTTAAGCTCTGTAATGCGCTATTTAGATAGTCATTCATTGCTTAGCGGATGCCAACACGGATTCCGGAGAGGTAAATCATGCGAAACGCAGCTCGGTCTGTTCGTGGACGATTTTTTGCGTTGCGGAGAGAAAAATACTCAGGTCGATGCTATATTCATTGACTTCAGGAAGGCGTTCGATAAAATATCTCATAGGAAATTAATTGCGAAGTTAGAACAATGTGGTATCAATCCGAAAATTGTTGGTTGGGTGAGAGACTTCCTCTCGAATAGGGAACAAATAGTTGTCATCGATGGGAAATACTCGTCCCCCGTTAAAGTTGCTTCGGGTGTTCCTCAGGGAAGTGTATTGGGCCCTCTGCTTTTCTTAATCAATGTAAATGATATCTGCTCGGTTGTATGTAGTATAATTAGGCTTTTCGCCGATGACACCGTTCTATATAAAGAAATAAAAAACCACGAGGATCGTCAGTGACTGCTTGAAGACTTAAGAGCCATTTCAGCGTGGTGCAAAGAATGGCAAATTGAAATTAATTATACTAAATGTGCCGCAGTCACGTTCTGGAAAAGTAAGAACAAAGATTTAGGTTTCGAATATAAAATAGATGAAATGAGCATTCCACAAGCTATGTAAAATATTTAGGAGTAACCATTTGTCGAGATCTTTTGTGGGAAATGCACATTCGTCGAGTTATAGGCGCGGCCAACAAGAAACTGGCATTCATAGGTAGAATAATACGGAACACTACAGAGAAAGTACGTGAAACATGCTACTTATCACTAGTAAGACCGCAAGTAGAATACGAAGCGAGCATATTGGATCCGTGCGAGAAGGGACACATAATTCAACTAGAAAGAGTACAGCGCAGAGCAGCCAGATTTGTAAAACAAAAGTACGAAAATAAGGAAAGCGTCACCTCTTTATTGAGCGATTTGAACTGGGTATCACTGGAGGACCCTAGATTGGACTCAAGGTTGAAACATCTGGAGAAATATAGGTCGGAATGTCTAAAAGAGGAGGTAGTGGGAATAATTGTGGAAGCAAGGTATACAGGTAGAAATGATCGAGACGATAAAATGCGTGAGATCGATTGTAGGACGGAGCGTTATCTAGGCTTTTTCTTTCCGAGGACAATACGAGATCACAATAGGAAATTTTGAATTGCGTTAGACAATCTTTAGGTAGGATTTGGTGCATTGCACTACCTGCCACCCACCGCCTTGGTGAATTGCAGGGTAACTTGTAGATTTAGATGTACGGAACGATGCTTCTTCGACGGTAATGCAAAAGAAGCTAAGCACGGGAGATACTTTCGAAGGTAGTATTATATAAATTTTATGAAAGGGTGCTTCTTAAATTGATCTATAGTCATTTTTCATTTCGGGAATACTTTTATTTTTGGCTTTTGGAGGAGGTCAGTAGATCTTGTCGCACAGAACATAATCGACGTGTCCCGTCTTTTCAGTAAATGAAATCGAAAGTGCGTAAGGATTATCGGACATGGTCGAGGGAAAAGACAGAGCGCGATTAACGGATCATATTGCTTTGTTCCTTAACTTTGTCTTTGGATTCCGTAGAAGTTACATAAGTGACATCAGAAAGGAAAGATTAATAAATTCCGAATGTCGTGTGGCCGTTTGGTATTACAACTATCAACGGTTAATGCTGCAGATGTGGGGCCATGTTTGGGAAGACTACCTGCTCTACGCGTTTGACCCTTATTAGAGAGGATTAGCGTCGCTCGCTCGGACTCGAGTCCCGAACCCTTGCTCGATGTAGTCTACACTCACAGCGGGTGGTGAAATTACCGATCTATCTTTGCAACATTGCAATACTTTTTGCACATAAGACGATTGAAAGTTACATCATTGCATTGCAGTAAATATGCTGATTATAGGCGTTTTTTAATCGAAATTCTATGACACATGTCATGGACCCGCCGGGATGGAGTTTATGAGCGGGTGTTCTCCAGTTGTATATCAGAAAGTTTAGTGCCCCAGGTGACGAAGGTGTTCAGGGCGTCGGTATTGGGCACGGGTAGCTCCTCGCTGCGAGAGGAGGCCCAAAATAGTATCGCTCTCCAACGTCATTCAGTTTAACCAAATAAATCTCTTGGGCCGGAGGAAATACCCGCCCGAGTATTGAAAGGGTTATGAAATCGCGCCGTATTTAAAAATTATATTCGAGAAATCCATTACGGAAGGTGTAGTTCCTAAAGATTGGAAGATGGTATACGCCCGTCCATAAGGGCGGCGACGAAATGAACCCCGAAAATGACAGGCAAGTTGCCCTAACTTCATTATCGTAGAAACTACTAGAGCACATAATCTTTAGTTCTGTAATGTGCCATTTAGATAGTCACTCATTGCTTAGCGGATGCCAGCACGGATTCTGGAGAGGTTGATCATGCGAAACGAAGCTCGGCTTGTTCGTGGATGATTTGTTGCGATGCTTACAAAAAAATACTCAGGTCGATGCCATATTCATTGACTTCAGAAAGACGTTTGATAAAGTATCTTATAAGAAATTAATTGCGAAGTTAGGGCAATATGGCATCAATCCGAAAGTTGTTAGTTGGGTGAAAGATTTCCTCTAGAATAGAGAACAGATAGTTGTCATCAATGGGAAATACTCGCCCCCCGTTAAAGTTGCGTTGGGTCTTCCTCAGGGAAGTGTGTTGGGCCCTCTACTTTTCTTAATTTATGTGAATGATATCTGCTCGGTAGTTCGTAGTAAAATTAGACTTTTTGCCGATGATACCGTTCTATATAAAGAAATAAAAAACCAGGGGGGCCATCAGTCGCTGCGTGAAGAATTAAGAGCCAATAAAACGTGGTGCAAAGAATGGCAAATTGAAATTAATTACACTAAAAGTGCCGCAGGTACGTTCTGGTAAAGTAAGAACATAGAAGTAGGTTTCGAGTATATAATAGATGGAATAAATATTCAAGCAGCCGAGTATGTAAAATACTTAGGAGGATATTTTGCGGGGCATGCACAATCTTTGAGTGCGGCTAACAAGAAACTGGCTTTCATAGGTAGAATAGTACGGAACACTACAGAAAATGTACGTGAAACATGTTATCTATCACTGGTTAGACCACAAGCGAAATACGCTTCATGCATATGGGATCCTTACAAGAAGGGACATATAATTCAATTAAAATGTGTGCAGCGCAGAGCAGCCAGATTCGTAAAAGAAAAGTACGAACATAAGGAAAGCGTCACCTCATTATTGAGGGATTTGAACTGGATCGTAGATTGAAGTGATGGTTGCGGATTCTGGAGAAATATAGATCGGAGTGTCTAAAAGACGAGGTTGTAGGAATAATTGAAGTACCAACGTATCTAGGTAGGAACGACCGTGACGATAAGATACGAGAGATCGATTGTAGGACGGAGCGTTATTTAGGCTCGTTCTTTCCGAGGACAATACGAGATCACAATAAAAAATTTCAAACTGCGATAGGCAATCTTTAGGTAGTTTATGGTGCATTGCACCCCCTGCCTCTCACCAATTAGGTGAATTGCAGGATAACATGTATATGTAGATGTACATGAGTCCAGGACTGGCCTCAGTTCATCAAAGTCCACTCCATTGCCGCTACAGAGGTCCCACAGCCTACGGTTCAGCCCGATCACTCGGTTCCAAACCATAGCACTGCAGTCCGTCCGAGGAACATAGCTACATATAGTAAGTCGCACATCAGCACCCGACTCCTCTCGTACATGAGCAGCCTCAGTGGCCAAGTTCTTAAAAGAACTTAAAACCTTCTCGGACCCGCGCTTCAAAGCGTCGTTAGTGTCAACATGGGACACCACCCGCAGCAAGGAGCAACCTGTGCCCAATACCGACGCCCTCAACTCCTTAGTCTCCTGGAACCAGCGGCAAACTTCTGCCTAGGAAAACTAGGCAGCTGCCTAAGGCCCCAACCTCGGTGGGGGCCCCGACCAGGGGCCAAAATGGTACACATTGAGGACACAGGACACGGAAAATAATGTAAATTTTTCTGAACGAAATAGAAAATAATTGACCATAGTAAATTTCTTGACAAGTCAAGTGGCAACACTGTGTTTGTGTTCTTTGTTTGTTTTGCATCGCACCTGACTTAATTCTATAACTTGTCTATACTTGTCAGTTCGCGTTGAAAGTGTGTGTTAGAAAGTTGTATCAATTTCAATTTTGCGGCTCAAAGGTTTTATCTTCCACGCGAATTTGCTGAGGTTAGTTAAGGTTACGATACGAGTAGTGTTGGCGACAGAAGCTAAAGAATGTGATAGAATTTTCTAGTGTATAGTGTCTTAAGATTTTATAGAATAATCCCGTAAGATAGAATATTCCGGAAATGATTAGTGAATGGTAGTACAGGAACATTCTCGAAAGTTCTAGATATTTCGATATTGTATGCGTATAGAAAGTTCTCGAAAGTCCTGGAAAACTCTGGAAAAGTGTCGAATGTTTTAGAACTCTGTGGAAGACTATGGAACATTCAAGAATGTTCTAGAATGTCATGGATCTGTATTCTAGAATGTTCGATTAGGGAACGTTCTGGAATATTGTAGATACTACCATGTATTCTGATTGGTCGAACCCCCACCAACCTCCACTATCCTGGGACTATATAAGCAGAGGGCTCAGCCCGCAAGGACACAGTTTAAAGTAAGATCAAGAGAAGAGATCAAGCGAAAAGAAATCACAGCGACCTGCGATAGTGAAAGTTGATTCTCGTAGTGTGTTAAAGAATTGTGTGTGAGTTACTATTTAAGCTAAATGATCACGTGACTATTACTCATTATCCTCTTATTTTTTAGAAATTACCGATGTCTGACGTCAACAAAAAACTGAGCGGGTTCCAGAAAAGAGAAAGGAATAAGGAGAAATTGCAGAAGGAAAAATAGCTTCTTCGTAATGTTCCTAAGTTGGACTCGTTCTTCACCACTTCACCTAGTACTAGTACCAGTGCATCAGCCTCTGGCGATTAGAGTGACGACCGTCAACCGGCAAGCGTGTCTGACTGTGACGAGCTACCTCAAATTCCTCAAAACTTGATTTCCGAAAACCCCGCAGCAGTCATTGGAGAAGATTCTGGTGAACATCCTGAATCGCATGCGAACACATGTTTTGCGATTCCATCATTTCCATCTGTTAGTAACGATCCTGCCGAGTGGATACTGGACGATACCGATGCCACACTCAAACACTTCATACAAAAAGGCGTGAAACAAAATATGGATGCAGACTTATCTTCTTCGAAGCGCCAGTACGCAGATACAACCAGGTATCTATCCCTTTCACTCATTAGCCGAACATTGCCTAATGGTGAAAAACGACCTCGGCCTTGGCTAGTATTTTCGAAGAGCAAAGGTACCGTGTTCTGCGCCCCTTGTAAGATGTTTGGAAAATCGGGGTCGCTAGCTAATGATGAAGGGTACAACGACTAGAAAAATGCAGGTCAGAGGATGAAGGAACATGTCGGGTGTATATTTCGATCTTCAAGCGAGAATAAAACAAGTGAATCCTCTGGTAGTTTTCGTCCCCTGTTTGACTCATTCACTGAATCTTGTCGGATCATGTGCTGCTGAGTGTTGTGAGACTGCTATACCTTTCTTCGGTATTTTACACGAATTGTACAATTTTTTCTCGGTCTCGACACACAGATGGGAAGTTTTGTTATCTCAACTGAAGCCAAATTCAACAGTTGTGAAGAGCCTTTCTCAGACAAGATGGTCTGCTCAGGGTGACGCCTGCCGAAGTCTCTGTTGCTCCTGGAATGAGATCATGGCAGCTCTTCAGATAATCGCCAGTGACACAAGTGAAAAACCATCTACGCGTTCTGAGGCTTCAGGTCTTTTTAATTCAATTGACTCCCTGGAAATGTGCTTCCTGACCCTGCTGTGGAATGATACCCTGGAAAGATTTAACAAAGTGAGCAAATATCTGCAATCTGTGAACATCGAACTGGGTATAATCGCTGAACTTTATCGGTCCTTGGTAACATACCTAGAAGATATAAGGAAAGTCGGTACCTTTGATCATTATGAGTCAAAAGCTGTGGAAACAAGCGGTGAACAGAACTATGCAGTCGATATGAAGAGGAAACGTAAGCGAAAGGTCCAGTTTGACGAAGCAAAGGAAAACGAGGTCGAACTCTTCGGCAGGGACAGATTCAGAGTTACCGTCTTCAACGTCATTATCTACAGGTTGATTGCAGAACTACAGAGACGTGGCTCCGCTTACGAGAAGTTAAGTAAAAAGTTTGACTTTCTCACGAAGCTACATAGTTTGGAATCTCAAGACGTCCGTGACGGAGCACGGTATCTGGAAGCCTTCTATCCGGGGGATTTGGACGGTACTTTGGAAAACGAGTGTCTGCACCTGCGAGCTCATTTGTTGTCCGCTGAGGCTACAGGGGGGAAAGGGTTATCGTCACTGAAGCTATACAAGAACATCCTGGAAAAAGGCTTTTTGGACATTTATCCAAACGTGGGAATAGCGCTCCGGATGCACCAGGGTCAAACTGTTCGGCAGAACGGTCGTTTTCAGCGCTAAAGAGAGTAAAGAATTATTTAAGATCTACCACAGAAGAGAACAGGCTTAATTCACTCTCTGTGCTGTACATAGAGTCAGAAATAACGCAGACTGTGGACTATAGTGAGGTCATCCGTTCCTTTGCAGAGAAGAAAGTTCGTCGCGTGGAAATGTAATCTTGTAATTATATGTAAATGTAAAAATTATAATGTGTAAAAAAGTATAGTTGGTACTTGTCTATTTCATTTCTAAGTCTGCTTGTCTATTTTCTAAAGTCAAAATTAAATAAATAAAAAATAAAAGTAAAGTTTGTTTTTTGCTAAATTACCAAAAAGGGAGCCCCGACTCTGTTAACTGCCTAGGGGCCCTGGGTCTCTATGTCCGGGCCTACCTGGGACACCAAACTTTCTGGTATACACCTGGAAAACACCCGTTCATAAACTCCCTCCTGGCGGGACCTTGGCAGTAAAGGCGCTACCACACGCCAGACGTTGGAGCTCCTTATCACTAACAGCCCCCTTTTTCCCCCGAGCTCTCCTTGGGCCCGGCCTCCACCGAGGAGGCGGGAGCGGGTGCGTGCGTAACGGCAGTGGATTCGTCCTCCGATAACACCTCAAACCGATTACTAACAGGAAGAGGGTCCACCGTAGCGTTCCCAACTCCCTCCCTCCGCAGCACCATCCCACGATTCCCCCGAGTGGACACCACACACCACTCATCGGGCTTCCGGACCGGAGGACCCTCAACCCGCGAAGATGGGCCAGGAGCCTCCCCGATCGTTCTTCCGGCTTCCGCACCCAGGCGAACACGAGCCACCATTTTTGCGCGGTTTGCTCTCAGGAAAGAACCCGCACCCACCCCACGCGCCGAGGCTGCCTCCGTCCTTTCCACCCTCTGAAGGATGTCCGCAACCACCTTCTCCAGCTCCTTGATCCGAGACCTCATGGCCTTGTAACCAGCGTCGCGCAAGAAGGAGGAAACAGGAGTACTCGGAGCAACCATCCTATCCTCTTAACTAATCTGTACTATCTATAAATTTTATTTAAACTAAGGTATATACGCGGTTAGCTACTTCGTTGACTGGCCTCAAGGTTAAAATCTAGGGTCGAACGCAGATAAAAAGTGAAAGGGATATAGTGATTCACTATGCAATCAACGTTAGTAAACTAGCAAGAATGTTTAGCACAAGAGGAACGTAGATCTTGGAACTAACGAAATACGAGCGCAGGGACAAATAGTTAAGAACGGAGAAGATAATAAACTACTATAAGTAAATTAGAAAAAGATTACTGATGGAGTGGTTGAGAGAAGCTATTAGCTACTACGATATGGCAAGAGAAGGATGAGTATAGCGTTTCGTTCAGAGATCAATTAACTAAAATACAACACAAATAACGTAATAAGACGATAAAAGTAATAAAAAGGGGTAATAAAAATAAATAAGGAAAGAAATACTGGTTCTACTTAACACAACACTGCGGCTACTGCTAAACTACTGCTACTGCTACAGGTGTCGCTCGCAGGCTGGTCAGCGCTCACAGGAGGGAGTGAAAGGTACGTCCGTCCTCTTCGAGAGCCAGGTAAAGATTATTTATTATGTAACCTATTTTGAATTTTTAAAAATATTACAGATATTGAGAATGTCATGTGGTGGCCACATCAGATTTTTTACCTTTTTCATGCATAGTATAGGGGTAGTATTGTTTTCATGAAAAAAATCGATTTCGAGATTTCAACAGAAATACACCTTTTTAAGTCCCCTGAACACGTTTTGACCATTTTCTCGATTATGTCTGTGTGTGTGTGACAGATTTATCGTGGGAGCTCTAACTCAAAAACTATTAATCAGGTCAATGGGAAATTTTATATTTAACATTTGTGTGAAAGTCACAAGAACTGATTAGTTTTTGATAAACATCGGTTAACACTCAAGTGGGCGTTTACTCTTGTCACCTCTCAGTTATTTTGAGATATTTGCTTTCATATTTCATATTTTTTAAAACATACTGGAATAAATGTTGTAGGAAATTTATTTTCTACAACCTTTGTTCGAAACATTTTTCCATATAATGCATTTTTTATGAGATATCTTAAAAACTAAATTACTTAGCTTCCAACACCACGCCACCTATCGACAACTTTTGTAACAATCGACGCTTAGTAACGCTCCTTTTTATTTTCTTAGTTGTTGGAGCTTTGTGGCTATATCCAATATCAGAAGGCTTTGGTTTGAGTTCATTTCTATTCTTTCTAAAATAAAATTTTCTCGCAGTTTCATAAAATATTTTTAATATTAACCTATTTGGAATTTTTAGAAATTTTACAGGTATGGAGAAAGTCATGTGGTAGCCACATCAGATATTTTAAATATTTGATAAATGTAAAAACATACTGGAATAAAAGTTGTAGGAAATTTAATTTTCTACAAAGTTTGTTCGAAACATTTTCCTTTATAATTCATTATTGAAGTGGTATTACGTTCCTTTTTAATTTCTTAATAGTTGGTGCTTCGGGCTATATTCAATATCAGTAGGCTATAGTTTGAATTTATTTCTGTTTTTGTAAGGTCTTTTGAATTTTTCTCGCAGTTCCTTCAAATATTTATTATAATTTAACCTATTTTGAATTTTTAGAAATATTACAGATACAGAGAAAATCATGGCGTGGCCACATCAGATTTTTTAAATTAAAACTGTGTTGACAATATTATAAAATATTATTATTAAATATGAGGAATTAAAATATTCATGATCAATGACCTCGCAGAGGATTTTCTTCGTTTAAGCCTCCTTACGTATAGTTTTTACTTCTTTAATCTCAATTGAAGATCATGTAGGTACTGCTTAAGCGACAGTGAAAATGGACCTACGGATAGGATTTAACAACGAAAGAAATAAAGTGCGTAGCAGCTTTCGAAACCTCTCTGGCATAATATAACCTAAATTATGCAGAGCGGCGGATACATTTTAGCATGAAATATGGCTTCGGATTGGCGCCGTTTTCAAAGCGATGTAGGCGTGGCGTCATCTCATATTGAAATAAGTCGCGTGTGAGACTCGGGGCGTGCCTTTCCATAATCGATTCATGATCATTATAAATGGTCCTGGCCGAGAGTTTCATGATTGTAGTTTTCTTAGTAGCTTCTATGGGTAAGTGATCCAAATCCTCACGCCATGGACACATTTTGGGCCTTGGTGTGGTTTTTTGCGACACAATAAATAAAACTGATCAAACGATTGCATCCCAAGCTACTCTTACTGTTTATTTCGGAGTACTTTACGTCACTCTTAGAATGACTACCAATATGCTACTGTCACTTAATCTTGTAGACGGAAGAAGGTTGCCGGGCGTGTTAGGTTAGGACGCTGGCTGCTACCAGCCTGCTGTTCGAAGGGGCAGCGGGCACGAATCCTGCGAAAGTAGTATTTTCCTAAGGTCACCCGGTCCCCTATTTTTGTGGTTTGAGGAGACCGCGTAAAGTCAGAGTTTCGTCCTTCGGGAGGGACGTTAAGCAGTAAGCTCCCTTGGTGCTTTTCGTAAAGAGAAGGATATTGCTGGCCCTGTGTTTCTCTCCTCCCTTCTGTCTGTATGTCCATTTGATAACAGTGCAAAATGGTCATAGCAGTCGACGCACTTAAAAATCAGTTACTACTACTACTAATGTAGACGGGATTGTTCCTCGAAAATGTCAATCCAGTTTTATAATTTTAGCAGATATCGTCTTTTTAGACGCTTTGAAAAATCAAACGTGTAATATGTATGTAGTATTATTTACAAAATCTCTAATATGCATAAAGTTTTAATGCATTCTAGAATCTGTATAGACGAGTAAAATGTAACAATCGAAATAATAGCGATTGTAATTAGATGAAATTACGTAATACATGCCAATTATTTATAAAATATAAGTACTTTATTACTATAATAATAAGTAATATATATGCCCACATTATTATGGAATGAAATCATTATCGTTATTATTCTATGAATAAGAAAAATGTAAATACAATCTTTGCATGAGCGACAGATCTTAACGCCTGATTTATTGGTGGAATATCTATTACTATTTCTCGCTGAAAAACTGTCGTTCCTCACTACTATACACTATCCAAAAACGCCGTTTATTGAACCGATATAACATTTGTATATCTTTTAGGTCTCATAAATTAAGTTTAAACCGCCAACGATGCAGCCAAAAATCCTCCGTAAATCTTATCTTTAAATCGAGAGAGTTTCGAAGGAAGTGAAAACTTGGAAACTGAGGGAGGAGTTGCAGTTTGATATTTGCGGATCGAGGGATAGGAAGAAAGTAAATCCTCGTAACCGATTTTCCTCACGCAATCGTAGAAGTCGGCTCGCCGCTGCCGCTGGTTGTCTGAAATGGGTGTGACGAACGACTTTTCCTTCTCCTTTTCCTTCTCCTTTTCCAATCCTATAACTCCGGAAACACTCTATAGACTTCCAATGGTCGACCTCCATTGATTGGTTTGAGCCAGATTCCGCCTTGTACTCAAATGGACAAAATTCGTGTCTGGAGTGAGAATGAACCCGTTAAACCTGTATCGGAAATGTCTCTAAGCTAACCTGTCGCTATCTCTCTCAATCTTTGCCCCGGTGAGTAGTCGAATCGATTGGTTTTTCTTATTTTGCAATTGGAACATCGCGGACCTTGGATGTATTTGTCGACTTAAATTGGGCGATGCTTCACATTTTTTGATAATTTTCGTCGCTTTCAGCAGTATTTCAGTGAGAATTGCGGGTGTTACGCAAATGCGAGTTAGTTATTTTTGTCACATTTGCACGTTCATTTTAAATAACGTGGTTATGTAATCGCTCTCTTTCTTGGTATTTAATTATTGTCTTAATGTACTTTACCAGAAAGTTTTTTCATGCACATTTCTTGAGGAGGGCGTTCCACGTCTTAATGAGTTTCCGATTAACTCGTATTTTTCAAATAGGGTTAGCGATCTAAATAAAACACTGAAATAAGATTATGTCGAATCTAATTGAGCTTAAGCAAGGGGTAAGGCCCAATAATCTTTTACAGTCAGTGAAAATCTCGTTGTCCCTTCTCAGTGAGGTCAGGGCAAAACTCAAAGTTTTTATGTTCAGGTATTTTTTGGGATTTTTTTGGTTCATAGGTTTTGGATATATATATTTCTCCACACAAAATTTTCCATTACCGTTAAAAGGAAATATGCTACCAGCACTTCTTTCATTGAGAGAAATTATGCAAATTATTTTGTATGTATGTGGGTTTCATTTATAAATTTTAGAACGCATTCCCTGGATGAAAAACTTTGAAATATAATAGGAAATATTTGGTAAGAATTAAAAGAAAAACGTCGTAGAAAACTAACAGTAATGTAATTAATATCTAGTTATCAATTGTTACAAATGTATAAATTATTTGAATTAATTTGTATTTAAAACCTTAAAATTTTCCTCTAATATTCCACCATCTATTTTAAAGTTATGTTATTTATTTATAAAAAACTGAAGTTCATACAACTTATGCCTTGCCTTTAACTGCCAATTTTGGATGATATTGTAAAAAAAGTTTTATGTACAAATAATTTTGAATTAAATATATAAAAATAAAAAACATTCCCTTATGTGCTCATTTTTATAAATAACTAAAGCTAACTTTCAAATAAACCAATTTTATTCGCGTCGAAAAACACGGAACTCTCAGATAAATGAGAATGCACTACATGAAAATCATCATTAGAAAGTTCAAAAGTTCACCATTTGAATAAAAGTTACAGAATTTTACTGATAATTTTAAATTTGAGCTATGCATCAATTATAAAAATCTTCCGGAAACAAAAATATATATAACGGAACTACTCGAAATATTCTACTTTTCAAAATCATACTCTAATAAAGTATGCTTTTTATTCAAATATCAGTGATTCTCGTAACGCAATATTTTATAAAATAACACCTTGTCATTTCAGTCTAGGTACACATTTTTTCGGAAAAATATTGGCAATATCAAAGATGACGGCAGAACGCGATATTTTGGAAGATCTGACCTATCCTCTATAAGTAAAATTCGAAATTGTATAAAAGGCTCGAATGGAATAGGAACTATTGGATACGAAAGAGAGGCAAAGAAAGGGAGAGAGAGAATGGAGGGATCTCGGAGCGAATATAGATCTCCGGCTCCCTAGCGATGAATGCCAGAGCAGACGAATTCAAAAGCTGTGAGAGTTTGAGGCAGAGGGAGAGTAGATGGGAGGGTGAGCAGCGAGTGAAGAGGAAAAGGAGTGGAGAGGGAGGTAGGTAGGGAGAGGATGGGGGTCGATGGGCATAGAAGGTGGAGGGACTGGAGAAGGCAGAGCCAGAAAATGGCGCCCTGGTCAAAAGGCGGATTTTCCCGTAGGGGAGGCACTTTCGAAAATCCGGGTCGCGCTTCAGACACCCCCAATCGGCCAATCCTACAACGAGAGACGCACCTCGTTTTTCGTACTTATCTTTTTTCTAAGAGAGTTTCCTGAGTTATTCAAAATGGAGCGCAGACGGACGTGGTCTGAGAATTTGTTTTAATCCTATCGAGTAAAATTCACAGAACATTCAATGACCTGTTTTCACGCGTACTTTCATTAATTCGCTCTAATATCTTCCTCTTATCTAAGGACGTAATATTATATTGGAAGATAAAAGATTTTAATTAAGAAATCTTCTGCAAGAATATTATAATTTTCTTGAATGTTATGTATGGATAATGATTTTATAAATACATGCATTGAAATCGTGATACTTTATCTGAACAGCGTAATTGTAAGTCACATCATTTTAACCTCATAATGAAATTTTGAATTCATATTCCTATTTTCGCACTTCAACTGCAACACACATTTTTTCTCAATCACATCGAAGCGAAGTAAAAGTAGGTCAGTTATCGGTCGGTCAAAAATCATTAATTTCTCTTTTCTATCTTCACTCCTTTTTAGTTGCTCTTTCCCCTAAGTTCCTCATTTTATAAGATTATCGCAATTCTCCCCTTAAAGCAGGCTACTAACTACTCGGGAATATTAAATGTGTGGTCGAAAACCAATTCTGATAACGTCCAGCCGTATATTTCAGAGGGCAGTCTCCTCAAATTCCACAAGCCTTTACGTGAATAAAGCTATTTACACTCTATTTGCATAGGGTATATATTTTTTACGGTTAAAAATTTTCTCGGAAGAAGTTTTAAGTGTTATTACTCAAACAATGAGCACTTTATGGTAAGTCCGATTAAGAGTTAAAATAATATAATTAGTTGATCACTGAGAGATTGTAAATCGATGTGGTATATAATGGCCTTTATTAGTTAATGTTTTTGTGCCTTTTCAAGAGCTATTCTACAACATGTGATCCTCATTTAGAATCGTTAACTCTAAGAAAGTTTGATTTTCAAATAGGTAATAATGAACGCTGTATATTTTCCGGATTTCAGTTACAAGTGCAAATAGATCATTGTTGTCTTAAAAAATTGCTGTTAAATTAACCGCTATGTATCAATTGTGTTTCTGAGACCTTTTCACGAGTTAAAAATTTAATTAATTTTTCTTGTATTTTTTCTGCATTTATACAAATAAGTTCCTTTGATTGAAAGTAAAAAATCTTTTGTTTGTATGGTTGTCTTACCTAAAATTTTAAATTAATTATACGTAAGGTATATGATTCAAATCATAATATAAACCATAGTTTAGTAACACAAATCCAATCTATTGGTTAGAGATAAATTTTACTATTAATAAATCAAATATCAAAACTATAATTTAATAATTAAGGAAGATAATAGTAATAATATGTTTTATAATACTTATAAAACGATAATTTAATATATTAATGCCTGTTGAGTACAAAATATTCTGTAATGATAGCCTTTAAGGACTTGATTTATTTAAGATGTTAGTTACAAATTTTATCACTAACTGAATTGATATTAGTTACGGATTTATCAAATTTATAGATGGGTATTCTAAAAAATACTCTCTTATTAACGATAACGCTAATTTTCTTCCAAAAATGCATTATTTTGCTTTGAAGAAATATGTGAAGTATTTCATAACATATATATAGTTTAAGAAATCATAAATAAATATGATAATTTCCCAACACGCGATTTATGAAAAAATAAAATAAAATTTTCTGATTTCATATATAAAAGGATCAACTGCCAAACCTACGGAGTTAGTTACTTTTGCTACTTTCGACTGAATGTGTTTCACAGTCAAAGCGTTTTCTACTGACACATATCGTTAAAAGTTTGAAGGATTTTTTACATAAATGTACAATAACTTTTTCTCCTATTTATAAAGTGTATTACTGCATATTAAAACTTAAATTGTCTGGCAAACGAGAAATTAGAAGTGAGGCTTTCATAGAAGTTCAACTCTTCACAAGTGGTTTCTCCTAACGGCAAAGTTTTAGATTCACAGGGACGAAAGAACTTTGTCTTGGATTCTGGAGTGGGTTAAGATACCATACGAAAATAGGTCTTGCCGCTTCTGGTGCGTGGGTTAGACATTAGCTGACGACAACTAAGAATGATTGATAAAGACATTGACCTTAAAAAAAGATTCGAACCTCACTCAACCCAAAGATTTGTTATCCAACGTCCTTTCCCTGCTTATAATGATAACTTAAAGAAATTTTGTCTTACATTAAGTGATGTCTGATAATTCATAAGATTTAAATTAAGTAATAGAGTAATATAATGATACATTCTGAACAAATTAAGCTAGTATATTTTGTACTTTTATAAGATTTTATAAGATTAAAAGTTCCAATTTTTATTGTTTTAAATTTGTTGATGTGTAATTTGAATTGTTAATCAACTTTAAACAAAAATCGGTCTTCCCCCAAGCCATAAAATTTTTATTATACGCAAATTTGTATTTTTATAAATAAATTACCACAAAGAAGTCAGTTAAAATACAGTGGCAGTAATGTAGTAAGATATTCCGTTATTATTTTGAACGGAAACTTCGTAAAAAAGGAAAACATCATCTAGAGATTTTCCAGATCTATAAAATAAACGGTTGAATTGATCAGAAATTCATTTTAAAACTTCAGACCACATAAAATAATAAAATGAAGGCATGTTTAGGCTCTTAATAGCCCAACAAATCTGTTTTCAAAATTAATACAATCAAATTAACTTCGATGTCTTAAGAATAAGTAATTTTCCTTCCACATCTACATTCACCGTATCTTACCACATCTTTTCCGATATGTAGCTAAAATGTTATCTAACCAAAACACACTTTCATCTCAATCTATTCCTATGCCTCAACATACACCGTCTTTTTACCTCCTTATATATATATATATCTCTTTTTCAGCTCACACTCCTCTCCATCTAACCTAGATCCATTGCTGCAGATTAATCATTTTTACCTCCTTTCTCCCTATTATTCCTTACCTTATCTCCTCCAAAATTCTCCCTACCTCTCCATTTGATTCTATCCGGCTGTCATTTCTCCCACTTTTCTACATTTTCCTTCTACCATTCAATTTTTTTCTATAACGCTTTGGCTACGTTCTTCGTTCAGAATAAGTGCACGGGGAAGCCTTTGTGCGGGAACATGTTTGGACAGAAGAAAGTACCAAGTATTCCCAAGTCACGGTTTTCTAGGTAAATATCTGGTAGAATCCGTTTTCAAGAGACCATGTACGATAAATTTACAAGGTCGCCCCTGTAAATGGACCCAAAAAAACAATTCTTTTCAGGTAACACATTTACGCGAAGTTGACTTGTTGACTTTATGTGAAAAAGTTGGAATTTTTAACTGAGGTTTTTGCGAAGTACCTTCGGGTCCTCCTAAGAGTGAGTAGAATACGTTTCACTTGCCTGAGTTGGTTCTTTATATAATGCAAACATTTTTAATAGAGTACAAGCAAAGTAAGTGCTGGATGAAGTTTTCTTTTTTCTGTTTTATGTACATAGTACTTTTATCAGAATTTTGTATTTTATAAAAAAACGAGGCAATTTGTCCTAATGATTATATATGTCATTCATAAAAATTATTTGAAAACATATGCTAATGGAATTCAGAATTTATTAACTGCATTAAGAACATTAGCACTCTAATTTTCACAATTAATATTATTCCAGCCATCAGAAACCATCAGAAATTGTGAAGATTTGATAACAGGAAACATAATTAGTTTTTACTCGATGAGGGCCTGCCAGATGATATAGCAGGATTTACATATGGAGCTAGAAATGTTTTTCATACATTGCTATGGTGTCTGGAAGTCATTATATCTAAATGGTGTTTAAAGAAAAATATGAAATCATACAAAAAGTCTTGTTTTGGTCTAAGTAGTAAAGAAGCGACCAACATAAGGACAAAATAGAAAAAGCAAAAAATAAATGCTTCTTCATGGAGGGTATTACGGATCCCGAATAGATATGGATGAAAAAATAGCGAAGAGTAGAGTCGCGTAATTATGGCGCAATAATCTTTGGTTGCATACACTTAGTAATTAGCGAAATTTATTTTTTCCTATTTTCCTATTTTATTTTAATGACTTTGCATGTCAAATAAGGTGTTATATATATATATATATATATATATATATATATATATATATATATATATATATATATGCGTTTTTTACTTTTAATTCTCCCCTTTGATTTTAATTTACATTCGTATTAAACATGAAAAAAATTGCATTTAACAATATTCTCTTAGATTAAAAAACTTATTACACTCTGGCATTGTCTTAGGTAAGCACCGATTGACATCAAAAGAAAGAAATCATGAAAAATTACCATAGAGTTCTACTGAAATAAGGAACATTTTGAAGACATCCTTAAATAATCTTTGATCTTCGGCGTGACCTTTAACGGACTTGGCTTGCCGGCCGAACCCTTTCACCGGAAATTAGGTCATGTTCCTGCATCTGATGCCGTCTTCTGTGAGACTTTTTCTCGTCAGCGGTCCTCATCCGTCCAATACGTTTATAGATACTCCGGGCTGGCCGTGGACATTTTTTTCCCCCCTCCTCTCTCCATCTGACGAGAAATTATCACGCCGCAGTACCTCGCATAACCGTGAACTGCGGAAAACTCGGTGTAAGTCCGCCGCAACGTCCGCAGTATTCGAAACAATTGCGAAATCGTTCGATAAGTCCTGCAAACAGTTTCCACCGAGCGAAAAACCCCGCCGCGCGGAAGAGGGAGGTAATCCTATCAGGATCGCGCAGATGTTCGATCGTTTCTTTCCCTTACGCCCTCGGATTCGGCGTTCGATACCAGAAGCAGAGTGATTCATTATATTAAAATGAAAAAATCGGACGAATGGGAAAGTAACGAATCTCGGCACTCTTGCGGATATCTCTCACACTCGCAAGTCACCAACGCGACAACGAGTCCACGGATGAATATGTAACGAGGGCGATGAAATAATACCGCGGGACCGCTCTCAGGATTCGATCTTGATTGGTCGGAAGGCACGAGTGGTCAATGCGCCGATATACATTTGCGGCTGTCGCGGCGTGATTTTCAATTTTGATGGCAGATGCCGCACGTGCAATCGTAGAGATGGGCTACGTTAATGATTTATCGCGCACGCATATGTGAAAGCCCGTCGCTCCGCTGCAAAATAATGTGTCCGATTTCCTGCCTTGTTGGTGAATTAGCGGTCGGAAAGTCAGATTATTGAATGAGTATTAATAGGATCGCGATTCAATATGCGACGTCGAAGTTGCAAAAAAGACGACCTGAGCGTAAATAATGCGCTTATTGATGGTCGGAACAATTGTAAAATGCGGAGTTTTTAAAGAGAGCTGATGATGCCATTATTGATCAGTGTCATGTGTAGATAAATGACAAAAAGAATTTTACGCTTAAAAATTTCAAACATCTTATCGCTGTGTGTATTGTGTACATTTGCGCCATCATCGCTTGCCCATTCCTTCGTTTAATTTTGTATGAAACCCTCGCTTGTCTAAGATTTTCTCTATCACATACCCGCTACGAATTCTGCTGTTTCGTCTACCATATTCAGAACCGAAATATTTTTATTAAACTTCTAAATTGTATATCACGGCATACATTTCCGCTTAATCTATTAAAGTGTTATAGTCTCTAACACATCCTTAAATGAATCAAAGTTTAATTTTTCAATGTTATGTTCTACATCCTTCCCATTTGATTATTTGTCTCTTGCTCGCCGGCGAAATTACTACCGATTATTCGGATTTGAATACAGCATGAACTACTTTCCCATTCCCTTTCTCGTAACTCTGATTCACTCATACGTTATTCGCGCGGATTTCTCCCGCCGTCCTTTAAATGGCAGTGTTTTGATCCACTTTTTATATCTCAACGATGAAAGACATCCTACGATTCGATGATCGCTTGATAAAATGAATAAATCTCTTCTGCGAATCGGTATTTTGCTAGAATCATATCGATATCATTCGTAATATTATTGGAGGACATTTCTCTCGCTACGAAAATATGTGAAAAAAAACGTCAATGGATCTCTTCAGAAAATTTCACAATGGTTCACTAATATCCACGTCTGTCGAAGAAGTCCGAAAAATGTAAAAAAATATATAAAGAGGGAGAGAGTAAAAGAGCTGGAGAATGAGAGGATGTGAAGAGAGAGAATAGAATGCTTCTCTATGTCACACAGGCAAAACGAGGGCTTCGGGGTCGCAAATTCCACCAGAAACGGAGAATATGGAAGAGAGACGCAAAAAATGTGAAATGAAAGTGACATGGAGAGGGGAAGATGGGAAATGTGAGAGAGGGGAAAGGGGAGGAAATAGGAAATCTGGTGGTGGGCAGTGATCCCTGTCGTTCAAAAATTTTCCCCGGAGATGTGAATTGTGATGTTCGTCCCAAGAGCATTAATTTTTTCTCGAGCATTCATATTTTTGCGCTTATATAACAAATTGCGATTTATACGGATGACCGGACAAATTGCCCGTATATTTCCATAGGTGTGAGAGAAATGGTTTTAATCTTGGCGTTCGCTTAGGATTGAAAATGAACGTTTGGTTTTAATCGCGAGTAAAAATAATCTAAAATTGTGAGGGGACGAACTGAAGCCACAGCGACTCAGCAATGGCTCGTTGTTGTGGTAAAGTAAAATTAGTTGCGAACATTATTTAGTTTATAATAAATAAATAATAAAATCTATGCCTCTATAAATTTAATCAGATTTTCCTTTGAACTTGAGGATATAATTACTAATTTGTTTACAGTAGCTACGTTTTTTGGTTAGCATGAAAGCATACATGATAAGTAAACATATCCATGCTGAAAACAAATCAAAGTAAATTAATATTTTAGCAAAATAATGATTTGAGAGAAACGCAATTTATAATCAATCAGTAGTTTCCTCATTTTCTGAATGTTTTCTTGTGCATATTATAGAAAACATATGAGGATGATAAATAACGTAGATTGATATGGGAGGAAGATTAGAATCAGAGGAAAATGGTGGGATTGAGAAGAGAGGCCCGTTTTGAAACGAGGCCAGAAATGGCATTCACCTGCCGCCCCTGTGCAAACCCGCTCAGCCATTTTCTATTTGATCGTAACCTGGATCAAATGTTTGTGGCCTGAGAACTCCTAAAGGCTGCCTCGATATGAAGCTACTTTGTTTACCGATAGATATTCTCGCTGTTTTCTCTTCTTCACGGCATGGTGTTGTAGGTCTATGATAGCAGTTTGTCAGTAATTTGCGATGTAAGAATAGCAATGATGTGGCAATTACGACAACGAAAAATATTAAATTCCTCTTCTATATTAGTAGCATAATAATATGCGCCTTTGAAAAATTAAATTTTATATACCCATACGATCAGGAGCATAAAGAACTTCAACGCTTTAGAAAATGGAAGCATTAAATTGTAAAAGTCTTGAGTAAAAGGCACGAATGAACTTGTATTTTATTCATTAGTTTTCTTAATCATAGGAACGTATCCGAAATATGGATTAATGCCAGCGTTGACATGTTCCACAAGAAAAAATTGAAAAAATGAACTAGTTGTAGTAATTGATTTTTTAAGTGTGTCGACTGCTATGGTCATTTTGCATGCTCATCAACTGGACATACACACAGAAGGGAGGAGGAAAATCCAGCCTACTCTTTTACGAAAAGTACCAAGGGGGACAACTGCTTAACGTCCCTTCCAAAGGACTGAACGCTGAATTTGCGCGGTCTCCTCAAATCGCACAAACATTGGGCCGGACGATCTTGGAAAAAAAGCCTACTTTCGCAGGATTCGTGCCCGCTGCCCTTTCGAGTAGAAGGCGATTAGTAGCCAGCGTCCTAATCAGTACATCACAGGCACCCCCCCCCACCCCCTTGAACAAATGAAATGAAACAAATGAGATGTGGATCCATTTGTTTTCTGACTGACATTAAAAAGGTGTTCACTATTATTCAAACTATTTAACATGAGACATTAGATAAAAAGCTGGTTTCATTGGGGGATTTAGCACAAAGGATCGCATTCAAAACTCCAGAAAAGTCATGGAGCGTATCGATGAAAGCCATATTTATTTCATCAAACCACTGAAATCTTAATATATAAAGAGGAATCCGTTTGTTTGTGCGTCCGACCACTCAATATAAATCCCCATAAGAGAGCACTTAAAAATCCTTTTTTATAACTTTCAGACTTTTATTCTTTTTCTAAATTAAATTAGAATTGATTGACCTACGATCATTGGATAGGAACCATTTTAAAGAAAAAGAAACAAATGTTCTTATTTTTGTCTTCGAATTTTGCCTTCGACTCGAAATCGTTCGAATTTTGCTTAAGAATTCAAAATTTCATTGAAATATTGCGTTTTTACTGAAAGTTTCCCTTGATGACAGAATTGTTGAACTCGAGATCATCATTATTATATGGCTTTTTATATCCATATACATGTATATATCGGCTTAATAGGAAGTAATCTATCATTCCTCAGGCAGATGTAATGTTTAAGTGCAAATTAAACGAATCGTTATAATTCCATCCTGAAAGACAATTCATTCGTGAACTCAGCTATACGTCGTCATTTAAGAAACATACATCTACTTACCATAGTAATGCGATGATTTACCTTAGTTTTTACTTTATTTTGCATTTAACCATTAATATCTTATATGCGAATAACTTAACTCCAATCCATACGAAGACATTATACGAAAGGATTTTTGAATGACATTCCATGAACATTGACGGACATTTTCTCAAAGTTGTTTTTAAATTTTCCGCTTTATTTAGCATTTTAAACTAATTATTACGTCAAATAAATATCAACGAATGTTTCCTTAATAGATATATTCGAGAAAAAATCTAATTGCTACATTACTTATAGTAATTTTAAAGGCATTTACGTTAAGAAGTGAAGGTATTACTGAATTTTGTGGCTTAATTATCAAAATTGGAAAAGAATGTTGACATATTCGAGATCAAAATAGATGATTTTAAGTATGTTTACATACGAGAGCCGCGTTTTACTAAATTGATACACAAAATCCACTGGCGTCCGCTGAAGGGAGCAATGTGGGGAGGAGGTGCACATTCCCCTCCCTGGAAATATTGATTTTTTTTATAATTTGAAATACGAGGACTTTTACTTAAGAGACTGCTAAACCTATTTAATATCATATTAAAGTTATTAGAATTACACCCAAGGGAGATGAAAATGATGAACAGGCCGGAATTAATTAATTTCTTTTATAAAAATAATCACATTGGCTTGCAAAATATCATTGACGTCCCATGTTCACTGAGCGAAATATTATATAAATATACATTTTTACCAGGATTTAAAATCAGCAACGTAAATTGCGCAAATTTTACCTGCAACAATGATTTAAATACTTCCTTAAAGTGAAAACTAGACGTTAAAATGGCTGAAGATAGACTTAGTGGACTGAGAATGTTAAGCGCTCACAGAAAAAAAATGTTGAATAAATATTTTATCGGACGAGTAATATACGTTTATGGAGAAAAACAAGGAGGCTTTTGTTTGTATTTACAAATGAATAAATATTCTTCTAACTCATATTTTTGAAATATTAAGATGTAATCAATGACGCTGACAATAATTAATTTTGTTGCGAATTTTTCGCACGGGTTTCGCTAGTATCATAATAAAGATTGATTTAAGTGGAAGACCACTTGTATGAGTGAGTTGATGAAAATCTTCTTGCCTGCAGAATATATGAAGAGATTGGCGATGATTGCACATGCATATTTAGTTAATTAACATCGAACCAAACAAATGCAGAAAATTAAATAACCCATTGTTTACTCGTTTCCATCCTTTGTCGTTCCAAATATTAAATTTCGCTATTAATTGCTAATAAAAATGAGTTCTGCTTTTGTCATAGACTTAAATCTAAGTATGTAATTTAAGAGAAACTAAAGATTTAAGTGCCAAATTTTATGTTGATGCAAAAACTGGCTCTGGTTTTGAAAGTATAATTTTATAAAATTTTACTTGCTTTTAATTAAAATTTATTTTAAATCGTAATTTTAATATTAACTTAAGAGAGTCCATGAAGGATGGTAAACTAGGTATCTGCGCTTATACATGTGTACGTTGTGAAACGGCGTCGCCAAGCGACGCAACGGATGAAAAAGTGGCGACCTCCCATCTCAAACGGGTCATATGCAAGCGAGAGGAACGGGAGAGTACAAGCACACGCTCTCTCTTTTCTCTCATTCTTCCAATACATCCTCACTTTCTCGCTTCCCACTCTACATCGTAACACTAGTCACCGTTCCACCCCAGTGTAATTTCTCCCTCCCACTCTCTCTCTCTCTCTTACTATCGCACACTTTCCCACCCTTTCCCACCCTTTTCCACACTTTCCCATCCTTTTCCCCCTTTCCCACCCTTTCTCACCACATCTCTACCTTCTCTTACCAGTCCCCTAAGTCTCTCATCCTCGGCTCCCCATAACTTCTTCCCTCCCTCCCACCTCTCTCCTCACTCATCTCTCTTTTTCTCTTCCCACTCTCTTTCTCCTCTCTCCCCTCTCCACATCCTTCCCGCCCTTATTGTTCTCTTCCGTCCTTTCTCCCTTCCTCTCTCTCCCTATGTCTCTCTATCCATCCTATCCCTATTTGGTTTTCTCCCCTATACACTAATGTTACCACAGGCACACTTCCTCTCTGTAAGGGTCAGCTTTAGATTCGGAAATTTCCTTTCTTACGGGGTTGTTACGATTTCGATGGCCAAGAGAGCAGATTCCTTAAAGGGTGCCTTTCTCTGACTTCCGTTTCAAGCTACTGCGGAAAGTTTGGATTTACAGCAAAACATTAAATTTATTAGTGTTTTGCATTTGAAAGTTGACATCCTGATGCAATCTTAGCCAGGGCCGTCTCTAGGAGGTGGCTGCCACGGAGTCCCCTCTACCCCTGGCACAGAAAAATGATATCCTGGTTATAACAAACATCTAGAGCTATCTTTTCACGTTCCTCGTGCGTTACGTCTTTAAACTAAGAGTAATGAGTAAGAGTAGTAAGTAAGAGTATTAAATAATAGTAGTAAGTAAAAGTAGTAAGCAAGAGTAGTAAATAAGAGTAGTTAGTAAGCTAACTACAAGCTCGGGTCCCTGTATGACTGACCTCCCAGCCCCCTCCTTAAAGACGGCCCTGATGTTAGCATATATTTCTGTGAATATCAATTTTTATAGTTATTAAAAAACACTGTTCAATAATATTCAGTAGAATAATAGATGATCGTTTCTTTAGTATTTTGAAAACATCCTTTCTCTAAGTACTGCTGATTTTCGAAAAAACCCACTTAATCGTAAATCCTCTTATTGCAAATGTTACGCAATAGTTTCAGACATGGATCTTTGGCAGTGTGTAGGCTTCCACTCTCCTGCCTCAACCTCCTAGTTGGATTAATCTGGATGAATCCCATCAATTAATATGGAATCGCTTCTGTCGGTCCCGCAACCGCCTTCTGACTTTGTTTACGCCCTCTCTCGTTGAAAGGCAGAAATTACCTTTTGCTCCATCTTCTACCCTAAAACCCGCAGTCCAATTACTTATTCTGCGCTCTTAAATTATTCGATCCGCCGAAAATGCTGTCCGATTTCCCTTCGATAGATTTCCCTTTCCTACGCTCCTGATCCACTTATTTCTTCAATTTAATCCTTTTAAACCCTCATTTGTTTTTATTTATTTCCTTTCTCCATTCCTCTTCCTCTACGTCCCAATCCGTTATTTTTTCTTTCGTAGGTCTTCTCTTCTTTCTTCAATCCTCAATTCCTTTCTTTCTTCCGTATCCTACCGCTTTTCTATCTTTTCCTTTTTTCGCTCATTCACTTCCTGTCAATAGCATATTTTTTCGGTTTACATAAATATTCGATAATTTTTTGCCATTCAAAGTGAAACCAATTAACATATTCGTCCATAATATATTTAATTATTACCCAAACTTGATATTTATGTTGAGATGCCGTTCTTACTTTTCCTAAATTTGCACATATTAAAAATATTTTTATAATTCTCTATTGAGCATATTTGGTGATAAAAATTAGCATTAAAAAGTCTTCCGTTTTTGCGCAACTTGATTCATATCTTACGATTTGTTTGGACGTTTTATTTTACGTTTTCGCATATTTTGTTTTTATCGCTTTCTCTGTTTGCATAAGCCGTTTACTGTCTGCTTGTATATCGTCGTCAAAATAAAAGGTACTCATTCACATACCGCTTTTTATCATCAAAATCTCGTTGGTCAGCCTACGGTAGGGTACTTCTTCCTGATGGTTACACGCATAATGTTCCTGCTCTATCCCTATCGTTTTTGTTTATACAGCATGTTTCAATTCTTTGTATCGGTTATTTTTGTTGGCAAACGCAAAATTTCCCGTTTCTTTTCAAAATAAAATTTGTATATTTTTGGTGGTTATGTTTTCTGTTGATTCTTATCTCACTCAGATGCGTAAAGGATCAACAAATTCTGTTGTGAATTAAGTATCACTTATAATAAAACCATGAAATTAGCGATTCAATTTTGAATTTATAATCAGTTTGTAAAGCATGAACATTCATTTAATCTCTTCCTCTACTAGCTTACGACGGAAGGGTACTACATGAATTTGTCAAGGAATTATCGAGGAAGACATTGAAAATGTTAACATTAATTCTCATTCAACTAACTCCTCTGATTTTTTAACTTACTAGCTTACAACAGTGTTTTTAATAAAATGTGTCAAATATGAAAACACCTAACAAACTGATGTATAAATGATTTTTTAACGATTTCTCAATTTAAAATGTAAAAAGAAAATTCAAGAAGCTATTCATTCTTTTCTCTATTAATGAAGAAAATCATCCAGTCAATACTGCAAAATACCTTACGAGTAGGTCGACACATATTTTGGGGGATATTTTCCGTAAAAATACATATACACAAATGTAAGGATGGACAGAGTAGAATAATAAGCTTTTAATCCAAATCGAAGCCACCAGACTTATTATCTGATATGATTTCAACTCTCTTGTAAATAGAATTTAAACGAGTTATTTATCACAATCTTTGGAGATCAGTTGGAAATGTTAAGAGGCATCGCATAAACCGCGAGAGAGAGAACGCGTGTCCAGCGGTTTGACTCACACGGAAAGATCAATAAAATCTGTTTTTATTTTTTCCAACTCCTCTCACTTTCCTCTTTCTTTCCATCCAACGCTTTTATGCCAATTTTTCTCTCTCCGTCTATTCTGCAAGACCTTTTTTGTGCCATCCTTTTCCCCCTGCTCTCTTCTCAAGTCATGGGAATCCTGCGCTTTTTCAACCCACTCAAGGCTTTCTCTCTTGCCTTATTCAATATAGAGCATCCTTCACGTATTCTCTCTCCTCTTCTCGACTTAAACAGCATATCTATATATTCTCATACTATGATATATTCCCTGCCCTTTTCGCATCCTTATTTGTTTTTGATTTTTCCCCACTCTATCTTTCTCTCTAGCCCTCTTCTTGCTCTTTCGTGGGCACGTAATTTTTGCCTCCTTTTACTTTTCGTACAGATTTTGCTCGTTCACGTGTTACCATTCTCTTTCCTATTCGTTTCCTTCCTCACTTCAATTGATTAAAAACCTATTCCTTCCTCTGTTCATTTTAATCTTCCGGAAATACTCATTTATTTAAGTTCCTCATTCTCCTTTTCTCATTTCCCTTTCTACATTATATACTTTCGTTGCTCGCTCTTTTCGAATCCTTCTTTATCCTTAACCGAATAGGTTGTGGGCGCTCTTTTCTCCTCTTTCAATTCTCGCAATGTTTCCCAGTTAATTATTTACTTCTTAGAACGCCTGCGTCCCTAATCTCGACGTATTTTTCCGTTCCGCTTCCTCTCCCTCTCTCTCTCTCCTAAAATTTCTTGCTCCCTCCAGCGCTTCCACCTCTATCACTGTCGCAGTTGAACTATACTTTAAACAGTTTATCCACATAAAAGTTTTGGTAGTTTTCATCTTTTGGTTTATAGATTGTTAAATACAATTAGACATTTATATTCGCCGCGTTCTCACAGTTATGTTAAATTAATGCACATTAATAATGAAAACGAATGAATATGTAACAAATATCACGGCATGATTGCGTCATCAAACATTTTATTAATAAGAATATTCTGTCAAGAGCTTTGCTTATGCATTAAAATCGTCCATGAACAATGAATTTCTGAAGCATATCAAAATCACTCTGGAAAGAAAGCAAACGTATTAAAGCTAATTCGGTCGGAAAAAGTGAAAGTACCGGATCATTTAGAAGGAGCAAATGTTCATTAAAACTTTCACCATAGTACCCATAGAGAACGATTCCGCACGTATTGTAACAAACCTAAATCGACAAAACAGAATTTAATTGGAGATAAAACAAATATTTTCTCTCGGCGATATAGCGTGTTATTATAAATTTTCTTCCTTCGTAGGAGAGATGAATAATATTTTCCGAAACCTTTCAGAGCCCAACGCTAAGGACGTCCTATCTCTCTCTTTGAAATTTGCTTGCTCTTTTAAAAATCTCAACTCGAGTTCCTGACCGACCGCACCTATGTGTATACATCTAACACCACACACAAAAAAGGAAAACGGGCATGGTATGGGACTAAGACGACCACCGTTACGTCAAAAAGAAAGATTCACGGCAAGAAATCATTAAATTATAAAAATCTCCGAGCCTGCTAACATCAACCTTGACGTATGGCGAAAAATTTAAAGCCCCGCCAAATGGAAATGATCTTGAAAAAATATTAACCATTTGTAAACCTCTAAAGGAAAAATTTAATTAAGTGTTGCGTTTCTTACCAAACGAAGCATGTGTATATGTATTATCCCGAAAATTGTTCAATATAGACACGGAAGATGCATATTGATTATATATGCATTTGTAAACCGTAAATGATCCTCTTCACCCTTTCTCTGAGTCAATCATTAACAAGGATATTTGGGACCCTTCGCAAAATAATTCGGTTGCGATGTAAATTTATTTCTATTATTACAGCGCTCGATTAATTATGAATCAATATTTGGCGATAAGTTTTTATTAATTGAAAACAAGCCATGTAAAATTATAATTTCAAAATCTCGTTTGTAGGATGAAACCAAAGCTTGCGGAATTTAAATGATGTAGTAAAGAGTGAGAAAGATTGAGTTCTTGGAGAATAGTTCGGCACGCGTGGAGAGAGGTAGGGAGAGAGAGAGAGAGAGAAAGAGAGAAGAGGGAGGCGTCTGGCTCTATCTGAAAATGTGAAAGCCTTCAGTAGAAGACAACACTTATGCAATTTAGAAAGGAAAATTCCTGGTTTGGATTTCAATTATTCAAGCATTCTCTTATCTGTGGAGTTTTTATTTATTTACCCCACACGAAACAAATGTCGCTCCAGAGAAAACGCTAGGAATTTGGTTTTGATAGCTGCTACTACTCTTGCTCTATGATTTCTCTCAAGCCAATATAGCACAAAGCTCAACTTTAAATTATATATTTTTTCAAAACAAAAACGGGACTTATTTTGGATGAAGTAATTTCCAGGATAAATGATTCATAACAGTTCAGTATAAAAAAACTTATTTAAAACTCTTTATGCTTGAATAAGATTTATAATTCCATTTTAAATTTAACACAGGAAATATATGCTTAAATAAGAGATGAGATCTTTAATTTTGGACTCTATAGAGCATGTATCGATATTACGTTCGTGGGTATGAGTTGTTTCTTGGATGTGGACGTTTTTGGCCTTAATCTTTCTTTCCAGTAATTTAGTTATGATTGATTTCTGTTAATTAGCTGCTCAGAAATATAAAAAAAAATCACTTTACACCTTAACTATTTTAGAACGTCGATATTATTTTCTATTTAAAAACTTCAGTTAAAATTTATTACCGCATTCAAGTATAATATGCTCGAAATGATGTATCTTTAAATTTTCTTATTACGCCATAATATGTTCATAGGTTAAACTTTTGTAACTTTGCCACCGGGCCAGGTGCCCAATTGCATTGTAAATATATAATAAATAAATAAATAAATAAATAAATAAATAAATAACCAATGATCCCAAAAAAACTTCAAAATTAAAGATGAACGGGCGATTCTTTCACTATAGTATAACGTAAAATTAAAACGAGCTCGCAATAAGCTTTATAAATTTCCGTAAAGAAGGTTTTATGTGTAAATTTTATTAAGGTGCCAATTTATCAACATTGTGTAGCTTCCATTGAAAAACAAACTTGTATTTAATGTTACACTATTGATATATATTAGTCTAAAAAATCAGCCATTTATCTTGCCATATCTTTTTTAACTTGTTAAAATGAAGCGAATGCATTATAACATGCATTTAAAATTTTATTTTAGTTGATAGGAGATATTATGATTAACATAGTATGAAATTATGCGTTAGAATAATAGTATATTGGCGGAATTATATAATTGAAAATAATTTGGCTCTTAAGAAAACAGCACGAATAAAGATATTTGGTTTTAACTTACGTTAAAGATATGATCGAAGTAAAACTTGAAGGAATTAAGGAAAATCTCACTGCTTATAGACGATGTGTAAATGAAAGAGAACTTTCAAGAAATTAAATATATTTCGGAGGACAATAAGACGATTAGGAGAAATCTTTTTAAACTACACTCATGCACCTGTGCGCAGAGGGGCTTCAAAATGAGGATAATGATACGTTTTTATTCATAGAAAAATTTCTCCCAGGCAGAGTTCTTCATAATATTTCGATTGACCTGATCTGTAAGTATTTATTTGATCATTCCAAAGGAGTCGGCTAATGAAGCCTTACTCTAGCGTTACGTCACAAATAACCCGTTCCCTTTCATTATATTGGAATTTTTTTAAAATACCACAGCGCAGCTGGAATTTATAATCGGGAATACCTGGAAAGGTTTAAAAATTAATCAGAGATTTTTCTCTTTTCCATTCAATAAAAATCACCTTCTGCCGCTCTAAAAATTTGGAATTCTGGAGAAAGCATCAAAGCTCTTTCTCTTTCTCACTCTCTCTCCTCCGCCACCCTCACCCTCTTAGATTTTATCCCCATTCTCCTTTCCTTTTTGCAAATTCTCCTTCGACCGAGAATGTTTCGCATTTCTATGAAAATGGAGCCTTGAGTGCTTTGTTGATTAGGTGATTTGGAAGAGAGAAAGAGAAAAAACCAAAGCCCAATTCATCAGAGAAAAACTTTTAACTGCTTAATGGAAAAGTTGTTCATTTGTTACTTAAGAACAGCGATTGTATAGGAAAGAAAACAAAACTTAGTTCAGAGTAACCTGGTTTTATTTGTCTTGGAAATTCATGCAACAATGGAAGCTAGGTTTCAGCGCTAAGCACCATCATCAGGCAAAAAGGCATTTAGAATTGCGGTAGAGGTGTAAGCGACACGGTCTGTATATGTCAGTTTTCTGTGTATGGGGAATTTCGGTTTTACGAATACGGGCAAAAATGTCAAAAAATTTTAAACAGTATTTGTAAATGTGATGGATGGATGCTGGTAATTAAAGAGGTTTAAGCAATTGTCTCGGAGGTCCTTTCTATATGCAGAGGTAATCCTAAACATACCTATTCTACGTTACAACAAATTCCAAAATATTCATATCACAACTGAAAGATATTTTTGACAGACTGCCCATGAATATGTCTGCTAGTAGTGCAAAAATTGGAGACTAAAATGTTCCTGACAAGGGAGGATATCTTCCGCAATGTTGCTTTTCCACATGTTATATAGTTATATTAACTATTTATTATCAGCGTTTGTTATGCTTATACGTTAGCGCAGTACTTTTAGAATATAATACTAATAAATTAATTTATTTTATTTTAATATAATTACAGTATATTTGAACGGTATATATCGATTTCATCATTTCAAAGGAGTATTAAAACAGATAATTTAATCATATCTCTCTATACACGATTAAATGGAATATTGGGAGGTTTTAAGGGCATATTATTTGTTAAAAAGTATCATTGAGGAACATAATCATCATGAAAACATTATTTTCCACAGCTTTTAATGTCAATATTTTCCAATTCTCTAAAATTTTAGAAAATAAAAATCTGCATTGCGTCACTAACATCCAAAAATTTACACAAGCCTTAAAAAAGAAAAATCCTTCTAAAATATTAAAATTTTATCTCAACTTTTCGACAAAATTTGAGGATGGCCTAATAAAGCGGCTCGACATTGATAGCGAATGGAGTAAAATTGTATTTTATTCAGAAATCTGAAGAAATGGACGGTGATTGATTAAGGAGACGATCAAACCAAACACGCAGAGATAATTAGGTCTTCTTGAGGCGAAACAGCGTTATAAATGGATTCGCATTCGCTCGAAGTTTCCATAGCCTCCCGTTACTAGCTCCCTCGCCTACAGAAATCGTTCCCTTCCTCTCGGCGCCACGGCAACCGAAAGTGTCCGCTGAGGAAGTATTCAGCCGTGCTTAATGGAAGATTGCCCGACTGCTTCTCCCGTGTGATCGTCCCCAATTCGGCGACGCATAATGGCCTTTGAGCCTTTCATCCGATCTCCTCAGATAGGCATCGCTATCGCTCTCTCTCTCTCTCTCTCTGCGATCTCTTTGACTGCCAATCATAATTCACAACAAAAGATGAGCGATATTTCCTTTCCATTAGTTACATCATTCATTATGCAAGAGAGCACGGAATGCCTTAACTTATAATATGGAGCTTCAGTTACGTCCTCGCGTGTAATTTTCCACGTCGTCACTAACTACTGTTTTGATGCTAACGATAGATAGGACATATAAAAAGAAGAGAATGTTTCTTAAGAAGTCTACTAGAAGGAAATATTTAAGGGAAGAGGAAGACGAACGAAAATCTTGGACGATGGATTGATTATCACTTACAAACTAACAAGCGAAGGAGGCAGCAGATGACAGGACAGGTTAAAGAATTCGTTTTAGCGTGGATCTTAAACCATTAAGAAAAGGCAGAAGATTTTAGAATGTTGGAATATAGTAGAGGTGGTCAAATTGCGGCTTGGGAGCCGAATGCGGCTCTTATGCATTTACGCTCAAGGGGGTATCAAGACTTATCACATTGGAATGCAATAACGCGGTGCGACTAAGAGGTCTTGGAGATGCTTAAGGTATATGCGTTCTCTCTGTGTTACTTCTAATACAGATGATGTTAAATAGAAATTAATGTTCATACATTTTTGAGCGCAGAATGTGTGTTTTACGGCTCTCGAACTTAGGAAGATTATCATATGTGGCTCTGAGGGTAAGCAGGTTTGGCAACTACTGGAACGTAGGATATTCGGTTAGCTAATTTTATGATTCGGAAGTTAAGAAAGACAGTATCTTTAGAGTTAAAAGGGATGATGTAGCGAAATATTTTTATGATTGTGTGAATCTACTTTTAAGAAGATACGAATCTTAAGAACATTATTTAATATTTGCAAGAGTTTTAAGATGCTATTTTGTTATCGTAATAACATTTAATGTTGGTTTATATGTGTGCCCTCTTTTAACCAAACCAAATGATTAAATTGCCTTGATTAAACGTTGTTGAAATAAAAACGAACTACGAGCACGGAATTTTTAAAAGAGAATTGCATTTCCTAACAGCTCCTTCAATAATCGTGGTTTATAATATTATTATATCTTTGTTACTTAGAGTATTGCTTTTTATTTTTTAACGAGAATAATGACACATTATAAATAAGATGAGATTAATTCAAGTTTGACTTTGATATGCATGGCCAAACCAATGCTCGTAAGGAGTGACGTAAGATTCTCAAAAGGCGACCAGTCAATATTTTGAAGTGTAGACGAAGAAACAAAAATGAAAATAAGCGCGGAAAGTATAAGACATTAAAAATATTTTTATTTGTAATTACAACTTAGTTTTTAGCTTTAATTTCTTCCCAAATACAAGGTAACCATAAATCATTTAAAAATATAATGAAATAACTTTAAATCTTAAAATTCGGATATTTATACCGTAGTGATGGAATACTCAATTGATTCAAATGGCATGCCATCTATGCGTTTGCCCGTCCCTTCTATGCACGAATGCGTCATCGAGGAATCACTTTCGCTGGCGTTCAAGTCAACATGTAGATACCCACTTGAACACAGTCTACAACACATAGTCTACAACATATAGTCTACAACAACCTTTCCCTTTCTCTTTCTCAACCATCCGACTCGTCTTGACCTAAGCTGTCCTAAAGTAAACTAGTTACGGCAGCGTTAAACCCTCTCATAACAAAAACACTCTTCTACTTTATATCTTCCTCCCTTTCCAACCATCTCACTCTCTCTCTCTCTCCCTCTCTCCCTGAGGTAATACAACGCGAGCATGTCCTTTCCGCGAACACATCCCCTTCATTCATCTCTCCAATAAGTGAGACCTCTTCCACTCCCCGTTTCACTTGCTACCCATTAAAAATAGGTCCATGCCTCCACCATCCTCTCGCTCTTCCTTTTAAACCTCCCTGTCCCAGGACTTTATATCTTAACCCCATGTTCGATCCGGGTCTACTTTTCCTTCTCCCACACGCGCTCCTGTTCATGAAAGGACGCCTCACTTATTTCGCCATAGGAGATAGAGAGGAAAAAATAGACCATCCGATAGTCGTCCCCATCCGCTCCCAATGGTTTCAAACCCCTTTTTGCCCGTCCTTTCACCCTATTTACATATAGGAAAAGTAAGCAATCCCAAAAAAATACGAGGATACGAGAGATTTTTTGTTGTTAATTGTTATCATGGTTTCGTCTCTAAGGCGGTAACATTATAAAACTATCCTCTGTTACTCTTTTGAATGCATATTATCCTTTTAAAAACAATAAAAAATAATTTTCTTAGTAAAATTGCTTGTTCACTTTATTTTTTTCGAGTTTATATAGCTGGCCACCTTCTATATTTCATTTAAGGCAAAGTTTCCATTTCATAACAACGCTAAATAATAGTGGCGCTTAAACATAACTTTTGAAGGACATTGCATATTTTCTGCATAAAAATTAGAGATATTAGTTGTTTCAATGTATCTGTTTTTCTCAATATTCTCTAAAAACAGACGTTTTTAATATCAGTGTGACTTTTTTATCGTATTTAAAAGCTAACATTTAAATTTACCCTGCAAGCTAACAACGGCGTTTGGAAAGGGATGTGATTTTACCAAATATACACTCCTATAGTTAAAGCGTTTATTGAACTGTCTTATCGCGCTTGGGAAAAATTATCTGTGGTATCTCTCGGTTCTAGCGACTATTTCAACGTACTTTATGATACACCCTGATCTAGACTTACGCTCAATTCTATCAGCGTACACATCTGCATCGCTCACGTTCTTAATGATATTGGACCAATTTAACTTTTCGAACAGTTTACACTTGTACTCAATTTTTCCCCACTATATGACCTGCCATCTCATATCACTCGAAAGCTCTGATACGCTGGCGACGTATCTATTCTGGCTAGAACAGTTCGAGCCGCTCTTCGCTGGACCACATTGGGGAGCTAGATAAATCATCCTCTAAGGGGTCCCAGACTGAGTAGCAGTATTCAACGAAAGAATGGATTAGTAAAATAATATGTGAATTCCTTCAAACCAAAGGGGCATCACAGCAGGGCTCCGTAGGAAAGGCCTTGAACCGTGTTTGTCGATTCTATTATGTTTTGACTTGATGAGTAGGTTGATGCAGAGTGTAATTCCAAAAAATATTGATAGTTACTGATATATTTTAGATGTTAACTAGATATTTCGTCTGGGTAGAGGATGAAACTCCTATAGCGCGTGAAATTTAAGGCAGCTCATTTATCTTTATTTAAGTCAAGTTGCCAATATTTAACCACTCTGCATTAACGTTAAGATCGTTCCTGAATGAATTTCTCTGTACGCAATGGTATTGTCCGTGAAAAGTGTGGCATTATTGCTAGTGGCGAATTGATATTGCCAGATGGCGACCTGCTATTCACAATGCCGAAGATGAAGTCTGTTGGTATAATAATTACCCCCGGGCGGCGAAGGGCAATCGACAATTGCTCTTTTGAGACCGTAAATAACATCGTCGAGGTGTAGGTTTATTGTAAATTCTGGGTGAGTCAAGGTTAATAAATCCATGATATTTCCGATGTCTTTGGTATGGAATCGCGTATATAGCTTAACAATATGTTAAAGAGATCTTAGAGTAAAAATTTCAATTAATTTTCTATATTACCTTCCACTCAGGAAAGCTAGAGATCCCTAGTCGATGCATGGAAGATTAAAATCTCCTCCAAGGATGATAACAGGATCAATTTATCTCCTGGTTGCTTTTTGAAATGTTCTACTCAGCACTTTAATGCTATCGACCTTAGAGTCTGGAGGACGGCAAAAGGAGGAAAAAGTAACATTTACGATTTCACGTAATAACGGAGGAACAAACCCTTTTGAAGTATTCACAGATGTTAAGCTCCACGAATTGTTCTATTAAACTGTTCGTAATGGCGATAAAACTCCACCTCCGATTCTTCCTCCCTCTTTTTACGATATATCACGTGATGTGGTGGGAAAATATACTTCGAACTGATTTCATCCGATAACCAGCTCTCAGTTTTCAACATGGCAACTGTACAATGACTTTTGGCTAAATTTATTTACTTTTTTAAAATTTACAATGCAATTAGACTAAGCTTGGTGGTAAGGTAACTACAACAATAAAAATATATTCCAATATATTAGATAATATATAGGAAAAAATATTACCATAAAAAGGATTACTACAAAATGAATCTCCGGAGTTACGAGTTTCCGAAGTTCAAACGGTATAAATATTTTTGAAATTTACAGGTTGTCCATTATTTAATAAGTAAAATATTACTTCTATAGCATCATTATAAATGTCGAAAAAGACAGGTTATAAAAGTGAGCAGTAAAGTTTTCCAGGCGCAAATTTTTCTGGCACATCGCATTAGTTATATGTAAAATAATCAAGATAGAACCCAAACCTAGTCAAGTTCGTTCCAAAATTTCAGATGTGATTCTCGCAACCAGCCCTTTATGCTAATTTTTCATTCCTCGAAGCTTCGAGTTTAACGCGCGTAAACTCCACAGAATAAATTCCTCTGAGATCTGTTTAAAGACCAAACAGGTAGAACGATTTGGTATCGTCCTCCGGGCATTTTACATGTCCCCAATGGAACATATTTTCAGTTTCATTAACGATATTCCTTTTACATGAACTTGATAGTGTCAATTTAAATTCCTTTTAAATCAAATATCCCCATCACCATTAATCAAGAAACTAACGGAAAGCAAATCTCCCTGATTATACTGTACAGAGCCTCTATTTTCTGTTTTAAAGGGAAACTTTCCAAATTCAACTAAATTCCCGAATTTTCACCTTGATTTCCCTTTCCCAGTAGTCAAATCAAGTCCCTCCGTAATTAATGTTAATTCAGTATCATCATCTAGTCTTGTATTCGAAGTGCACATTGCTTTATGTTAGAAAAAACCGATGAGTTTTGCAGAATGATCAACTCGAGGATAGCTCCTCTCTTGTTGGTATTGTCCGTTCTGAGTTTAACAACATCTTGTAGAAACGCAATGGAATAAAAAATCTCATAAAATTTATGAATAGAATGTAAATTGTAAATAAAAACATTTTTATTTTCAATTCATTTACTTTAAGAGTTTCATTGTTAATACATTTTCTAAATCTCAACCGATCTTTTTTTAGTAATTAAAATATACTATTAAATCTAGAATATCCGTGTTAATTGCCGTGATAAGGCTTGTGGAGAATTCTGATTTATTAGTTTGATCTTAGTCATAAAACGAGCTTATAATTTGAAGAATTTCTTTGCTAAGTTAATTAATTAATTTATTGGTTAAAAATATTCTCGCTACAATTCAATCTACAATTATTTTCGATAATTTTAAGCGCAGCTAACGGAGCTTTAGATCCAGTTAATGTAAAATTTTGTTACTTACATATCTTTAAAAATATTTCCTCTGTAAATTAGATGAGAAAGACATTATGATCTCATACTCATTCAACTGAATATTATTATGAAGTGCTTCTCTATAGGCAAAATTTGAATATTTTAAGCTCCTGAAAAAGAAATATTTTCCTCATTCAAGATATTTCCTCAGGAAAAGTAAATCTACGATAATCAGATAAAGAATTTGGGAAAAAGTTCTTCAAGTATACGTAAAAAAACCCTCAACCCACATTAAAGTATTTTATTTGCCGGTATATTGGCATCTTTCAAACTTTTAAAGTAAGTAAATATTTATTTATTAAACAGAAACATTGCAGTAATAAATAAGCATTATTTTGAACCTTCCGACGAGTATCAAAGTAAACTGAAACGAGTATATTTAAAATGCGAATCGAAGTGCTAGGATCAATAAACACTTTTAATATAAGCCAGAGTTTCTTACAGCGAGGTTGAGTTATCGGGGAAAAAAAGGAAGACAGGGTTACACTTTTATGGAGATGTGATTCAATAATTTGCTAAGCACCACTATAAGCAGAAAGAACTCAGCCTTTCAGCCTATCATGGGAAATATAATGAGGTAGTTTCCCCTTGCTTTCCTCATCGCAGTTTCACAGAGTGATTACCCATCTGTAGCTGTTCAGATCCACATGATCACCACCTACAGAGGTACTGTGCAAGCTGCTGCCCTTGCACAGGGGGATGTAAAACCCCCAAGACTGCTTCTTAGTCTGACTCTTCCCCTCAGACCTTTCCGGCTTGGATGGTCCTACCAGGAGAATTATCTCCCGCCGGCATAGCTCTTTGGTTCGTAAGAGTACACAAACCCTCCCACCTCTGTAAAGTTATGCAGTCCTTAGGGAGGGCAGAAAGAACTAGAGAAGCAAATTACTTCGCTGGACCTGAAAAGTGGATTGAATTAATTCTTGTCGGGATTGATGTTTTCTTTTGTTTCAAAAACGGGGAAGAAGAAAGATATTACTATACAGGAGTTTTAAATAGAGAATTAAAGGGGAAAATGGGAAAGCTATGATGCCTATTATGTTAAAAGAATGTAAATGCAAAGTTGACTTTTCTCAAGAACACACTCATAAGAAACACGCATATATATATATATATATATATATATATATATATATATATATATACACACGGGCGTTTCAAAATTATGTATACACAATTTAAAAATTTATATTTCGTGAACCAAATGTACAATTTGCACAATGTTTCTTTTATTTTAAAGCTTAAATGCATAATAATGTTTGCAATGAACAAAACTCAAGTAAGATGTTCAAAATTTTCACCATCAGCACTGATACATAAACGACATCTCTCTTTAACAGAATTACATACTACAGTGCACAAGTCAGTAGAAATTCTGTGTGCTTCTTGCTGTATTGCCATCCACAGATCCTCCAATGTTTGCGATTTATGACCGTAAACTTTATTTTTCATGTATCTCCATGCAAAAAAAAATCTAAAGGAGTGAGGTCTGGAGACCTTGGAGGGCATTCAAAAGCACTCCCCCTGCGACCTATCCATTGCTCAGGAAATTCATTGTTCAGGTACTCCCGCACAGTTGTATGAAAATGTGGGGGTGAAAAACCTGTTGAAAATACACCAATGTATCCGGAAAACATGTTTCTGATATTAGGTACTGCATGATTTTTTTAACATATCAAGGTAACTTTCTCCATTAACAGTGCCATTGAATCTGTAAGGTCCGATTATTCCACGAGAGGAGCGTCCCATCCACACAGTAAAACCTGGTAGATTGCCATCTTTCTCCAATGTGAAGTGTGGATTTTTACCTGGCCAGTAAACGCAGTTATTATGATTCACATGGCCATTCAGCTTGAACGTGGCTTTTTCTGACCATACAATTGAATCTTTAAAAGCATCGATTTCACCATTTTTTTGAAATGTACCACCCACAAAATTGTGTTCGTCGATCTGGATAATTTTCTTGGATTGAATGCAGTAATCGAGGTATAAATGCCTTCAATTTTATGTCCTTTAGGATTCTAAAAACACTTGTATGTCTCAATTGTAGCTCACGTGAACACTGTCTTGTAGACTTCCTTGGGGAGCGGGTAATTGCACCTCTGTCAGCTTCAACATTTTCGATACTTCTTGACGTTCTTTTCCGCCCACAGCATATCTTGTTGATACTGTTCACAGTTCCATGTTCCTCAAATTTATCACGCAGACGGGTAATCGTTAGACGAGTTGGTGCTTTTGTTCCATATTTTCTTTCCCATGCACGTTGAACGTCTGTGACGTTTTCAAATTTCCACTACCATTTTAGAATTAACTTTCTCTCATTGAAACTCATCTGCATGTTCTCCATCGTTTCCATGGATATTTGTGAATAATCAAACATTGTTAAAATAATTAATAATTGTGCAAATTGTATATTTGGTTCACGAAATATAAATTTTTAAATTTTGTATACATAATTTTGAAACACCCTGTATATATATATATATATATATATATATATATATATATATATATATATATATATATATATATATATTTATACTGCGCATAATAGCCGTTAATGTAATATTCTTCAGATTGATGTTAATGCTGTAGGAAATGGATTATTTTTCATAATGCTATTGCAACTAGAAAAGACCTACTTAATAAAAGCAGTGAAGATAATCACTATAAAAATTAAAATAAAATCACTGAAATATTGTACATATTTGATAAAAAGTAAATCTAGTCACTTGACTATTTTTGTCTGTAGCAAATTACGCGTATGAAGTTACTTTGTAAAAGTAGTTTATGGAAACACTTATTGTTAGACGTATTGTTTTGCACATGTCTTTTCTAGTCACTGACGTTAACAAATTTATTCTCAGCTCCTTCATAAACTGCTGGGATGATTTAAAATAATTTAATTTCCGTAATTTCTCACTTAATTTACTTGGATTATTTTTATGGTGAAAGAGTTTTATACCATTTAAAACAAGTTTCAATATTCCCGTATCTGGAAAGTAAGTATGTTTAATAAATCTTTGTATCATGATAAAAATCTTTTCATTATTTTCCGAATTAATTTCTTTCGAAATTATGCAGAGAAAATTTTCCATATAAATTGAAACTTTAAAACGTTTTCTATTTTGAATTATATTTATAGCGGTGGCCGTTTTCCTCTAACAAGGAAGTTTACTCAAATGACGTAATTATTAACTCCGGATGTTAAGGCAAATAAAACATTAATTCTCAAAAATTAGAGCTATCAACATAACGGTTGTTATGCTATCCATTTGGGGAAAAAAAGATTTTGTAAATCGGGGTCGTGAACAATTGATGTCTTAATGGAAAAGGGCATTTTGGACAATGCGTTGGCAAGAGAAGAAAGAGATATTGGGCGGAGTGAGGGATCTGCAGGAAGGGAAAGGGAGATGGAATTAACAAGAAAACTTGCGAATGAGGGGAGCGTTGAAAGTAGGGGAGGGAAACAGTCATTACGTGGGGTAGGTTCTTATTTTATTTTTTTACAATATTTACCCACTCACCCATTTCTCCGCGGTGACGAGACCATTTAAGTAAGAAAAGGTTTAACTAATTGATAAAGCTGACTTGAAATTGCCTCTGCTACAAAAAAAGCTTCTGTGAAAATTTGATTATGGTATGACCTCTGATAATAATGTTTTGGCAATATTTAGTCCTGCGATAAAAGAAAATGAATTCCAGTTTCAATGACGAAGTTTTAGGTTGACGTTAAATATCACCGAACGGAATAAGGATTGCGTATTTCATCTTAATGGCAATTAAGGCTCAACTAAAGAATTTGGAGGATTCATTATTTGGTACTGTTGGTAAGAGAAACGAATTTAAAATTACAGGGACTGCGATTATATATTTCACTAAAGATAAAAGATTTTCTACACATTTTACAAAGAGAAAATAACTGAAAGAACTACGAAATACTTTTAATTTCAGATTTTATTACTTCACTCCGAGCATTTTCTTGTTTATATTTTAGTAAATATGTACCTAACTCTGAAGATTCAAAAAATTATTTTTAAGTTTCATGAGTATTTAAAGCACTCTTTTATTATAACTGAACGAATGACACAGGTTACTCCTATAACTATAAAATAGTTTAATATACCAAATGCGCATTTTAGCTACAGGTACCCGTCCTTAATAGTAATAAACCGATCGTTGATTATGAAATTAATGCCCGGTGAACTGCCATTGGAATGTGAATCTTGTTCTCTCAACCGTTTTATAGTTTCAGCTATTACCTTGATCGTATATTGGGTTAAAGCCGTAACAGGATATCCATAATTCGTGGCTGAATTTTTAGCATTTCATTTCTTTGACTTTTTAAATAAAAAATATCTCTTTGAATTTGATCTCAGCTCAAAGCTCTGCAGATCCAGCTCTAGCGGCCTTTGCCCATTACTTCTTATCTTTTCCATTCTATAAGACTCAGCTCCTACTTTCATCTGCTTGAGTAGAAATCTGGGGCGTTAAGTCTGTATTTGATTATTCACAGCGCTCAGTGAGCCGTGATTATTCCTTTGTGGCACAAGATGCGTCCTTTTCCTTAGCCTGGCACTAAATGGAGAAAGAGGATAAAATTAGGAAAGGATGCCAAAGAAACGAAGAATGCCGAAGAAGCAATTATATTAAATTGGATATAGATCGTGCGTAAAAGGTTTAATTCCGCATGTTTCCTAAATTTTTATTGTAATATATCACATTACGTCATTAAATTGATATCTGATCAAGATACATTCAAAAATAGCTTTACAAGGTTCAAATAAATGTCTTTGTTTAGTAAACTTCTAAAAGGAAATAATTAAATGTGCATACCTATCTGGAACGGGTATCGGAGTGCCATTTATCAGCATTTAAAGCAGGAATGAGCAATCTTTTCTGCATAGCATAACATTAATGGTAGCAAATCCATTTGTAGGCCACTTTGGAAGTTGATTGCAATTCAGCAGGCTGGGTTAGAGTTTAAATAGGAAGTAATCCAGAGATTCTGAGGTATCATTTAAGTGAAAATGTAGTTAGGTTAAAATTTCTGTTAAATGTTTTATTCACGTAATAATAATTTAAACTTAAAATATATGAATTTGCGTGTTAAATTTCACGGATCTTTTTTTCATGATAACTTCTCGGTCAGCATTAAACGATCTCGGGGTCCGAATCCCACCCAAGGGCCAGAGTTTACACATGCCTGATGTAAGCATATAAATATAACTCATTTCTTTATGCTATATCATAATATTGACAATTTTAATAAAGGTAATAAACTTTGGCAGTTTTTTTATAATATACAAATGTATACAAATAATAAATTAACAAATAATTATTCAATGTCTGTCCGTCCGTCCGTTCCCCCATTTATCTCTTGAACAGTTTGTCGTAGAGAAATGCTGTAAACGCCATTTTGTTTCTGCCAACTAGAAGACTATTTTCGTTTACGGAAGTGTCCCGGATTCAACTCCGGGAGGTGATTTTATTTTTCCATATATTTAAACGGGAGTTTCGATTTTTCAAGGTGCAAGGTTTATTTCTTTCATTCATTAAAAAACGTAAATATGGACCGAATTTCTCCGTTTTTACTTTTTTCGACGAATAAAACTATACAATATCTTATTCTTGCAATCTTTTGGTGTTATACTGAATAATTTCTCAGAAACGGATTTCTTTTCGAATTTTTATAGCATTTTTGTACTCTTTCCGGGTGTTGCCAAGGCGACTCGCAATGTTGCCTCCGATTGAATTAGCGTCTATTAAGCCTTCAAATAGACAAAATAACTGTGTTATCTGCTTCGCACTGTTTATGAAGCATTGAAATTATAGTTGTAGCAACGTCAAACTAAATAGATTGCAACGTTAATAATTAAAGATTATTATTATTCATTAAACTACGTGTGGGCTGTGGGGATTTTTAACGAAAAAATCTATCTTTACTTCAATACTGGAATGTGACCTTTTTGAATGGGAAAGACAATAAAAATTGCACATATAAATTATAAAAACAAACATTACATTCAAAATTTGTTTCTAATTTTAGGAGAAATTGACTATTATTACTTTTAAACATGCAGATTTCTGATTGACTTCGCAAAAGTTTTTGCGGGTACCGCTAATACTTTTAACTATAGTAAGTATTAATGTTTGTGGTTTTACATTAAACTGACTGAAAATTTTAATAAATTTCGCATATCAGAGGTTATTGAATGGTTTATTGTTATGCTAATTTTATATTTGACGATTTAATCTAAAACTTTAAGCAAATAAGCAATATTTAGTACAAATAGATATACATGACTGCTTTCATTATGCATTTCACACAAAAATTTAAATTTACCAAAGGAAAGACTTGCCATAATATTTCAAAGTGTACACTTCAAACATATTTCATTTGCATATGTTATGTTCATTAAATGTGCGTACTTTGTAATCGTTTATGATGCCAACTGAAACAGTTGATTCGACGGTCTTGGTCTTAACTTTGTAGTATTCCTTATTTAAAAACAAATAAGATACTCTTCCTAAAGCAAGAGGTGGAAGCGCGACAGAGAGACGGATAGAGAGAGTGATCACATTACCCGCGTTTTCTATTATAATAAAACGTGCTGAAACTAAAGAAAAGAACAGTTGTTACGCACGACACATATTATCAGAAATCATGACCCAGTTTTCTACACCATCGCGTGGTGTCATCATCACCATATCTCTTCACGCTAAAGACAGTGTGGAATTATGTATGCGTCCCATCTTCGGTTACTTGCTATGTTAAGCCAATTACTGAACTTATCTCACTGAATATTTTTACTTTCTCCATTGGTAGTATAGGGGAAATTGTTTTCATTCAAATATCGATTTCGAGATTTCAACGGAAATACACGTTTTAAGGTCTCCTGGACACGTTTAGATCATTTTCTCGATGATGTGTGTGAGAGTGTGAGTGTTTGTTAGCGTGTGTGTATGTGTATGTGATAGAAATTTTGTAGGCGCTTTAACTCAAAAACTATTAATAAGTTCAACGTTAACTTTTGTATTTTACATACGATATTTATCAAAAGGACAAGAGTTGATTAGTTTTTGGTTAAAATCGTTCAAGCGGAAGTGACACTTTACCAAGTCTTTTTTCTTTTTTATCAGTTTTCTCCATTAAAACTTCATAATTTAAAATAAAGTTAAAATTAAATTTATTGTAAATAATGTTATTCTGTACAACATTTGGTTGAAACTAATTTTTCTAGAATGCACCTTTTAGTAATTGTTTTGATTTATTCGGCTTTTGTCAAGTATGTCCTTTAAGACTTCATTACATATAAGTTTGTTAATAACATTGTTATAGAGAATAATATTCTCTACGACTTTTGCTTGAAACAAATGTTCCTAAAACCTGTAATTTCGGAGATATTTTAATTGTAACTTACCAGTGTACACGGACGCTACCTTTCGGAATATTCCTGAAACAACATATTTAATAAAAACTAGCGACGAAATGAATTACGGTCGACTTATTAGACAAAATAAAAATAATTTTTTAAAATTCCATTTGGGAATATATCTTAAACAAAAAAATGTCTTTTGAACAGCTTGCGCTATAACAACTAGCTACCATTGACAACAGGAAACAATTTTGTTTACTGACTGTTAATTCAACATTTGAAAGGCTAGCACTACTGGTTTGTTGAAACAATTTCTTCTTCCGTATTCATGTGCCGTTTTTTGCCGATTGCGTGTTTATTTTCTCCTTTGTCTTTGTTTCGTTTTTCTTTGTTCTTTCCTTAATCGATTTCACCTGTCTTTGGATGAATAGTTGTAAATTTAAGTATTTGACCATTTTATACATAACCATAAGGAGTAGCGCAGATATATTGTCTTAAAAACTTATCAATATATATTTTCAGTAGAGTACATATGAGATATATAATGCAATCATGCTTTACATAAGTATACTAAAAGTATGGAGAAAGTCATATGCTGGCCACATCAGATTTTTTTGTTTATGCGAAAAATTATATGGAATTGTACTCTAAAATTTTATCAAAATAACATTTTTATTCTAAAATTTAAGCCTTACATTTAGCAAAATAAAAGCATTTCAGCACGAGAAGAAATTATTCTTGCCAATCAAATAAAATGCACATGGACGTTGTAAAAGTACCTTAAGTATGCATCTCCCTCGATCATTGTGTGTTGAATAATCCACCTCTCTCTTAGAAGGGATCGAATTTTCCACCCTCACGACAAGAACACGTATTTTTGCATAAACCACACCGAGAAGAAAACACGAAGAAAGTGTCAGTTCCTCCTATAGGTTCGGCTGTCGTGAATAGTTTGTTCTAGGTGAGTAATGGAACACTCCCTAGGCGTGTGTTTCGCTTGCCGCAACTCCAGCCGACGAAAGTAACTTTATTAGACATCACCGAAGCGAGATAGATAGGGAGAAGATTCATTATTTTTTTTCGCCAATGTTTACCAATAGCGGCACTTACATAGAAGCTGTCACCTCTTCTTCCTATCCGAGCCGCGCGATCTCTTACGCCAGGGGTGTCAAACGTAATGCCCGCGCGCCAGATCCGGCCCGCGTTAAGTTACTAAAAAATTCCTGTACACATGGCACAAATGGAATGTGTCCCGAAGATCACCGACCAAATAAGAAGGACGGGGAAGCAATATAGTAAACATGTGATAGTTACTTTTTTCGAAGATAATTTCTCACTATCAATTTTACTTGATATCGAAAGCCGACTGTTGCGTCAGTCTACGTACGACTCAGGACGATTTTGTCGTGGAGACCTCAAAGCTGTAGTTACGCTGGCCTCGATTCAGCGTCTAGTGCCCCAAAATACCATAAGGCGCATCTGCCCTTCAGCATGACATTCTCCAATTATTGAATTAAATCAGGATATAAATTGCATTTTTATTATTTTTTCATATTCTCTTGTTATTCATCTTGGACCTAGTCGTGAAAGCACCTTTTCCCTGAATCATTCTGCATATCCTTTGACGAAGAAATACCAATCCCGCCTGGTCCCAAGTTACAGTGTCATAGTTTTGTCGTTAATGAAGTCGTGCGCACATCTGCTGCAACTAGTGACATTTTGTGTAAAACAAAAAGACTATTTCTTCAGTTTCAATTAAAGAATTTTTGAAATATTCAGGGGACGCTCATAAGATTTTTGAAAATTTTGCTGCAGATATTCTATCTGTTTTGTATTACATACTTGTGTGAACAACCATTTTCCATCATGAATATCAATCAATCAGAATTACATACAAAATTAACACACTATCATTTAAATTAAATTTTAAACGTGCTACAAGTGAAACATAGCAATCAGACATTCATAGGTTGGTCGCAGAAAAACGGGGTAGCATTTAATAATTAATTAACTCTATCTTTTTGAAAAAATATATTTTAGAATTGATATTTAATCGTTTTTAATTTTTTTTTATTTTCAAATTAAAATTTAGTAATTTTATAAATTATATATATATATATATAATATATATATATATATATATATATATATATATATATATATATATATATATATTGCTTAAAATTTGATTCAAATAATAATAGGTTTCGGCCCGCCGGCATTTTTAAATTGGAAATCTGGCCCGCGAATTGATATGAGTTTGACACCCCTGTCTTACGCGACTAGTTTTCACCCTCTTTTCGAACTTCGTCCTCGACGCCATCTATGGAGAGAGAAAAAACTTTCCCCTCGAAAATTATCCGTCCTTCTCTTATTCTTTTTTCGAGTCCGCACTCTCACGCATCACACGCGCCGCAGACCAATCCCCTTCGCACGGAACGCTTCCGCTCCAATCCTCGAAGCCCGAGGCGAATAATCGGATCACGGTCTTTACTCTGCTCGAAGGATTCGACGGAACGAATACATCCATCAGTTCGTCTGTTTATTTATTTCCGCTTCCTCTCTCGTTTCCAATTTCCCGTAAATCCGAAACGTAAGACAAATTGAAACAGAGATGAAAGCTTTCTTGTTTTGTTCTTAACGTGGGACGTCTCGTAAATCACGTGTCTCCGCAAGTCGGTTCGAACTGGGATTTAGACCTTCACAAGGCGTATATTTTTTGTCTTTTTGTCAGGGCCATATTAGGAGTGGGAGGGACTTGTAGTTTTTAATTAGGAAATCCCTAACTACAAAGGATGGATCACGGGTGGCAAGAGAGCAATAGAGAGCGAACGTCTAACAAACCCGACCGTTGAGGCGGAGGGCGATTTCGTCCTCAAATCTGTTAGCTCAAAATTGATGGCGTTATTTTGAATCAACGGCTTAGGGAGGATGCTAAATAAGGCGAACGTAATAGGTACACGAGAACTTCTGAAACCTTGCTCCGAAAGGAAAAACATCGGTTTGTTTTCCCGGAAAGCTACATTTAACGGTTACAGCATTTGTTGAAAATCGACCGACCCTATGTTTGAGTGGTAATTGGAAATCGGAGATTGGAATCTTTTGCATCAAATAAGTGCTTATTGACGTATTGACTGACAAGATATTAAAATAAAAGGCCTTTTACAGACTGAATGATGATTTGTACAAGATTCTACTTATCTGATTTCGTCTTCTATTAACGCTACTCAGTATGTATGTATATATATATATATATATATATATATATATATATATATATATATATATATATATATATATATATATATACGAGTAGTCGGTTCTTGCAAACTGCTAGTGCTTCAAAAAATCACCATACACCAAGATCTAAACTCGTAAATAAACCAACGCGATCTCCAGGGCAACAGAACTTCAGTCAAGTGGAGCCTATATGTATTAAATAATAAATTCCATTAGTAATAGCAGTATATTTAAAATTTTCCGTGAAATTAAGACAACTATCCGTAATTTCCAAATTCCATGGAAATTGGCTCGGGTCCACGTTTTCGAATTTCAAGTTTAGTGACTCACAATCAGATCGCACTGCATGAGTAATAAGTAAAATCATCATTAAGACAATACCATATGCATCAAATTTATGGAAAAATTAGGATATTGTGTGTTAAGATTATGGTATTCTCATCCATGCCTCTAGCGCGTATTTGGTTAAAAATAATCGCTAAAAAGGTATGACGCCATTATATTAAACAATTGAAAAGAGTTCAAATTTCTACACAACATTAAAATACTTTTCACGTTTTACCGTCACTGTTATCAGGGTTGCTTCTCCTATTGTGATCCCATATAGCCCTGGAGAAAAATAAACCTATTCGCTTCTTCCTATAGTCGATAACCCAAATTTAATCGTCATGTTTGTGCTTTCAGTAATACGTGAGTATTGAAATTATCTATGATAACCTCAATCACAGTGCATGATGCATATTAGCGAACGAAAATAATTGTGATGATGCTTTCATAATATGCATGATATTGATAATTAGAGTTATATGCTTATGGGAATAAACTTGATGTTAATTCAATTAAAGAAAAATTAAAAAAAAATAAAATTCCGCAACTCGAATTATCTATAACTCCAATAATTGTTGCTTTCGTTTGAGATTCGAGTTATAGAAGTTTCACTGTATATAATTTAAAAATATATTTCCATAACTTTAATTTTCTATTACTCTAATAATTATTACTTTTCCTTGAGATTCGAGTTATGGAAGTTCAACTGTAGTTCGTTATGCCGTCAGTAATTTCCATTAAAAGCATTAAATCAATGCAATTGTAACGTATAATATTAGATACCTTTAAAAGCATTGAGGTCGTTGCCATAGTATTGAAAGATTTCCATTGTTGAATAGAGGAAAAAATTCACACTTTTTCCGGTTAAAAGCGGATATTTACCCTAATTCAGTAGGTATTTCAATTTTGCTTTCAAATATTAACATTTACGTTTCTTCAGATACACAAATGTTCGAATTCGTATCTCAATTTAAAGTAATTTAAAAATGCATTTTTAGAAAGCCTTGCACTGAATCGCATGCTTTTCTTATGGAGTATTGAAATGGAACAATGGGGTTAAAAACATCCCTTAAATATAACCTTTTTGGGATTTTAGATTTTTCAGTATGATTATGTCACTTGACCTACCAACATACCAAGTTTCAGGTTTCTAGCCCTTCTAGAAGTACCTTAGAGTTTTGTGTCAGTGAGTGAATGAGGCGGAATTACCCGTTGAACATCAACGGGACTTTGTAGTGTGATTAAAATATAACTTCTGAGTTATGTGTGTGTAAAAACTTATATATATATATATATATATATATATATATATATATATAGTAAATGTAATTCTTTGATTAATTAATAGATTCCTGACAATCATTTGAATTCTCCCAGAAAATGAAGCGCTTGAAATTTGTTACATTCTGGCATTAATATACGACTTGATTTGCCACTCTTTGGCTCCGTTATTCATCCTCTTCGTATGTTTACTAAATAATAATATTCTTCAATTATTAACGTTGCAATCTATTAAGTTTGACATCGAGCGAAGCAAATAAAAAATATTTTTCGTATATTTGAAGGCTTAATAGACGACAATTTATCGGAGGCAACAATGGGGTTCGCCTTGGAAACACCCGAAAAGAAATGCGTGTTTCTGAAGAATTTTTTCCGTGTAACATCTAAAAATTGCAAGAATAGGATATGTTATAGTTTTAGCCGTCGAATAAAATAAAAATGGAGAAATTCGGTCCATATTTACATATTTCAATGAATGAAGGAAATAAACCTTTCACCTTGAAAAATCGAAAATCCCGTGTAAACTTATGGGAAAATATAATTATCTCCCGGAGTCGAATCCGGGACTTTTTCCAGGATGTTTGATTTTTATGGAGACCATCTCATGGAAGCTTAACGATTGTGAAAGTTTCAGCTCTTAATTTCATTCGGAAATGTCCGAAAATACCGGGACAGACAGACGGACACTTGAAAATTTTTATAAGTACTAGCGTAATTGCCCGTCAAATATGACGGGTATGCGTGGATTAAGTATTAAATTTAAGGAACTTTCCATTCTTCCTCCTTTTCTCTCTTCCTCTCTCCCATCCTCCCTCCCTCCCATCTTCCCTCCCTCACATCCTCCTCCCTCACATCCTCCCTCCCTCACATCCTCCCTCCCTTCCATCCTCCCTCCCTCCCATCCTCCCTACCTCCCATCCTCCCTCTCTCTCCTTTCTCTCTCCTTCTCTGAAAAAATAGACTAATTATATACCACCCTTACTTTTTATGTACCTTCCATTATATATCCCTTCCTTTCTATCTCCATCCTCACATCCCCCTCTCTCTTATTCTACATCTATATAGTAGTTTAGATAAGCAAAAGAATCCAAACTAAATCCCAGTTCCATTAGATTTACGTAATTTTGCGAAAACTCCAACGATAATTTGAGGCTATCTGTGCATTCGTATATATTACACATATGCGGGCTGAGACAACAATTGATTCTCGAAGTTTAACAATGACGTGGTTGGCAAGACAACATCCTGTTTAAAAGCCGATATTTTCCCAAAATATGTGATTTAAATGTTTAATATGAGAGATTTAGAACGGTAGACGGAAAAAGATGAATAGAATAAGAAACATCATTAATATTCCTAAAACATAGTTTAAATTCGAAGACCGTACGCCAATTCTTTTTAATTTTAATTTCAAAAGAATAAAAGCCTGCACTTTAAAAAGTCGCTTTTTACGTGTTATCTTACGGGAAATGGGAATCGCCCCCCTGGAGTCGAACCCGGGTCTTTTTTCGTATTTCTTTTCGTCATTTAGTTTTTATATCTAAATCAAACATTCCTGAGAAATTTCAACCTTTCACCTAATCGGGATGTTTGTTAAAAACGCGTTAAAATTGATTGATGACGTCAGCGTTACGTTTCGGACAACGGCTATTATATTAAGTAATAGTTCAGTTACTCTCTTTCCATCGCCGATGAAGGGAATATGCCCGAAAATCTTTCGTTTATGTGTGTGTGTTTTTTACGTGTATCTCTTCGACGCCCCCAGCAACTTGCCAACTTGGTAAGTGTCCACTGGGCTTCCTTCAGCACCTTGTTGCCACCCTCATCACTACTTTCCTTAATTTAATATATATATATATATATATATATATATATATAATTATATATATATACATGCTAGAAGATTTACCCTGCTTCGCACGGGTTGCTGTTTGAATGAAATATAGAACATATATATTACTAAAATTTATATACTTCCTTCAAAACTTTTCATTTTGATTTCGACTCAAGGACGAAAAAAGACGATAAGAATAAGAAACTATGATAATTATTCTTAAATACTGTGCAGGTACGAAGTTCTTACGTCAATTTGTCGAATTTATACAAACAAATGAATGAAAGCCTGCACTTATAAAAGTCAATTTTTACCTGTTATCGTACGGGGAATAAAAAAATTCGAATAACTTTTTATGGGAAATCTGTCTGGAATTTAAACTACCCTACGGCCTTTCCCTTGGTGCCCCCAATATTTCGATATTAATAGTTTTATTATAAAAACTTTCATAAAATGCATGAAGTTGTGTGTTAAATTTTTCAGATAGGTTTTCCATCATACCCTCGCGGGCCGCACAAATACCCTTCGGCGGGCCGTACTTTGCGCACCCCTGATTTAGAGTATCGGTAATGCGTATATCACATCAAAACTAATGAATATATCGGGTATCTAAACTTTTTGACGTCATCATCTGTCTACGTCACGGTTAACGTAGCTTAGTCATACTATGTACGTATATTGTCCCAAAAGCCTACCAGATGGCAAGAGGGTTGGACCAAGAAATGAAGGTTTAGGGAGGCTAGTAGTGTGTGCAGGTACAGTGAAGAAGGAAAAAACAATATACATTTGGTGACTCTGATGGAGGGGTTTTGGATGAAACATGTTATTCATGTCCCACAAAAGTGTCACAACAATGGTAATGTATAAACACTCATATAAATAATAGATTGATTTAGTTACAGCAAATGACTCGTTAAAATTAAATACTGTGCATTAATTACTACAGTAAAGCGTTGATTATCCATGTGCAGATTAACCGTGTGGAAGATTATCAGTCCTTGGGACTCCCCCGAATATTTTATAAAGGAACTTCCCCATTTTCCTACTGCTCATGGAATTCCGCTCAATTTCTCAGTTTTGTTGTTTAGTTATTTTAGAGGGTTGTTAAACATGTCAGGACAATTGAGAAAATGAAAGAGAATATTGTAATCGATAGAAGGCAAATTAAAAATTGTTAAATAATTAGATAGTAGTGAAACTGTTTTAATGATTGCTAGACTTTGGAATTGAAATTCAAACTGTTCACAATATATTAAATATAGAAGCAAATTAGAAAAAATTGTAATGAACTTTGGTAGTTTCTGCCATGAGAAAAAGCATGGACGGGGCAACACATGAACAACTAGATTCTGTTATGATGAAGTCGTTCCAAGAAAAATGGGATGAGGGCATGCCAATTTTTGGGGATCGATTTGCAAGCATTAAACAAATGTTTTCTTTGGCATTTGAAACTTCAACTGGATGGCTAAAAATCTTCAAAGAGAGACATGGGATCAGAGAGCTTCAGATAAAACGAGAACAACTAATTGTAAGTGGTAACAATGTGATGAAATTTATCAACTCATACTGGAAAAAAGTTTAGTGAAAGAGCGAAATTATAATTCAGATGAAATATTGGCAAGCAATCCCAATCCAAACTTTAGCCTCATCTCACGAGAAGAAATCATCTGGTAATAAAAGAAGCAAAGACAGGATAACAGTCATATGTTATACTAATGCAACATACAATGATAAACTTCCTCTCACTGTTATTAAGTCAAAAATAAGGAATACCTTTTAAGGACATTATTAACAAGCTACCAGCAAAATAACTCCAAAACCAATCTGCATGGATAACAAGAGATATATTTGAACTGAGATGGAAAAGATCATTTGTCCTGAAAGTCAAATATACTTAGCTGAGAATATAGGTGTCTGCTGGAACTTTTCCATGGAGGGGCAAGAGGATAGGCAAGCTCCCACACTTAAGTTTGGTGGGCTTAATATTTTAGTGGTTTGTTTCAAGCATATTGCAGGGATGCAACATGCAATGAAAAACTTCCTCTCACTGTTATTGGTATGTCCAAATTACCCATAACTTTGAAAGACATTATGAACAAGCTACTAGTACAGTAACTCCAACACCAATCTGGATGGATAACAAGAGATATATATATATATATATATATATATATATATATATATATATATATATATATATATATATATATATATATATATATATATATGAAATGTGATGGAAAAGATGTTTTGTCCTGAAAGTAGAAAAATACTTAGCTGAGAACATGGGTGTCTGCTTGAAATTTTCCATGGAGGAGCAAGGGGATAGGCAAGCTCTCACACTTAAGTTTGGTGGGGTTGATATTCTAGTGGTTTGTTTCAAGCATATTGCAGGGGATCCCTAGCTGCTTGTCTGATCTCAGAAAAATTACCACATTAATCCCCTTACCTAACCAGACATCAGTGGTTGTTTTCCCTTGACACAGGCTTGGTCTAGAAGGGGCAACTGCCCCCTTGCTCCCCTTGCAGATGCACATGGCTGAAAATAACCATCCTACAGAAAGCAATACTAATACTGGGTAATACACCTTCTTATTCTCCTGCAGAGAAACTATTGTCTGATTAGGGAGAAACATATATTTTGCCACCAAATATGACCTCTCTGGATTAGGGGTGCCGGTGCTATGGTGCAACTCCAGCACTGCTTGAAAAGGCAGCGAGCATGAATCCTGCATAAGTAGGATTTTTTCCAAGGGTGTGTTTTGAGCAGACCATGCAAAGTCAGTGACATTAAGCCATTGGCCCCCATGGTGCTCTTCGTTAAGAGTAGGCTAATGCAAGCACCAGGTTTCCTCCCTTGTGTGTGTCTTCAGTGTGGAAGGAGCTATGATAATAATCCAAGAGGTTGTTTAGCCAAAAATACACACACACACACACATAACCACTCTGGTTCAACCAATGGACCAGGAAGTTATAGAAACATTGAAGAAGCTTTACAGGAAAAGGTTAACGATGGATTTATTAACAAAAAATGTGCACCATCTTTCATTTTGAAAATTGCTTAGTATATAGGATGCCATTTTCTCAGTTTCAAAAGTTTGGGAAGATGAAAGAACATTTAACATCAAGAAGTCATTCAGAAACGTTTTCCCAGAAACGTCAAAATCATTACTTAGAGAAACTGATTAAGTGGATTTTGAAAGAATGTCAACACTGATAAAAGTGTAGAACAGTGTTTAGAAGTTGATAAAACTAATATTGAATAGTGGTAAGAATTGATGATAATGAACCTGGTAATCAAATCATGAATGAAGAAAAATTACTGCAAAATGTAGTTGAACCCACTGCTATTCCTAGATCTACTACAGAAGAAATATTAGAGGAAGTGGAAAGTGATTATCAACTGCAATCCACTTGGCATGTGAGTAACAAAGATGCACTAGCTGCAGCAGAGACACTTCTAGTATATTTTGAAAACCAAGATGATACTGACTTTACAGGCATTGTAAACATCCAATAGTACATAAGAGGAATAAAGAGTGGTAGCCAGGAAAACAAACTATAATTACAAGCCTTTCAAGTAATTAAATAATTAGTTAAGTCCAGACATTATCACATTTTTGTATTTATGCATTTAATATGTCTACATATTTATTATAGTGTCTCACTGGTGTTCTGACAAAGTGTTAATAACTTAAAATAAACTCATATGGATTATACATGTTATTCAATTATCTGTATCTCTGCCATTCTAATTAACCTGGGTAATCAATATTCTACTATATGGACTAAAGATATTTAGACCCTTTTAAAATATATTTAATTGACTAAAATGTCACCTACCAAAGGATTTATCATTTAAAGTTTGGTTAAAATTTTGGAATATTATAACAAATATAACAAAAATTAACTCATAGGGGTGTATGTGGCATTATTATACTGCTCCTTTATAAACATTACATGGCACCAAATAATATTTTTAGATAAAATTATAATATGAATAGAAAAAGATAGCAAATTTTTTTATTTTATGAGATTGGAATCTTTGATCAATCCTTTCATTAGACTGTATTCTCACCCCCTTTAACCATTATGGCTGCTGAAAATCACAAATATTTTTATAGATCATAATCATTTACATAAAAATAAATAAATTATTCTAATACAAAAAGTCATTATTAAATTAATTCAATACATTAAAATTGAGGACAATTACTTACTTCTGATAATTCAGCATCATACCATATCCATTGAATGCTGCCTTGTGAGCTGTGAGTCGCAAGAAGAATAAAAGAAATTTAGTAACCTAGAGCAACGATCTGGGCAGCTGGAGCAAAGTTCAGAACTCCATTCTTCAGGGGGTTCCTGAGAGATTAAAAGTAAAGGACTTGAAAAAGTCTTGATCAATAGCAGGGATGGGCAAAATACAGCCTTTGAGACATATCAGGCCTGCAAGAGTATTTTATGTGACCTGCAATGCCATTACAAAAGCGAACAGTAAAATGTAATAATAACATTACTGTTGGTCAAATTACTCCTGGAACACCTTCCATAGTGAAGTTATGACATGAAAAAATTGTAAAATTACCTATTTTCACAAATAGTATCCTCCGCTTTCTTTCAATTAACATCCGATTTGAACTCTAATGTGGCCTGCCAAAAGCACATTCATCTGTAATGCAGTCCGCATAATCCCCTACAACTGCTTATGTGGCCTGCCTCATAAAAAGATTGCCCACTCCTGGTCTACAGTCATCTACATCTACATGATACCCTGCAAGTCACCATTTTGGTGGATGGCAGGGGGTGCAGTGAACCAAGGGTCCATAATTTTGCTACGTTACCTTTTCCTATTATACTCTCTTATCATCCTAGGGGAAAACGATCCTCTATATCGCTCCGTTCTACAGTCGATCTCGCGAATTTTATCCTCACTGTCCTGCCTTCCGAGATATGTCGGGCTTCTGATAAGTCCTACTACCTCATTCGCTAGTCCCTCCGATATACCAGTAGTTTAAATCTAGCCTGCAGCCTACGTTCCTCTAACGATGTCCACTTAAGATTTTCTATTAATGATGTTACGCATTGTTTACTATCGTAATTCCTCTTTACAAATCTAGCTGCCCTGCGCTGAACCTTTTCTATCTCTTAAGTGTGTCCCTTTTCGTAGGGATCCCACACAGCTGAAGCATACTCGACCTGCGGTCGAACCAAGGATAAATAACATAATTCTTTCACTTTTTGGGAGCTATTTTGAACTATTCTCCCTATAAAAGTCAGTTTTTTGTTAGCAGTACCTATCAATAGGCGAATGTGGGTGTCCCACGAGAGATCACGATGGATCGTGACTCCGAGATATTTAATCGAGTCTGAAACTGGAATGTCTATTCCGTCCAACGAATAATTATTATCCAACGAGATACTCTTGGATCTCCAGAAGTTGATGACGCAGCTTTTCTTTTGGTTGATCTCTAACTGCCATTCCTTACACCATGCAGAAATACCTTCTAGATCATTTTGGAGATACTTATGGTCTTCCGGATTGCTTATTTCTCTATAAATGACGGTGTCGTTCGCAAAAAGCCTAATTTTACTTCTGACTACTGAGCTGATATCGTTTATATAAATTAGAAATAATGACGGACCCATTACAGTACACTGCGGAACGCCAGAGACAACCTCCACTAAGTTCGAAGAATTCCCATCTATAACAACCTTCTGCTTCCTATGATTTAAAAATTCACGGATCCAACTAACGATTTTAGAATTAACGCCTAAAGTTTCTAATTTCGTTAATAACTTCCTGTGAGGTACCTTATCAAAGGCTTTCCTAAAATCTAAGAAGATGGCATCGACCTGCGTATTATTTCTCCGCATCTCAGTATACAATTCACAAAAAGACCGAGCTGAGTATCACAGAACCTACCTTTTCAGAAGCCTTGTTGACAATCATCTAACAACGAATTACTATCAAGAAATCGCATTATGTTTCTAACGAGTATATGCTTGAGAATCTTACCCGATATCGAAGTTAAGGAAATCGGCCTGTAATTTCCTGGGTTCTCTTTCTCACCGCCCTTATGAATTGGAGTAACGTGAGCTAACTTCCAGAGAAATGGATAAATGGAAAAATAATGCTGCAACACCTAGATGTTGATGTCAGCTGCCCTATAGCAGAATACCAGCAACTAAGTTACACCAGTCAGGAGAGTGATGCATCATATATTCCCACATGCTGATGGATTTTTGATGGCTAGTATGCAGTTTTGGTTTAGTTTAGTTTAATCCTCTGGAATTAGGAAACAGAAAGTTATACTGAATGACTATAACATCATGAACTAAGATGCTTGATTCAATTTTTTATTCAGTGAACTAAAATTATAAAGCAAGAATGTAATGATTGCATGGAATTATTGTTTCATTAATTAATGAATATATATTTAATTACCTCACAAACCACTGAATTATCTTTTACCATGATCTAATTACAAATAACTTAGACAAGCATATATTAACATAACATTAGTGTATTTTCAGCTACAATGAAAGATCAACACACAACCACTCTTTCGTCAAGACTGGTATAATTTTAATTGGTTATACTTTTAGTTAGCATCTTGACTATTCATCATGACAATAATTGATCTTTGTATTGTTAATTTTTAATCAATTGTAGCCATTTATAGTATACAATACTATTAACACTTCTCCGTACCTTAATCAAAACTGTAAAATCATCTAGGATCTTGGTCTAATCACAACACGTCTCCCAGCTGTTTTTGAGTGTATGGCATACATGATGTTATCTTACTGATATTTGACCAGGACAAAGGACTCTAGGTTGAACAGGTTCTCTGAGATCTAGATGGTGGCAAGCCAATTACAAACTTAGGTACTACCACATCTAATCAGGTGCTTTCCTTCAGGAATACTACTGGTAAGTCACATCAACTGAACTCAACAGTGAGAGCATGGTATCATAAGACTGGTGATGCAAGCTGGAGCAGCTTTTGACCAATGCAATAAGGTCCAAAACACAGCAGTGCCAATGCCTCTATCTCTGTCTGACTGATGAAAAGAAAATTGGAAAGGCGTAATCCATGTCGGAGTACACTGAGTTTTCAAATGCGTTCTTTGATATTTCACAATGTTATCAATATATTTCGCTCAAATTAGAATTTAAGGAGAAGCAAGCGATGTGCGTTGTAAAATACATGTAGATTTTCATGTAAAGTAGTCATAATTATTATCCGATTTTAACCAAAATTGGAATTGGTCAATTAATTCTAACAAAACTCCCTAATATGAAATTTCATCACAATATGTCAAGCGGTTCCCGAGTTGAAACAAAGGAACATGTAAACTACATGTAGATCTTCATGTCAAATGGTCGTCATTGTTGTCCGATTTTAACCTAAATTTGAATCAGTCGACCAATCTTAGCATAACTCCCCAATGCCAAATTTCATCAAGCGATTTCCGAGTTGAAACAAAGGAATATTGTCAACTATTTGTAGGTCATGTAAAGTGGTCGTAATTATTGTCTGATTTTAACCAAAATTAGAATCGGACGACCAATTTTAGTAAAACTCCCCAATACCAAATTTCATCAAAATACGTCCAGCGGTTCCCGAGTTGAAACTGACCATTGTAGGTCTTTATGTAAAGTGGTCGTAATTTTTGTCCGATTTTAACAAAAATTGGAATCAATTGCCCAATTTTAGCAAAACTCCCTGATACCAAATCTCATAAAAATATGTCTAGCAGTTCCCGAGTTTAAAATGCGGACGGACGGATGGACGGACGGTCGCACGGAAACGACCTCCCCTATATGCGATCACTTCGTGCAAAGAACGCATAAAAATGTAGAAAAGCTTAGGTTATTTCCACGTTGACCATCAGTCTCCGAATGTTTCTATAACTTAAAACCTCTAAATTATTATTTTGATCAAAAAATGCTACATTGTGAGCTATTATTTTCCCAACTGCTGCATGTGTAAATAAATTTTGAACGATTTGTGACTCATAATCCAGCAAGATCAGCTACAACCTTGCCTATATGACTTTAAAATACAAAACATTCTCATCCCTTTATTAATTTTTTAAACATGGTGTGATACATAAACTCTACATAATCTGCCAAAAATTTCTGGAAAATTAAATTCTCACCGATTGTCTCAGTGAAATCCAAGCATATGGTTAATAATTTCTCTGTCAAAAAGTTAAATAGTTATCCAAAAATTAATGCAATGAAAGGAAGGCTTAAACTAACAAACAGGCCAGCAGTATTTCAATTTGAACATAAAAGTAAAAATAATGATACATGCTGTTACTGGTGAAAAATAGCTGATATTATTCGAGAAAAATTACTTTTAAATTCTAGTGCCCATAAATATTAGTAAACTGTAATAAGCTGACAGATTTAACTATTGACATGTGAAAACTGGTTTCCATTATGAGAGAAATAGATTAATAATATTTTATGCGAATCAACTACATTGATAAATGTGACGTTTGTCAGCAAATGTATTTATCAATTAATGAGAGTGTCATTGATGAAAAACATGTTTCAGCGGTAACTCCAAGAGAGGAGCGCCCCTTAGGGATACGTCCATTTTGTACGTCCTCATAACAGTACCGACTCGTGGTATTTTGGCGTTACGGGCAGGGATCCGTTCCAGCAAGTTTTTACGAATGCATTTTAATTAATTTATTGCTCCTTTAAACTAGTGGCAAAAATGACGACAAAAAATAAGAAAATTACATAGAAGGTTCTAGCTTATTCAGAAAAATTTATCTATTTTAAAAATATATATGGCTAATCAACGTCTTGCATTATTATAACCCTAACTCCTTCCACACCTGACTCACACACAGAATGGAGGAGGGAAACCCTGTGCACGCATTAGCCTACTCTTTAAGAAGAAAAATCTGACCTCGGATCACTAGCTTGAAGAGCCAACGCTCTAGCCACTACGCCACCGCACCCTTGCTGTTAATAATCAGAATAAATGGTTGTTGATGGCAGTAGATCCAAGGTAGTAGATAGAAAATCGTTTTGTCCTCCGCCATGCTGCCATATTACCAACGGCACAAGATGTCATCCCGTCCTGTCGAATGGTTACTGCGGTCGTCAATGGAACACTCGATTGCTTTGTTTACTTCGGAGATTGAACGCCACCTCCTCCCTTCAGCGGTAAGGGAGTCTCCCCTCTGCCGCATTCCGAGGACGCAAGCTTGCCTGAAACATCCAATTTAATCAAACTATCTTAAGATTATCTCGTCCAAGAGGTCTCTTTCTGGATGATTTCAACCAAGATACCGAGCCGCTAGATTATGCTTCACAATAGTTCCGTTCTGTGCAGTTTCTTAATTATCCCTCGCGTTATAAACCCCATACCGGCCTCTAACCATCTGCAATTTACTTTGGTAGTCATCAGCAACAATTAAATCTGCTTGAATAATATTAAAACTATAATTCCGTTCAACTCCAGTTGTATGAAAACTGCGGGCGATACGGTATTGTTGTAGTTTGTGCTTTATGGTACGGCAGTGCTCCACCACAACCCAATTTCACTCAATTATGAGAAAGATGAAAGTGACCTATGACTAGCGAACTACATCTGCAAAATTATTTGGCAGAAGTGGAAGATGGTGATCTCTTCACGATCTGCAATCTCTGAAAACTTTCTCAGCAGTATTACAATTGCTTGTAAGTAAGGGGTTACCTCTATTTGATTGAAGCATGAAAAACTAAATAGGTTAAGTCAGGGTCGGCAACCTTTTCTGCATGGTGGGCCACATTTGCAGTAGTGAATGTTTCGGAGGGCCGCATTGGGAGTCAAGAAAGCCTCGGCGGGCCGGATGAGCGAATAAATCGGAAGTTTTCTAGAGATTCTGTGATTTAATATGAACGCAATCAAGTCTACGTAATTTACTAGCGTTAAAACTTCACCAGAAAAGGCTTTGAGACCATAATTTTACTCAAAAAATATAAAATTGCCCATGAGAAATTTTCCTGATCACTTTTTCATTACAGCTTTGCGGGCCGCATAAAGCGCTTTCGAGGGCCGCACGTGGCTCGCGGGCCGTAGGTTGCCGACCCCTGGGTTAAGTCATACTTCTGGGTCATACTGCAAATATATGTTTATGTACTAACAACAAATAGGGCTACTTTTAAACTCTTAATAAATTTTAATAATAGTTTATGAGAGCTTACCTCCAGAGAAATTCAATGGCAAAGGATGCCATAAAACTCTTCCTTTTTTCCTGGACAATATAACCTGGTCTAATGAAAGAATATAGACATCCTCGGGTCGATAAACTGCACAGCGTATAAGGTTCGAGTGCTGCCTGGTTCTAGGCACCGCAGATCCTAAAGTCGAGAGTAGAGCCACCAGTGGCGGACCGTCGAGTTTGTTTGGAAATTTCAAGGAGTTAGCTAGTAAAAATCTTAATATCCCACGGCTATGCCTCCTTCCCCTTGCAAGATAAATCATTAAAGATTGAAATCACAATTTTTATCACCGGAAAGATGACCAGCAGCAATGGTCCAAGTTGATCGGTAAACATCCAAGAATGCGCTCTTTACCAATATTTTGTGCATAGTTGTGACATTTTCATTCCAAAATCCTAATTTTCAGTATAACATTTCCATAAAAGTAAAAGACATGGGGCGGTACTGCTGAAAAAGCGCCCAAATGAGATGCTTAGTTTCATTTAAGTTCCAATTAATTATTATTAATAGATTGTGCAATCCGGAATTATTCAATCTTTCTTACTTCAAGCATATCTTATCCAATACAGAAATATTCAAGAATTCGTAACTGAAAACGAAAACGTCATTTAATTTACAACGGCAAACCCATGGAAAGAATCCATTTTTATGAAAACGCAGCTGAGATAAAATACTATCAGAGGAAGTATCGCGATACGTTACGTGCACCAAAAAATACTTTCTCTCCTCACCTAGTGGAGTTTTTCCGTCTTATTTAATTTTTTATCCTACTATCGAGAACAGCCTGGAGCAGTTCGTATCTCGTTATATTGATTCTTTTTCAATTTTTTTCGTAAAGCCCAACCTTCTCTTACGCACTTCTCGTCTCCTCCAGCTCGCGACGAAATTCACTCCCGTGTATAGCCTTATATATTTTTTTAATGTCGCTCCCTCTCGCCAGAGGCACTGCGGTCGGAGGAAAATTTGATTTTCGCATGTGCTTTCGTTCCTTCGACTGATCCCTTTCTCTCTCTCCGTCTCTATCCCAATGCCCTTCTATAGAAATCTGCGTCTTTTTATGGGATCTTTCTCCGTCGCGTTTAGCGACCAAATGCTGTTTATTGCTCTTTTGCGACTACATTCCACCGCATTTTATTCGACATTTATTTTAAACTAGCTTTTTTATTCTGCTTTAGTTTTACTTTTGTTTCATACAACTCTTCAACAAGCACTGTCCTCTAAAGGTGATTTTCCTTGTTTATTTTTACGAGCGGAATATTTTCCTTTCAATTCCGTTAGTAAAAAAAATTGACAGGTTCATTGCTATCATTAATGCCTCTAAATATTGATGGCTATACTAGATATTTTAGCCTAGGTTAAATATTAGTTTTTTAAATCAAGTACTTTTGGAATAAATTACGTATATGCCTCGAAACATATCTGCTTGAGTTTTTCGCTGTTTGTGATAAAATTCATTATGAATTATTTACGATGTGTCAAACATGTCTCACATTGCTTTACAGCAATATTAATTGAGACGGCGACTTAAATTTTCTATATCTATAAACAGGACTTTTTACATGCATTTTATATATTTCGTTCTCTAAATCCGTCTATGCAATAGAAATAATTGAATGAAAAATTACGCAGAAGCATAACTCAAAATCATTTTAAAATGTTTAGAAACAAAATAATGCATCTTTCAACTGGTAATAGCAACTTTGTAGTATAAAATCTAAAAAAGTGCCCGATGTTCCTACCCCCGAAGGGATTAGAAGAAACTTCGAAACGATGAAGTATCCCTCTTCAGTTGTCTAGCACTCAAGTGAGGCTTATAACTCTTTTATCTACACGAAGTTTAAAAGAAATGCTGAACAAGTGATAGTCCGACACATTATTCAAGTGCATCTTTAGGATATTGTAATTGTATTACCTAGACATAAATTCCTCCCTCACTGTCTTACATCAAACGCTCCTTCGTACACAATTATCATCTTTCATCTCATCTAAGATTTGTAGTAAATTTAAAATCTAAAACCTGTGGGTGTTGTCATTCCTTACATACGTGATGAAAATTGAGTTGTTATTCACAACATAGGCTTATCTGTAAATATAATACTAAATTTCCGCTCATTCAAGATATGCTCAGTGCACTCTTTACGTTTTATAGTTTGTATTTATTTGAACATCTGATGGAAAATTATACAACGAAATTCGGTTTTAGTTCACATGTTAGTCGTCGGTTCAGAATGGATGGCACTTACTGCGGCAATATGTATTCTCCGATGACCGAGCTGTCCCTAAATAGGTGGGTTAAAAAAAGGCTTGTCTCATAAAGCGCCCTACCTATTTGAATGGAACTTATTGCTTAATTTTTATCGGTAGATGTATGAGACACGTTCGGCATCACCGTTGCACAGTTTAAAAAAATTTACATCTTTCCAAATGGTTAAATATTTTTGTTTGAACCACCGCGATGATAAGAACATTCAATTACTATTTTCAGCTTGAATTAACGAACCAGAAATTTAAAATGTATCTTTCCCTTCACCAAAACTTCATTAAACTTCAAACGGTTTTAAATAATCAATATAGCAATTGTGCGAACTCGCATCTTGGAATAAAACAAAGATCAAAAGATCTGTTATCTTCCATAATACTATTCCTTTAACGTGTGTTATCAACACCGAATACAAATTCCAGATCATTTGAGCGTTGCCTGCACCATTCTGCTTGTGCTTATAAGAGGTTAATCTCGTTCCTTCCACATCCAATCTGCAAAATTGTATTCTAACCCGCGGCCTCTCTTCCTTCCAACCTAGTCTTTGTTTGCCCTCTTCCCTCTTTGTTTCCCTTTCGTCCACTGTTCATATACGACCCTTTTACTCCTATGCTACATCCCCTGACCCCTTTCATCGCTCTATCGTAAAATCTTAACATTTCCGCCCTCTCAATATACACACAATCTCTTCTCATCTTCCTGCCATGCTTATCCAGCGAATATTCTGCTCTGTTAAATCTGCTGTTATGGTGCTTCATTGCTAGACAACGGTGGATGTCTTTCGGCTCGGAATGAGCAAGAATTTTAGGTAAAAGCGAGAATCAAAATTTTCTGAGAAAACATTGAAGCTCACAATTGGAATCGTTGAAAAAGTATTGAGTGAAACGTGCAAAGCGAATTCAAGGTACACCAAGCTAATACAGCACATCGATTTTTATTTGAGATTTGATAACATTATCTTTCAATAAAAATTTTCCATTGTGTCATTTATAAAGTGTATCATAATTTAAAACAATTAATAAATTAAATTTTAATTGATCCAGTCGTATACGCGCAATTTTAACTTTATCGCCCTTGATTACCAGAAGATTTTGTATAGTTTTGGTAGTTTTTTTATTTATAATGTTCTAAAATTTAGGAATATAAAATTTAAAGATTTAGAGTTATTTTTGCGCGTGAGGCGGACAGCCTTTTAGAGTAAATTCGCGATTATAGAGTTAAGCATTGAAAAATATTTTTCATTAGTGTTATAAACAACTTTATGGTATTTAATAAAAAGCAGAGCCACATAGGGATCAGAATACTTGAAATTATAGCAGGAATGAGTACATGTTTCTCTTTTATGCGGTCCTAAGAAATTTTTCCAGAACAGGAACTCGAACACTGGTTAAAAATCCTACCGACTGAGCTATCCGGGAATTTTTATTACATCATATTCAATGAAAGCAATAATATAAGTAAAGAGTCCCACGGAATATTTAATAGCCATAGGAATTAAATCTTGAAGTTTTTCATTTCTATATTCTTGACGCCGTTGTGGATTATTTTTCTTTAACACGGGTATTAACCTCATTTATGAAATCAAAGAGGGCTCTCTAATTGGTTTGTTTTAACTAACCCAAGTGGAGAATATAAATTTATGATATGTACTAAAATACTTCGATAGGTCAAAACTAATTCAAATTGATAACTTTGTCCGTTAAAGTTGACTTAAAATGTTTTCCGCAGAAAAATATAACTCCTCGATAAGCGCTATGCGAATATTTAATAGCAATATTATGCTTCATTGTATGGTTATTCATTTCTATCGCTGGACAATGGCCTTATCTTACCTCTGCCTCCACAACCATAATCCGACATTCATTGCCGAACCCGTCTCTCTTTTCCGCATATCTCGTGCCTTTGAAAGGAGCCCCCTCCCTCTCATTCTCCCTAGCGCTGTTTCTCATCCTTATCCTGGATAATTGCTCTCCACTTCCCAACTCACACATTGGTCGTCTACTGTTCCATCTTCTGCCAACATCCTCACCGCACACACACACCCTTCCTGCCATTCCTCCTTCGGACCTGAAATTTTCCTTTCTCAAACCATCCCTTTCTCTCATTTTATCCTCTCTCTCTTCCTCTTATCTTCCACTTTCTCCTTATCTCCCCATCTCTCCTTCCCCTCACCTTCCGCCTCCGGCACTCATTAACTGACCCTTCCTTCAAACTTGCCTCTTCCGAGCAATCCTTTTTTGACCCTCCTCCTACTCTACCTCCCTTTTCATCTCCCCCATTCTCTCCACCTTATCCCCACTTCCATTCCGCCTCACTCTGAGTGAGGAAGGAGTTTTCAGCCGCCGCAGGGGACACGGGCTCTTCCAGTCTCTCTCTCTCTCTCTGGGGCAAAGGTTGCCAACTTGCGCAATTTTCGCCACGGTCGATCAATCCCCTTTTCTAGTGACCGACGCGGCGATTAATGGAGAAATTTGGAAGCCCTCCCTTTTCCTTCTCACGGATGTTCCTTCAAGCCTCACTCTATCTTCTCTCTCTCTCTCTTTTCCCTTCCTTATCTCTCGCTCCAATCTATCCCACTATCTGTCCTCATCTTCCCGGACATTCATGTTCCCGTGGAAAATTGATTTTCTCCATCGGTAAAGAAGTTTCGGTGGGTCCATTGAATAGATTTCGTTGCTTTCGGCTTAATTCCATAAAGGAAAGCGGTTCGTCCCCGACCCGCTTAAGTGGTGGGCAAAGGGGATTTTATTACGAAGGCCTTTAATCCCCGTGTTCCTGAGGAGAAACGAAGAATAGGATTGCGATACAATCGTTGCTTGGAAATACAATGGGCGTCTATAAGGATTTTTGGGAACAAAGTGTCTGAATTTCCAGTTTTCCCTGTCTGTCCTTTTTTCTGCCGGTGCGTGAGCATGCCGTGGAATAGATAGTCCAACGTGAACCTATCTCCGGAAATGAACGTTATTTAACTATTAGCGCAATTGTTTCCCGATCATTAATGGCACGAATTATTCATAAAAAGTAAACATTCTGGCACTAAGACAAAAAGTTTGTTGGAGTTAAAAGACAAAACTTTGAATTATTAAGAAGAATACGTGTTCTCTCCAGATGAAACAACTAACATAGGTCTCGAAATTCTTTCATATGAAATTATATAAATTGTTTTTGGTTAAAATGTGCTTGTATTATAAAAGATCGATGTAATATTGAATACGTTAACTTATTCCGGTCGTGTAAACTTGCAATAATATAGGGAATCTATATTTTGCTAGGCATGAAAAAATTGATTTTGAAAAGTAATATATAACGTAGATGAACGATGAATTCAAGATTGTGTTTTTTCTATGATGAGTTGTCATATATACCCTAAATTCTTGTAAACTTTGTGTATGTTAGCAAAATGCATGCATCAATATATATTTTTACACCTGAATCCTCTAGAGAATCATAAAAATACAATATTTCGTGTGATAACCCTTGAGGATAAAAAGCTAGAGGGCAACATTAAATTTGCAATGATAGCATTTTTACTTAAAACTATATTTTATTGGAATATTTGGCGCAAGCGTTAAAGCTGAATAGAAACGTGTATTTTCCGAGTTGATATTTCTTGTATTATTCAAAACTAGCGTTACGGGTCATCAAATTTAATATATTTGATATTTTTTGTTGTTTTTAAATATAAAGAAAGAAATTATTCGTAAAATGAAAATTTTTTAAAAGGAAAAATATCTTAATCAAACAACCAATTCTTCCAAACACTGTTAATTCAGAATTTTCGTTAATCATTTCCTATATCCTTCCCTCTCTACCTCTTTCCGTTCCTCACTCTCTCCCTCTTCATCTGTACCTACAATTTTCTTTTTCACTTTCCTCCCTCTTGCTATTCATTATTCTCAAACTCCTCTACTCTTAACCTCAACCTTAGATAATATTAAACACGACCTAGCCAAACTAAATAAATGTAGCAAAGACAACTTTCTCTGCACAACCCCAAGTAAATCTCAAACCATTATTATCGGATATCCAAAAATACTTTCATCAGTATACTTCTTTGATGTAACTCATCTGTCTACGAATGTTTTAAACGTCCCCTGAAGTTAAAATATAAAGATATCTCGGCATTCGAATAAATGAAATACCCTCCATGATCTATCCGTTAATGAAAGTATGCATGGCGGTAAATTCCACCTTGCACTCACATAGACCTCTTAATAACATGTTGTCTTCTTCCATAAAAATTACCATTTGACTACTGTTGTATTGTGTATCAAGACCTAAGATCCAGTGCACCCATACTGCATGCGACAGATTCATGTTTAATCTTAAAAAGTCTTGCTACATATTTGAATCATTCCGTGATATTTTCTGGTTAAACGTTGAATCTTGTTGAAATTTACAACTACTATTGTTGTTATATCAAATCCTTAAAACAAACATCCTGCAGCATCTAACTGTCTATCACCATAGCCCATAAATGCAATGCTAGAGGATGCCAAAAGCTCCTGACTCCGCAGCACAGAATAGATATTGACTACAAATCCTTCACTCTCATCAAATTTCTACATCCCTGTGTACCTTCAATCAGTAGAACCACACGTATCTCCTGTACCATGAACCATAATAAACTCGAACCGAGGACAATATTTTCTTTTACAGGTCGTCGAATAAATGTAAATATTTAATTATCTACATTTCTATATATGTAAGTACGTATGTACAACATATTATGTATATTTCATTGTGCATACTTTTCTATTGTGATCCACTCAATCTTTAATTAATGCTATTCAGTAGATTTTGGAGGTTTTCACACCTTTCTTCTTGTGTTTTCTTGTAGTAGGATTTTTCCTAGGGTAGAGTGACTTAATTACCTTTAGCTTTTCCTCACAGGAAAATATCATTCACTTTCATCTCCAATTATGCTAACTTTTTACTAGAACTTATATAGCATTTTCTTTTGTTTTAAAAAATGTAATTGACAACGAGTTAGATGGATGAAATGATTCTAGTCTCAATCTCGTCCTAATGAAGACGCATCATCTATCCCTTCTTCTCTCCCTTCCTCTTTTCCTCCTCCCTTTCGCTTCTCCCGCTCTATTTATCCATCTATCCTCTATTCCTCACCCTTTTCCTTTTAGACAGCCTTTGGTTCAGATCTAGAATATAAACGACGATTATAAGTAATTTTAACAAGCCAATCTAAAATACGCTGCAACAAATCCCGTGTTTTCTAAATAGATGAAGTATACTTTTATGGAACCAAACCCATGCCCTAAGTGGACGATTGCCAATTTACAACCTGCAAGGAAACGCGCCGAGTATTTTGGAGAAAGATTTGTTGCAATCGAACTTACCTTTCTTGAGTTATTTTTACTAATCCATAAAGCCTTACACCTAGAATGGCAGAACGAGATAGGAATTTATTAAAATAGTGAGGTATCGATTGTCCCCGTAGGTTACGATCATCTTCTTTTAGCATCAAGAGTAATGAACTTGTGAAAATAATCGAAATATGCTTCTTTCACGAATAAATTGTTTCATCTAGTCTTCATACGGAAAATGTTTTCTTTCATTTTTAACGTTTTTCCTTGTGAATCTAAAAACAAATGAAATAATAATGGATTTTAAATACGGTCTATGTAGCAATCTCAATTTAAACTATTTGATAACAAAAAGGGCTTCAAAAATTACTCATAATTCCGATAAAATTTCAAGCATAGTAATAATATTTAAACGCACTCGATGCTTTAAGTTTTTTCACAATGCCACCCAAAAAAGCGTGCACCTATTTAATTATTGTAAATATAAACTAATCCCTGGTGCTTAATTATAATGAAAACGGTATGGTATAGAATTTCTGAACACTTATTTACATTTAATGATGCGGGGGAAACCATTCTTGGCAAATCCCATTTCTGCGCGTTTTATTTTTTTCAAATCCGAGGCGATGGTGTCCACTTCCTCTTCATTTCTGCATCATTGAGGCCTTTAAAAAAGGTACACAACAGGTAGCAGCAGGAAGAATAATAAAAATTCTCCCTTTTGATAGTATCGGGGAGAGAGAGAAAGAGAGAGAGATATTTAACTGTCCTCTATTCTCCATTCCAGCATCCTTCCCTTCTTCTCATCTTCCTTTCTATCCCTGCTCTCCCTCCCTCTTTCATTCCCTCCCAGTCTCTTTCTCCCTCTCTCTCTCACGGACGGGTGCACCGACCTTGTCTTACCCCGTCACCACCAGAGGTCACTCATCGACCCGTTCAAACCCACTCCTCCTCCGTAAGACCTAACTTCTCCGCCAAGGTTTTACGCCATTCCCTCTCGGCGAGGGTAGAAAAAACAGCAAGGAGAAGAAGAAAGGAATGGAATTTTAACGAGGATGGAGAGAGAGAGAGAGAGCGAGAGTAAAAAGGAAGGGACTGATACACCGGAAGGGATTAACCGTTAATTCATCACAAGCTATTTTGCGTTGACGTAGGGGTTTTTTCTTCGCTTTCGTTTTTTATGCCCAACAACATAATAACCAAAATTATTCAAAGCCACCTGCAAGGAGGAAACGCTTTAAGACAGTCAAAACCTAAGGAATCCTGCGAATACATTCAAGAATGTAGTTATTGAAAATATACTTGAATGTAGCAAAATTATGGTTTGCAGATTTACTTAATTTAAATCCGTCTCTGTTAGCTGTGAGTTAAAGTAATTTGGTATCGTGCGATCGCTGGAAATTGGGTCCGCCTGTACAAATATTTAAATAAACTGAGTAATCAATAAAACCCTCTGGTTTTTAATATTATAAAAACGCTTTAGTAATACAGGCGCATTGGTAAAATGACACCACTGCATGAAATACGATATAAATAACAAAATTGATAGCATAATAAAAGGAAAAGAAGTGGTATAAAAATTCATGGAAGAAAAGAAAGAAATGGAACTGGAGAGGACAATATGGGGATAGAGATAAATTGTCTGGGTTGGACGGGAGAGTTATGCAGAGGAAGGATAATAAATAAGAGCACATTAAGAGGCGAGAGAAGTGTTTACTTTATATTTACATTAACATCGTTATCCTGACAGTCGCCGAAAGCATTAGGCAGGGAGGCATTATGAGGCCTTATCTTTAATCAAATTAAAATCTTTATTAGTACATCTTATTGCAGCCATCAAGAATATTGGCAGTTTATTTCAATTATGGCGGTTATTTCAACGAATTAAATAACGATATAAAATATACCAAGGAAAACAATGTACGTGTGACGGCAAAGAAGAATATCGGTTTGAAAGAGAGATTCTTACTTGTGCGGAAACTCCACCGTGGGAGTTGAATGAAAATTAAATCCGGCGGAAATTGATCTTCAATAAAATGTTAGTTACAGTATACATTATTCGTAGAAAACAACCTATTTCAAAAATAATTAATTTTAATGTTAAGGTGCATTGGTGACATTATCAAAAGTATATGTTCGAGCTAAATTTTTATGCTTAATGAAATCCTCAAACACTTAACTGAGGTCGGAAAACAGAAGATCGTGGAGAAGCGATTCCGCTTAAACTAAGAGTAATGGATAAGCAGATAGATAAAGGATAAATTGTGTACAAAAACATAAGAGGACAAACAGTGGAGGTTATAGACATCATCCTCCTAAGAAATAATATAGAACGGATATTTAATGTATTGTTTAAATTAGGGAAATTAAAATTTATACGGATGACTATACATGTTTTCACTATTTATTCCACCGACTGGGGTATTCAATAAAAAAGAGTATAAAATATACATTGTCACATTTTCGAGACTTTGGTCTCTTGAGGAAATCCTGCGTGCGCTACGTCATAAAGTGGCGCTAGGGAGAGATAAAAGGGCGAGGAACAAAGGGGATAAAGATTAAAGTGGAGAAGATAAAGCAAGGAGAGAGTGAAAAGAGAGTGAAAAAACGACGATAACAGGAGAGAGAAAGAGAGATAGAATGGAAGGTATATGATAGGTAGTGCAAGGGTGTTTTCTGGATAGAAATAGGGTGCGCTGAAGGGAAGTGGGGATAGCAGGGTGCCAAGGAAGGAGTAAGGAGAAATGAATTGGATGGAAAGGAAGTGAATGCGATTTTTTTCCGAAGGCGTCCAATTTGTCGCGAAAGAAGTGTTTTGTGAAGTTTCGCCAGAGGGCAGAAAGGCAAGGAAAGAAGAATGTTTGGAGATCAAGGAAGAAAATCGAGTAGCAAAAAGGAGGGGTGTCTTTGGAAGGGGAGAGGGAGAGACAAAGGGAGGGAGGCACAGAGATGATTTAAAGAAAGCAGTGAGAGAGAGGAAAATGATAATTTATTGTTTGATTTTTATATCCCCCTCATTCTCGCTGCTTCGTTAATGGGATCCTTTTGTCCTGTCCATCAAGGCTTATTCAACGGAGATGTCGGTAAAAGCGCAAAGCAAGCGTGAGTCTTCAAAGGAGTTTCATGCTGAGAGAGAGAGAGAGAGAGAGAGAGAGAGAGAGAGAGAGAGAGAGAGAGAGAGAGAGAGAGAGAGAGAGAGAGAGAGAGAGAGAGAGAGAGAGAGAGAGATTCTCTCTCATAGGTCGCTGTTTAAACTTCTGAAAACAGTCGCTTAATAAGCATAGATAAAACAAAACCAAAGAAGCGTTAATTTTGCTCTTATGACGCAGCACGTCGAGCATGATTTTATTCACGGCAAAAAGAAGAGTAATCATTATCTGTTGCGGCACAGAACTGACTAACACTATTTATGCTTTTTATTTGTAGATTAATTAAAGTTACATATTTATCACCCACGACACCCAACATTTCACGGAAAAACTATTTATACCGATGTCTCTAATAATTTAAGAGAGAAGATTTCCTGTTTCTGCTTAAACTCCTCTTGCAGCTTACATGTCGTTCATAGATATACAGCTATAGGGCTATGCCCTAGATTCACAGTTTCGAATTTTTCATGCTCATATCATTCGCTAATATTTACATTCAAACTCAAGATACTCCAGAGATAAATGACCGTAAGCTTTCAAATAAGTGTTTAAACACTTCCGTAGGTTTTTTCGTTCGCTCTCACTTTTAGGTGTTGAAAACTCATGTGCTGACCACATGAAAATACGAAACTTATATGATTCCCGACGCCAGAGCGACTTGGGCTTTCAAATGAACCGTTATATACCAAAGTAGATTCTTCCGTTCACCCTCAAAGGGCATTACATACGTACAGACAGTTAAACATTGGGGGTTGAAATTTCGTCCCCAAAAAACAACTACTCTCTTTCTTTTGATCATATTATATATCATTCCAAGTTTATTGGCTCAAGGACAGCGTTTCTCAACTGCGGCCACCAGAACATTTTTATGCGGCCACCGACAATATTTTCAACGTGAAATGATTAATACGCAGACTGTAATGTAGCATTTTCTTGTATGTACTTAATTAAGATTTTACCGAAATAGAACGAAAATCTAGACACGATTTGAATTACGCCTGTCTTCTTTTGGACCGCCATGATGTAAGCGACTGATGCATCATGATGGTGGGAAATTCCCAGCCATTTGATTAATCAGCACGTCAGCATGTACTATCACCTTAAGCGGTTTGTTAGAGGCTAGAACATTTTTATTAATACAATTGTAGTTATTTCATATATCATGCTCATAAAACAATATTTTTTAAATTAATCTGTAATTATTTTCGAGTAAAATATCAGGATTATGGGTTTTAGTCTGTTTGACTTTTATACTGAAGTGGTTTAAAAATTTATCACATATTTATAAGAGTATGTGCATATTATAATGTATTACAAAATCATTATAAATTCACCATACATATTTTCTAACTCTGTTATATGCTTTTATTTAAGCCCAATTCGCCAAATAATTTTAAATTTGCACTATGCTATTTAGCCTCTTCGTTCCATTGTAGCATAAAAATTTATAAGACTTTAATTGTTAGGATATGTAAACGCATTTGTTTATATTTATTTAATGATTATATTACTGCTGTAATTTATTTATTGCCATTTCGAGAAACTTTACTATGAGTAAAATATATCATATCCATAAATTAATTATTTTGCGATTAAACGCGTCAGAAAAACAACACTATTTGTGTCTTTGAAGTAGGGATGGGACGGTTCCACTTTTTCCCGGTTCTCGGTTTTGGTTATATTAACCTGATCCCGGTTCTCGGTTTCGGTTCTGTTAGGTAAGAAGTGCTATTTAATACACCACTGAAAATTTTAGCTTTACAATAGTTGCATATAGCGTATTTGTCGTTTTTACTGTCAATTCTGAAGTTGTTCAAAACGTCCGACATAGCTTTATTTTTAGGGTTCACAATAAATCGGTTAAATTTAATTAAATTAAATTATCCGCAGGGTATCTATTCAAAATTACTACACAACAAAATAAAACTGATGGATGATGATGATGGATTTGACTCAAAATATTGCTTGAATTTTTACATTATAAAATCACTCCGCCGCGAACCAAATATTGAATACCGGACGTTCGAAACCCATCATTCATTTTTTGTTAGATATTTTTGCGTAACTATCGCTCGTTGAATTGATTCGTCGTCCTGATTTTTGTACGCGCTACAAAGCTCTTTTCCCTTGTGAAATAAAGGAAATTCAGACTTGCTCATCCCGTTTAAAATAGGTAACACATCCAGCATAAAAATTTATTTTACGTCGTAGTTAAGGAATAATTTTCATCGTCAATATATGTATCGAAAATCGAATGCCGTCGAAAAATATGGTGGAGTGAGGCTGTCGCTTTTCGGTTAGCGTCTGCTTCCGGGTCGCAATAATTTTTTGTCGTTCTTTACAATAAATAAAATGGATTTCATGCACAATGAAACCTCTGTTTTTGAAAGTTATCATTGTTTTAATTATATTGTTTAAATAATAATTAACAGAGAGGCCAAATGTTTATCCAAATATTTGATGAAAATAAGAGAAAAATCGACATAATAGGATATAATGCATAAAAGATTTTTAGAAATTTACTTGAAAAAATTATAAGTTAATTACAACGTGTAGAATCTAAGTTAATAATTGAATTATTTTACTGTTATGAACGCGTAAAAACAGGATAAATTCTGAATGAACTGTCAATTTACCAGTAAGGAAAAATGTGTAGTAACTTGCTATTAACTAAATACTTACATGAACTGCAATAAGTTATAATTACATTTAAGAGCGCAATTTTCTCTTAGCTATATAAAGTAGTTATTACTTTTTTTCTGAAAATTGGCTTATTTAAAGAAATTTAAATAAAAGTCATAAAATGTCATTTTTCAATCCTATTAAAAATTCGGTTCGAAATATTTGCGGTATTATCATTTAAAGACATTTAAAAATTACGTTACCTATATTTAGTTTTTTGAATTCCAACCATTTGGCATGATTCGATAGTATAAAGTTTTTGATAGTCAATTATAATTTATTATTTATATTTATTATTGATATTTTTGTACAGCAGCTGCTTTTAATCTTATACAAATGCTACGTCTTCTTCATCTTTCTCCATTTCTGCCCATTCCAATTCTCTTTACCTTCTTCCCTCTATTTACTTAATAGATTCCGTAAATAAGTTATGCCCATGTATAAAAGTCGAATCCGTGTTAAAGCACTAAATCGGTGCATTTATTATGAGGTCAATAATAGAATTCAACTATTTATATATATATATATATATATATATATATATATATATATATATATATATATATATATATATATATATATATATATACATATAATGCAAAAAACATGAAAAATCGTATTATAACGTAATTTTTGGAGATTAACTAATGAGATTTAAATTCTTCTCTTTGCATAACGATTGTAAGTTAAATACCTCGTCTTGGAAATATTTTAAGATGTAAACGAAAAAGGTCTGCATGTCAAGGAATTGTTTTTTGCGTGATTCATATATGCGATGCAAATTAATAACTCAGGTAAATTAAAAGATGCACTGTAAAAACTATGAAAATGACTATAAAGATAGTTATTACCAACAATTTGAATATGAAGTTAACTGAAAAAAGTTAACGAAAAACAGGATTTTAATTATAAAAAATCTGATGTGGCCACTACATGACTTTCACTATACCTGTTATATTTCTAAAAATTCCAAATAAATGATAAAAATATTTAAGGAACTGCGAGAACAATTTAAGGACCTTACAAAGAACAGGCATAAACTCCAACTGTAGTCTTCTGATATTGGACATATCCACGAATCTCCAACAATTAAGTATAAAAAGGAGCGTTACTAAGACGTAACTAAGCGTCAAGTGTTTACAATAGTCGCCGGTACGTTGTGTAGTGGTCGCAGCTAAAACATTTAGTTTTTAAGATATCTCTTGAACAATTAATTGCTTAGGAAATTGTTTCAAACAAAGGTTGTAGAAAATTAAATTTTCTACGTTTATTCCAATACTATTTCACATTAATCAAATATTAAAGAAAAATATAAAAAATCTGATGTGGCCACCACATGACTTTCTCCATACCTGTATTATTTCTAAAAATACCAAATAGGTTACATATTAATATATATTTTAAGAAACTGCGAGAAAAATTCCGACAACAAAGAACAGAAATAAACTCAAACAATAGCCTTCTGATATTGAATATAGCCACAAAGCTTCAAAAATTAAGAAAATAAAAAGGAGCGTTACTAAGATGTAACTAAGCGTCAATCGTTAACAATAGTTGTCGATAGGTGGCGTGGTGGTGGAAGCTAAATAATTTAGTTTTTAAGATATCTAAAAAAAAATGCATTATATGGAAAAATGTTTCGAACAAAGATTGTAGAAATTAAATTTCCTACAACATTTATTCCAGTATGATTTAAAAAATATGAAATATGAAAGCAAATATCTCAAAATAACGGAGAGGTGACAAGAGTAAACACCCACTTTCGGTTAACCGATCTTTACCAAACACTACTGAGTTCTTGTGACTTTCATACAAATGTTAAATATAAAATTTCGCGTTGACCTGATTAATAGTTTTTGAGTTATAGCACCCATCATAAAGCTATCACTCATTAACACACACACAGACATCATCGAGAAAATGGTCAAAACTTGTTCAGAGGACCTCGAAACGTGTATTTCCGTTGAAATCTCGAAGTCGGTTTTTTTCCATAAAAAGAATACTTTCCCCTATACTACGTATAGAGAAAGTAAAAACTGATAAGTTACGAGTAAACACCCACTTTCGGTTGACCGAAATATAAAATTTTGCGTTGACCTGATCAATAGTTTTTGAGTTTGAGCATCAAGAAAAAAACTGTCACATGCACGCACGCACACAGACATCATCGAGAAAGTGGTCAAAACGTGCTCGGCGAACCTCAAAACGTGAATTTCCGTTGAAATCTCGAAGTCGATTTTTTTCAGGAATACAATACTTTCCCCTATACTACGTATATAGAAAGTAACCAGATGTAAAAGTATATTCCATAAATGGAATACACAGGGATTTCAAAGGCGTTCTTAATGAGAATTACCTATAAACGATTCTCGAAGTTTTATCTCCAAAAGTATAAGTCGTAATTATATGGTCTCGGGGACTATTTTGTAGTAAATGTTGTTCTCTATCCAAATAAATTTCTTAATCTAAACCTCACAGATCATATAAGTGCATGGGAGAGAAATGTATGGATTTTTGTTTGCTGAGATCGATATAAACAAAATATGCGATGTTTTGCGCGGGATATTTTAGAATTTATATCTTCGAAGCCATAACTCGTAATTATGAGGTCTCTTGGAATATTTTGTAGTAAATCTTATCCTCTATCCCAATAACTTTTCTAAACTATACCTCAAAGATCATATAAAGGCGTGGGAGAGAAAAACAAGGATTTTAATTGTTGTTTGTCGAGAGAACCGTATTTGAGATCGATGTAAACAAAATATGCGATGTTTTGCGCGGGATATTTTAGAATTTATATCTCCGAAATTATAACTCGTTAGTATAGGGCCTTGAGGACTTTCATGTAGTAAATTTTGTTCTCTATTCGAATAAATTTGTTAACCTATCCCTTACAGATCATATAAGAGTTTGGAAGAGAAAAGTTTGCTGTTTCATTGTTGCTTGACGTATGCCATTTAAAGAGACACGAGTCAAGTTTATTAAAATAATTAAGTAAAGTGGAAATTCTAATTGACGGATTCAGTTGAAAATCACAATTGAGCTATGAATTTTAGTAACGATCACTCATACTTAATTAAATCAAAATCTGTCAAGCGGTTTATAATATGAATGTTACGATGGACGGACGGAACAGACGTGCCCATAAGGCGTTCTGCTATTACCGCATCGCTGGTAAAGAACGCCTAAAATTTGGGCACCCTATCCTTACGCATATAGTGTAAGGATGACCATAAAATCTCGAGTATTACCAATGACACGGTCGGCAAGGCAACATATAATTAAAAAGCTCAAATTTTTCCAAAAAATATGATTTAAACGTATAACTTGAGCGATTTCGAACCAAAGAAAAAAATATACGATAAGAATAAGAATCTATGTTTATTTTTCTTTAAATGGTCTCTATCCGAAGATAGTAGATCAATTACTTCTAATTTAATTTTGCAAAAGTCTGCAGGTGAAAAAAAGGGATTTTTAAGTGTTCTCTTATGGAGATTTGTATAGAGCGTTCCGGGGGTGAGCCAACCAACGGACGGACATAATAATGATATTATGTATATAATTATATTAATATGACGAAATTATTATATTAATATTAAAATTGTTCAATTTAAAGCAGAACAGGGAAATTTTCCTCTTCCGGAACAAGGCAGGGTACCTGTTCCTAGATTTTCCTTAGAATTTTCGTAATAAATATTGCAATGTGGTTTTTTACACGGTTAACTTTCGACGTTGTATTCGTTATGAAAACTCAATTTCTATTTAATTTTATTATAGGAATTCATAATGTCTTTCTGCATGGCTAGCAGAGATAATGATTTCAGTACTACAGTAGAATTTGCTCCTGTTAACTGTCCTGACGATTGCGAGTTTGTGTAATTGTGATTGTCAAAAATTACGGTTATTTGATTGATATTTCAAGAGAAAGTGATATGATTGGTAATGAATGCTGGTGAAAGTAATAGGGGTTTAATAGCGGAAAAATCTGGTCTACACAAATAAAAGTAACCCGGGGGTTCTATTGAACATAATTTGGTAAGCACAGTACATTGTTTATTATTTGTTCGTAGGGTATTTGGCAATTAACACTTTTCAGACGGAGAATTTGTCAAGTAATTAATGCTGGCAATTCAACCTCAAAACAAATTGTTTCAAGATGTAGCTTTGTGCAATGATACCGTACAACGAAGAATAGAAGAAATAGGGACCTTCATAGGTGCGGAAGTTGCTGAATGTATCAATAAAAGTGCGTTCTACAGCTTGTGCTTGGATGAGAGCAAAGTCGTAACTAAAACAGTGCAACTACTTGTATGTGCTCGCTACTTCGATTCCGACCACAGCCATTTTTGTGAAAAACTATTGTTCTTAACTTCTATAAAAGAACGTCTGATCGCCAGAAATATTTACAATGCCGTGTAAGATAACTTGAAACTTCTCGGCGTCTCAATGTAGAATAATTGTGCTGTGAATGCAAATGTGGCTGCCGTAATGATAAGCAAGAAAAGTGAAGTACTGAGTCTTTTAAATTGTCTAAATTGTCTAAATTATTTATTTCACCTCCTAGAAAACAAGCCCAAAATCCTAGGAACTCACTTATCTTCCTAAACATTTGAAACTGACCAGCTATTCATTGCACTACCTCTTAGATACTCATTTCGTGTAGGCAAGAGGGAATCTGCAGGTCGTAAAAAAGCATAACAAATTTCTAAACAACCTCAATGATCGAAACCTTGAAGCTGCAATGCGACTTGCTTTAGAAGAAAGAAATATAGTTAATTTTCCCTTTAACAACATGCTATAATTAATATTTGGGTATTTTTGAAAGACTAAATATCACTTTTACCATAAATTTAACTGTGCAGCCACCAGAACTAGTCTGGTGGCCCCATATGCGGCCACAGCGACATTTGACCTGGAAAAAATGAAATGAGAGGTTGATATATAGAATCTTCACATAAATACGTAACTTGTTTGAGATTTTGTGCTCGAACTTCGAAGAGAAGCGCCAAAATGGTAACTTAAAACCTTTCTCTTTTCACGAATTCAAAATAGATTAGCCCAAGAAGTTTCAACTAAATTTGTTACATAAAATCTTTTAATAAATACGTGAATAATTGTTATATTTGGACCGCATCGAGCAAGCAGGGATGTCACTATTGCAAATTAATTTTTTTCGGTTTTCATGAATTTATTTAGAGACTGGCCAAACTGATGCCAAAGAAATTTCATTCTATTGAAATGAGTTGCACATTATGTATCTATTATTATATTCTACGAACTTTACCTGAAGCACATGGTAAGGATTTCGCTGATGTCATTTTTGGTCAATTCAACCTACGCAATGGCTTCTAACCGTTAAAACCTAGGCCTTGGCTAAAGAGATAATACTGTAGCTAAACTATCCCGTTCATTTCAATCTTATTTCATTTACTGATAATATGAATGAAGAACTTCTTATTAAATTGAGCGGATTTTACGGCGGAGACTCTCTAATCTTGAAAATTTGATTTTTGATCCATTTCAAGACCGCAGTGCGAGTGATACCTAAAAATATTTTAAAACTATGTTACGCTATGAAAAATTCGATACAAAAAGTTACCAGACTAAATATGTAGCCTTTCCCAGAATCTTCAAGCTCTAAATATGCATAGTTCGGAGGAGTTATGGATTTTATCATCCATTCCGATTTATCCTCTCTGTCTCTCTTTATAAAGCTTTATATGCTAATAGATGTGGCGAGATAGGTCACAAGAGTCGAATAAAAAAAGCATTAACTAAATCAAGGAGTCAATTGCTTGTTAGCATAAAATTTTCGTAGCATAGATGCGAAATAGTACTCGAAGTGACACGACATCGTGCCGTGAACCTCAGCGCCTCACACAGGCGAGATGAATAATTGAAGACTATTTAGTCACGACATTCCACGCTTAATTGAATCTCCAGCGATACTAAGTGTGTTGATGTGTCTTGAGTGCTGACACTCTATCTATTAAAAAATTAATCGTTAGCTTTTCTATAAATTTGTCATTAATTAATGTGATAAATAATGGCACGGATTTCGTTTCCATACATTTTTAAATTACTTAAACTGAAAAATAATTAAACCAGAATTCTCATTTTCAAAGACAGTTGTATGCATTACTTACATCGGTGAGGTTAGGAGAATATTATCTCATACATATATAACAATTTTCGAATAGTGTGTTAAGCATTCGTCGTATTACATAGTTTGCCGAGAACAAATTAAACATACATATATAACAATTTTCGAATAGTGTGTTAAGCATTCGTCGTATTACATAGTTTGCCGAGAACAAATTAAAAACAATATGAATAATGAACGCAACGGTTTTAAAGGAGGCTTTTACAATTAAATGGGTTATAACTTCTTTAAGTAAATCTTAATTTCTCATGATCCCTATGGAGATGCCTATATATATCGTAAATTCCTAAGGATGCCATTTCAACATAATGTGTTTCTCGTGCGCTATTCCACCTCGCTTGTCTCTATCGCCGCGTTTTCTCAGTAAACCTGCTCCTGAAACAGATCTTTACTCACGGTGTGTCATTAACTGCAAATTCCGGCAATATGGTCGAAATGCCGCTATATATACGCAAATATAAAAGACCCTGCCCTTTCTATCTCCCTCTTCACTGCCACTTCCTATCTCTCTCTACTTTTCCTCCTTTCCCCCGCCCTCTCTCTCTCTCCCTAGCAACCTTACACTCTTATCTCGAACCCATCCTCCTCCAGTTTTAGCAGTAATCCTTATCCATTAGGAGGAAAGTGGGACGCGTTCAGAAAGCCTTTTTTCGCTCCATTTGGAGGAGCGCTGTCTAGACGGTGGCTCCCTCTTCATCTTTGAAACTGCTTCCCCGTCACGTACCTATAAAGACGACGACAACAGTGGAGCATAGACGCCGGAGAAATTCGGGAGGGTGCTAGGGGGGGGGGGGGATGGGAATGCGGAGATTGAAGTAAGAAGAAGGGAGGGTAGTCAAAAATGATGGGCCTCACTTGGCTTTAAAAGAGGGCGCTGACTAAAAAAAAGAACTGCACTCCCCTCGGGTATATAGAGGAGAAGAATAAACGATAAGGGGGGGAAGGGGGGGATAAGGTGTAATTGCTGGAAAATTACGACGAGGAACCTCGACGTCCTCCTGATGGAGCAAACATATTCGCAGCGCGCGAGAATGGAGAACCAAGGGACAATTACATAGGACTAAGACAGAGAGAAAGAGAGCGTAATAATTCCTCGATGAATCAACCGAGTCCCGCTAATGCACCCATTAGATAAAAGCGGATGGAAAAAATTGGACCGGTCGGAGGAGAAAATTATGCAGTCCCACGGGCTGCGCTTCTCAATTCCGTGGAATCGACCGTTTCATTCGGAGAGGGTGAGGGGATAGAGAGAGGGAGAGAGAGAAAAAGAGCTTTATAGAGAAGATTTCAGTCAAATCAGAATCGGAATCCCGATAAGCGAATCCCTTTTAAAATTATTCTATTGGGGAAATATTGATTTAAAGTTTCATAGGCTATATCCAGGAAAGATTTCGATCCAGTTCAGCTTTTTGGTTTTTGCGGAATCGCCATTCTTATGAGTGTGCGGCAAAATCGTTCTTCGATTATATATGGGTAATCTCCATTCCCAGGTAGTAATGTAAATATCCGTAAAAATGCCTCAAAGTTAAAAAACAGTTCGATATGTGAATGATATGCTTGCGTTAAGGCCCTTTTTATATTTTCGGTCGAGGAAAGAGCGATAGCAGTTAGATGCTAAAATTACGATGTTTTATATACAGTAATGTTGTTCATCAATGAATGAAAACTCCTATAGCAATGAAACGGTAAAGAAAGCTGCTTTTTGAGTTTTATTATTATCGACTGTAGTTCTAAAGTAAGATGACTATTTATAATTAATATCTGGATATCTATTGCGTGATGATAATAATAAAATTAATCTTCAGAATCATATTTGAACGTGATGTGAACCTACAGCTGATGCAAAATTTAATTGATATTTTACCCTTTTCAAACATCAATCTCCCGTTGAAATACGGACGTAACTGTTATCTTAGCAAAATAAAGGATGAAGTTAATCAATCAAAATATTTTGTATTGTATCGTATTTCATGTTGCATTTCGAATCCAAAAATTTTAGGCGGCATGTAAACACCATGGATCATTTTTTCGTCTAAATGTTTTTATCTTCTTGTCTTCTCATGCTAGAATTTAAATGACATTTTTATCTTTTCAAAAAAAGATAGCCACTTTCCTAGACTATTCTCATTTTTGGCCTACTTTCCAGAATGGAAATAGGCTTATAGTTTTGTTGTTGTGTCTGTCTGTTTGTTCGTATGTGTGTCTGTCTGTTCATCCCCCCTATTAATTATAAAACCAATAGACCGATTTTCATGAAACTTGGTGAACATCTCTTGCTACATAGGCCGAGCTCCAGAGGATAGTTTTTGTTGCGAAGATTGAAAGTCCCGGGTTCGTTTCCAGGAACTATCCTTCCCATTTGATTTACATGGGAAATCTAAAATCCATCGTGCAGGGTAATTTTCTCTTGCACATTAAAATATCTTATAATTGTAATATAGGAGCAGGTTTTGTAATTTTCTCTGAGGAAAGGAATAAAAATTCTAATTTTTATTGTAGAATTTTACTTATCGATTGTATTTCTTAGAATTTCGCGTAAATACGGGCGATTTTGCAGTTTTTATCACTCATTACGAGTGTTGCCATAGCAACAACTATTGTTGGACCCTGATTTGGTATATTCTAAAGGTGCGTTTACACTATGCGAGCACGAGCGAACGAACACAAGCGAACGAATGGATTCGCTGTAATGTGAACTGTGATTGAGAACGAACGGGCGAGTTTGTTCGCTCTCGCCGATGATCGTTAGCAGGGCGGAAACCAGCGAATCATCAAGCGAGGGATTGCGTTCGCAGTAATGCTCGCTTAGTGTAAACGCTCCTTCCACGAGCACGAGCGAACTAACGAACGTTCGTTCGCTCGTGCTCGCATAGTATAAACGCACCTTAATACATACACGCGTTAATTTTGCTGCACAAATACACGTGATCAATTTAATATTCCGTTCGAATGTATTTGTAGTATTTTATAATGCTAAATTATAAAATTTGGGAACACATAGAGCTACTCATGCGCAGTGATTTTAATGCTATTAAAGCCAATATAAATATTAAATAAATGGAAAGTAGGCATCATAAGTTCTGTTTGGGTCATCTTGTTGTATTTGTACATATGACAGAATAATAGAAGTAAAATCCTTAGGTTCTGCATTAATTTCATCGCGTAATCAACTTAACCATTGTGTTACTCGATAAACTAATATTATATGCTCGTGGAAACCAATAAGAAATCAAAGTCATAAATCGCAAACCAAACAGCTTAAATTGATGATTTTATAATGAGATTATTTACACCGTTTAGTTTATTTTTTCATACTCTTTTCCCTGTATTCACATTTCCTGCTTGTTCTATTGATAAGATGTTTTTATCGAATTGAAAGAGTCTATGTGAAAAATATATTTTTTTTATCATCTGGTCGGAATCTCCCTTGCAGCTCGAAAAATTGTTTATCCGATTTTTTTTAGGGAACTCGCTTCCTTTTACCGACAATTCTGCATTTGAACTAAAATTCGAGCGGAGAAGGGAAACAACTCTTTGCCATTGAAAGCAATAGTTCGGTAAAAATTCGGAATACATTTTTCTGTCAACTTATAAATAAATTGCAAACAATGCTTTATGAAAGTATAAAATAGGAAAAAAACAGTAAAAATTGCATTACGAAAAAATCACTTAGTTTAGAGATTAAAACTGAATATTGTGTATTTTCCAAACTCCAAATTAAATAAGTAGGTGACATGAATTATCAAGCAACAAATTTTAATTGAACATGCAAAAACATCGTCGTACATTAGGACTTCAGTTAACATTATTCTAATCTTCGGAATCATAAGCATTGTCATAGTTAGGTAGGCAAATTGTTTCTGTATATTTACAGAGAAATAAAAAAGCGTGTATTCGAACGGGTCTTCAAAAAGAAATGGGAATGATGGGATCGCCAACTTTAATGGTCCCCGACTGCACATAATTTATTCACGGAATTTCTGATCTTATTCTTTCACGTCGCAATCCCAGTCAATGATCACGCTCGATTTATCGTGGTAGAATTTTGAGGGGAGGGGATCGATGGCATAGATCCAGATGAAGTTTGAACATTGACGACAGAGACAATGGCGACAACGGTTCAGGTGCCGCCGTAACCGCGGCGACCCTTAAAAAAGATGAAAACTTTTCCAAAGCGATTGCAATCCGACCTTTCTCGGAAATCCTATTTCGCCCGATTGACTGTAAAATCACTGAGAATGGCTCGGAAAAATAACAGGTGCCATTTGGTATGAGACAAAGAATATATAGGATGCATGTTAGGTATTGGCTATGAAAGTTGATAAATGCTTCTTCGTCAATAAATAATATTTCAATAGTCTGCCCGTTGCTTGCAGTTTGGATGTAACGGCGAAAAGAGATAATGAAAAGAATTTAATACACAAATTTATACAGTTAATATGTTAATATTTATATTAAGACACACACACACGCTCGCGCGCGTACACACACACACACACACACACATATATATATATATATATATATATATATATATATATATAGCTTGGTCCTCAACTTGGTAAATGTCCGCTGGGCTTCCCTCAACACCTTGTTGCCACCCTCATCAATACCTTTTCTTTTCCTTAGTTTATATATATATATATATATATATATATATATATATATATATATATATATATATATATATATATTCGAACGATGCTATGTAATCGCAATAAAAATATCTTTCCATCTTTAAAAAGCACGACCTAAATAACTTTTACAATACCAAACTTTCCATCTTTCTTCCCGCTTCTTCATTTCATGGTATAAAATGCGCCTTTTCTGCCCCCTCTCTCACTTCATCTTCCGCTCTCATTTCCAGTTTAACCCTCAGACTACCAAGATATTTTGCATCTCAATCCAACCTAACTGAATTACCCCACAAAATTTCTTTTGTAAATAAACATTTATCATCAAAATTGGTAATTACTTGTTAGTAATTTAAAGCCATTTCAACTACCCATACTGAAAATTATTTTTATTTAAACAATTATGTTGTTAATCAAAAAATGTTTGTTCTGTGAAGATAATTTAATTTTTGCAATTTACTTGGTACATCAAATAAAATACATTGCAATACATAGCAAACCTGATTTGTTTTTCATTGAAAGTTTCATTGGTTATTTATGAGTTGGTTGGTTGGACTGGGGGCGCATGAAATTCGAACCGTTGACCCTGTGGTTAGCAGCATACACTCTGATAGTTTGACTACCACTCTGCCTGCATAATAAATGCATTTTAATACGTAATGTATAATGCAATGTAAGACAGTCTAAATTACTATTGACTATTTTTCTATTGTTTCCATACGATAATAAATCTGTAGATTCGACACCTGCCATTCACCTGTAGTAGCAAGTACAGCATTTAGAAGATAGGCTCATAAAAGGGCAAACGGAATACCAACAGGGGTAACTCGGTTACACCAAGACAATTTTCGATATTTCTCAAAACTTATTAAATATTTTGTTTTTTTTTCTCGTAATTATGCTCTCCATGCATTACAAAACAATTACGTAGGAGAATAAAAGTCAGAAAATTTTTTTATGGAAAATATAAAAAAAATTAGTGCCTGGTGTAATCTCGTTACCCTCCCCTTGGTAGTCTGAGGGTTAAAAGTATTACACCATTTTAAAACATTCGGACCCTTTCCATGATATAAGCATTTCTCATTTCCTGACGCTTTCACATGGAATCTCCAGCCGGATGACGAGGCATTAACAAACTTAAGAGCATCATGCCGCCGGCGGATGAGAAGATATTTGCCCAACTTAAGAGCATCATAGTCCCACCGGATGACGAGGAGTGCTCCATATCCGTTTTTCCTGACACGAAACGAATTTTTTTAGGCTAATTCGGCACGGGGTCGAATTCTCTTCGAGAAAAAATATACTTAATTCTTTCGGCCAAGTAACTAACAATAAGTCGTAAGTATGTCTCCCCATGATAACAAATTTAACAGAGCAATGTTATGGACGTAAATGGGAACGGATTGTATTTCTTATGGGAACCTTTTTATTGAAAAAATAATTACTTAATAAAAATCGAAGAGAATCATCGGGGCAGTTTGATACCAGCTTGGCTAGTTCCCGTCCTACCAAGGAAAACATCCGTGTTCAGAAACGAGAGAAAATGTTCTGCTATGATAGTTCAGGGGTAGAATATCCGCCCGGCAAGTGGAAGACCCGGGTTCAATTCCCGGTCATAGCAGACTTTTTTCTCGTTTCAAAAATTGTTCCATCTTTCACAGCTTATGCCTGTCTGCATAGGATCTTCGGATCATATCATTCCATCAATTTCATGTTTGGCAATCTCACCATTTGAGAGGAAGGAATTTCCTTCGATGATTAAAATTAGAGTTAACCTAAAATCTTCAAATCTAATATATTCTGTTAAGCTTTTTTCGCTTATAGTTCGAAATTGCTCATGTTTAACGTTTAATTCACATATTCACAAATCTGCCATTTTAACGAGTTGTTGCCTTACCTACCAATTACATCGTTAGACCTCGACATCCTATTGTTATTATAATCCTTATGGGTGTAATCTTGCTTTGAATGCTTTTAATATGAGAGAGAGAGATAGAGTAGAAAGTAGAGGAAAATGATTTTCATAGCAACCAAAGTAAACAACATTCGTAAATTATTATATTGAAAGACAACTGAAAACGCATTTCTTTAGTTGTATTTTTTGAAAAAGGTAAGTTTATTAATCTGTTTAAAAATGTATTTAGGATAATGGATTACAGTCAAGAAACACTTGAAGAGAATTGAAAAACTTCGAATGTTCATATAATACATCATATTGAAGTAAGTTAATTTAATATTAATTTAATTTCAAGATAATTTAAATAAAAAATGTTAATTACAGTATCATGAATTGAATAAAAAGAACATTTTTACGTTTGCTGTACGAATGAAAAAAGAGACGCCGAAGAGGCGATTATTCAAAAATAAAAATTATCAATGAAAATGATACCAATATTTATAGTACAAAATGTAGCACACAAAGAATTATTTGAAAATTAAATTAATTTCTGTTTTAATTAATCACGCATATAGCATTTTCATTATGTTATACATGCTGAAATATACGCAAAGAATATTTTTTATCTACAAGAATAACAAAATTATTTACATTATTTCAGTAAATTAATTAATTTTTATTGTATGAGTACTGACTGTTACACGATCTATGATTGCAAAAAAATTAATTCACCGTAATTTCAGCAAATCCTTTTGTTTCGATTGAATTAGTAATGACAATAATATTGTACATCACAAATATTACAAGCATAAATGGCAATGAAGATAAAAATCCCGAAGAGAAGACCAGGGTATAATATCTATTCTCAATAATATTACACGCCTTCTCAAATCTCCCAAGTATTTACGGAGGCAAACTTTTAACTTTTAACAAATATCGATCACTTTACTTATGATTAAAATGGAGTAGCTATGATATGTAAATTATTTTTTATTTTCGGATGAAAACCGTTCGTAGAACGGGTATCTCCTTTGTTGCTATAAATATCCAATGTTTAAATATGCGTTTCATTACTTATGTAGCAAACGTAAGTATAAAAATTGTATAAAATATCTCATTGTTTCTTATTGAACAACTCATCATAACAATGATTAAATATAAAAGGCATTGTTAAAAAATCCCGGATCAACCAATTTACTACAAAGTAGCAACAAAAAACATTATCTCAGAAAAATATTTTCCATTATGGCCATGTAAGATGAAATGAATAACTGGACTATAAACAATTTTCATCGGTTCTCATGTCTCTAAATTCCTAACCAGTGACATTCCTAAAAAAATGGAAATATCGCATACCATGTGAAAACTTGTCGACCCTTAATGTTTTTATATTTCATGAAATAGAATTTTTGAAAATAAACATGCAATGACTTTTGGTCGATAGATAACAGCCAAGGACATTTAGTCGGAGAAAGTTAATTGGGTAAAATGAAATGCGATGTAGCCATCGAAATGCGTTTCAGACAAACCGGCTGAAGTAGCATTTCACTGTATGAGCGTGTTGTTATAAATGATGTATATGCGCAGTTTTTGGCTTCCCAAAATATAAATATTTCCGAATTATGTTAGCAGAAAACCTCTCAATTTGTTATGCTTCCTGATTAATAAAAAATAATGAAAAATAAAAACATTCTGCCTTTACTTTAAATTAAATTTTGAAATACATCATAAAATTTTAATCATAAAAAATAAATCTGAAAGATATTGAATGGGCTAACAATGAGGAAAACGTACTTTCTTCGAATACACACATGAAACGTAAAGAAAATAAAACCTCAAATTTTAGCCACAAACATAGTCTTCGATTGTTATTGTTAGAGTTTTCCTGATTGCTAATTAAATATAAGCCATTAGGTGAATTCACAAAATAAATTTCTGTGATACAAAATAGGTGAGGAACTAAATGAAAAAAATCCGAAGGAGATAACACAGAGGCATAGAATAAAAGATAGATAAATAACCAATAACAATAGAACATACAAATGGAACTAAGCAATTAATTGTGGAATAATTACAAAGAAATTCATTAATTTTGCGGGACAAATATTTAAAATATAATACATTAAAACATTTACGAAACAAAAATAAAAAGCAACCAGAAAGTGCTATTTTAACCATAAATTTTGAGATAGATATACAAGTTTGCCTATAAAATATTTTAGAGATCTAGAATAAATATTATATGTTGTTTTATATTATTAAGTGACATTTTTATGCTACGAGCCGGCTTAGAGATATTTTCCGATTACCGTATTTTCTGGTCTATAACGCGCGCGTTATCTAAACAAAAAACATAAAAATCGGGATAAAACATCATTATACAACGGAAAATAAAATAAATTATTCCTCCTCATGAAACGGAATCCCCAGGAAGGATACGCTTTGAAGCCCACGATGTCCATCTCTTGAGCAATGCATTTCGCTTGCAATAAGACCCTTGTTGTTGAAATCCTAATGCCTTTTGCCCTTTCACGTATCACCCACTCATACAATTCTTCCTCGAGTTCTGGCCAAAAGCATTTTCTAAAACGCATTGCTCGTTTTTTCCGATGCAACTTTTTCAGCACCAATTCGCCTTTACGCCATTCTCGTACACTTGCTTCCCCTACGTTAAACTTTCTTCCAGCCTCACGATTTCCTTTTTCTATAGCGAATTTTACGACTTCTAATTTAAACTGCGAAGTGTATGATTTTCGCTTTCGCATATTTTCGTTTTCCATGGTAAATTAAAAACTTTTTCAATACCGACGCCAAGCTAATTCAAGACTCCATAATACCATGTGGTGTACAGTGAAAACAACTGAATAACGGAAAGCCACATCAAATTTTAATTGATTCATTTTTTTCAGGAAGCGCTTGTTTCAAATCGATTTTTTTTGCTGCGCGTTATCTATGCATTTGTACCAGGTTTGAAGAAAATCACTTGCGCGTTATCTATAAGATGCGCGTTATAGACCAGAAAATACGGTAGTAAATTAGGTTGTATGGTAGGTATTCATTGAATCCTCCACATAAAACTACAATAAAATGTACTGCTTTTCAATTAATGATAATGATGAAGCAAAAATAAGCCAAATAATAATGTCTTATCTGTCGACAAATAAAAAAAAAATACTTTCTTCCTTCCAGTTTTTCCTTTTCCCTCTCTCTCTCTTGGAAAATAGCATTGATAAAATTGGTGAATGAATAAGATTTGTAAATTCGCCACACAAATAAATGATAATGAGTGAAAAGTTCCGGCTTCACTTGGAATTTGCTCCCAAATTTAGCTTCGAGCGAAGTTCATTAATAAGGAATACAGCCTCGGAGTGGAAGTGAATCAAAGAATCAAGTGGTATAGATAAAGCAAGATATGAGGACAGAGAATGAGTTCCTGGACGTGGAAGGCGGTGAATTGCCCACCTGTAGCATCGAAGGTGGGAATTCCATCCAAGTTTGCGGAACTCTTTCCACTGGTCCAAGAACTTAATCTCATGGAAGATCTTCATGAAAGGGAAAAACCTCTTTCCCGGCAAAACCGCGTAAAGTATCTTCTTATTAAACCCGTCTTTATGAGCAAATCCAATAACAGCCAACCGACGTTGCACCACTGCATTGGTGAGACTTTCATCCTATTGATGTCGATGCAATATATTTAATAAATTGCTCTATGTGCATTTTGTGAAGGAGATTAATGCTTTTACTTAAGATTATGATCTATCGAAATCATGTTGAAATTTTGTTTAGAATGGTTGAGGGAAATCTTTAACTCTATAATAATAAAGCTACTTGTGCCTCACTTACTGACATAAAACTCTTACGTACTTCTGAAAGGGATAGAAATCTAAAATCAGGCATGTAGGTCGGACGAGTAACATAACCGACGAGAAAAATCGAAAATCACAAAAATTTTCATATTTAAGAGGTCTTTTTTAACCTCAATATTCCATTTCAATACCCCATAAGAAAAACATGGGATTTAGTGCAGGGCTTTCTAAAAAATGCATTTTTAAATTACTTAAAATTGAAATGCGAATTCAAGAAAAAACAGTTGATTAGATGAAAGAACGCAATTTTTTAATTTTTTAAGAAAGAATTCAAATACCTACAGAATTAGTGCAAATTTCTGCTTTAAGTCGGAAAAAGGTGAGAATTTTTCCTCTTTTCAACAATGGAATTGTATAAAAATCATGGCAACGACCTCATTCCTTTTAAATGGACCTTTAATGCTTTTAATTGAAATTAAAGATGTTTTAATGCCTTTAATGGAAATTAATGCCGTCATAACGAATTATAGTGGAACTTCCATAACGCGAATCTCAAGGAAAAGTGAAAATTATTCGAGTTATAGAAAATTAAAAATACGGAATTATATTTTTATATATGTATTTTTATATATACACAGTGGAACTTCTATAACTTGAATCTCAAGGGAAAGCAGACATTATTCGGGTTATAGAAAAATCGAGTTACGGAAACGTATTTTTTAATTTTTCTTTAATTGAGTTAACATCAAGTTTATTCCCTTAAGCATATAAGTTAACTTATTCTAATTTTCAATATCACGCATATTATGAAAACATCATCACTTATATTTTCTTCCGATGTGTAAATTTTTACTGTATCCAGTAGACTAATTGCGTCACGCACTGTGATTGCGGGTATCATAAATAATTAGAATTCTAACGTAATTGAAAACACAAACACGACGATTAAATTTGGGATATCGACTGTAGGAAGGAGTAGATAGGTTTGTTTTTCTCTATGAATATCAGGGATCACAATAGGAGAAACAACCCTGATAGAAATGACTTTAGGGACTGCCTGATGCACTGCACCCCTCAAAATCCTGTGGTGTTACTTTCGATTTGGGCTGAAATGCTTGCAGAATGCAAGCACCAACTACTTGTACTAATATATTTAGTATTGTGTATCATTAAAGACTTGACGTGTCCTCGAAATTATTTAAAATGTATTGCTGCAAGAGAACAAGTAGTTATATTATTTTTACGCATCATATTGTATTTACAACTAAAATCCTTTCCCTTGAACGTTTCTGTTGTATTTTATGGCAATTTCCCAAATACCACTTTCGATTAGTACCTGCGCTTAAGAAGATACGATTGTTTTTCATTTAGTTAATGGACTGCATCCGTCGCATAGTTACCCGTTGTTATTCATAAAGAGAGAGGTTATTTCCTTTTCGAAATGATCTTCTTACAACCGCATTAACTCCCTTCAACACTCCACCTGAAAGCTTCTTAAAAGGCTCCGCGTGTACGTCTTTGGGGCTGCGCGATTCACCAGGAATATAATGGCACATATGTTTTCCTTTATTGTCACGAAGTACTACGATGAAAGAAAATTGTACGCTAACGTTCTAAGTACGAAAACCCTACCGAGCAATTTCGAGAAAGAGAAGCGATACCTGGCTACTGCACTACATCAACTCTGGTGTTGTGCAAACTGACATGCCAAATGTCGTTGCCGAAATGTTGTCAATAACTCTCATTCATCATAATCAGTCATCATGGGGTTATACTGTTTCCAAAGTTAAGGAAACCGTTGCGGCTTCATCACTCGCTGAGGTTTTTAACTCATGGGTGGCGCTTTGAAAGAAGTGAATGCGGAGTCAGAGTACTTTGAGAAGAACAATATGGCTTCTTATGCCAAGTAACGAATCAATGGGTAATTACCCTTTCGGGGGTGATTTCAGATTATTGAGGAGATAATGGTCATTTGTGGATATTAAACACAACGACACCCGTGGCGCAGACCTGAAAAACTACCTGGAGTGCAATAGGGGAAGATAGGCTGGTCCATTTCATTATTGTCTATTCGTGAGCCAATCAGTAATATATTAGTTTGCGCGCGCCACAACGGATGTTTAAGAAAAGGACGCGCATAAATCAGTCACTATAAGATTTTTCGTAGAGTTTTAGATATCTATTAAAAAGATTCGTGACTTTTTCGGAGTTTTTGCAGTTACTATTCTTTTTCCTGCTAGTATATACCTATTTTTATAAATAAAACGTCTATGCGTGTCATATATAACGAATGCACATATTTATTACCTTTCCTTATACGCCCAGCCTTATTGAACATACAGTGATGTTGGTATATACCAGAACTTCAGTTCATTACTTATACATTTTAAGTTCCAGCAGTTTCGCGTTCGTAAATAACTTTTTCCTTTTCTTTAAATATTTGTCATCGCTTTCAAAAGTTATTGAGAATTAAAATGCTGTTTTCTAATTAAGTCTCAAAAGTATTGGAAGACGAAACAAGATGAATACATTTTTCTGCTTTGTGTTTATCATAATGCCTTCTTTTTTTTGAAACGAGAAAAAAGTCTGCTATGACCGGGAATTGAACCCGGGTCTTCCACTTGCCGGGCGGATATTCTACCCCTGAACTATCGTAGCAGAACATTTTCTCTCGTTTCAGAACACGGATGTTTTCCTTTGTGGGACGGGAACTAGCCAAGCTAATATCAAACTGCCCCGACAGATGTCCTCAAAGAGGATCGTCTAGACCCGGGTTCAATTCCCGGTCATAGCAGACTTTTTTCTCGTTTCAAAAATTGTTCCAACTTTCACAGCTTATGCCTGTCTGCATAGGATCTTCGGATCATATCATTCCATCAATAATGCCTTCTGTTGACCGAGTTTAATCTTTTTATAATAAAAAATTGAGAGTGTGCATTATGACTTCTCAATTTTGAAAGATTTAATTCCCTACCACTTGTAAGAAAGGGTGGAACTTATAAGGAAAGAATCTACTCCTGCGATTTACCGAATACCTTTAAATTAGATTTTGTATAATTTGGACATTTGCAATTGGGGGTAATGACGGCTTTAGATGATGGCAAGATGTGCAATGGGATAAAAAAAGTTGGGAACCGTTGCTCTAATTGGTGCTCTAACTGGTGTAGTAGTCTACGGTCTAAATTTACACCTCTCGTAATAAATAACTAACTAAATCAGTATGATAATAATTTGTCAATCGAATGAATTAATGACAACAACCCTCGGCCTTTACCCTAATATTGGCCTTTACTAGTCAAATAATTTTAGAATAAACATTAAAAAATAACGAATTTATAGATTTGCTGTAGACTAAAACGAATATTCTTCTTTGATTTCATTTACAGATGCGAGGTTATATGTATTGCCTTTACGGTGTTTTGTCAGCTTTTACAAAGTGAAAATTTTATAAGATGTGAATTTAAACTAGAGTTTAAGCTGAAGATTTGTGCGAGTGCAAAAATTCTTTACCTCTTCACAAGCCTTCTGAATAGATTAAAAAAAAACGGCTGGTAAAAAAATATTATCGTCAGGGGAAAATGAGCCCTGACATAATTCGATTGGTGAATGCCATTTCAAACAGAAAAAAATCTTTATTTTTCACCCCGGGAGATTAGAGTCACGTAGTTGATATATAAAAAAATAAATCCAAATTTCGTAACGAAAAATCCCATCTCTTGTGATTTCACAGATTAACATTTTCAAGTTGTTACACAGTCTTATTTCATCCACTATTATTTCACACGTCTGATATATCCTCCTTGGCTCTTTATTTCCCTCCTTCTTTCTCCCTCTCTATCTCTCATTTAATTCTTTTTTCTCGCGAAACCTCAACTCTCGCTCGTTTGTTTCTCCCCCTCTCAACTCTCCAGGATTTTTCCATTCTTACGCTCGATTTTTCATGGCGTTTCACGTTATCAACATTTCAGGGACTGGGAAAGATTTTTTTTGCTCTATTATACATTCGAGTCTTATCCCTCTGATGCGAGAGGAAGGGGTGTGTGTGTATGTGTGTGGGAGAGAGAGAGGGAGAGAGAGAGATTACGGGTTTCTGCGGATTTGCGCCTTTGCAAAAAAGCCACGCTCTTCAATTTGAGGCTTTGAGGCGGAAGGAAGTATAAAGAGGACTAAGAGAGAGAGAGAGAGAGAGAGTATAGAGCCTGAGAACGAGCGTGGGGTAATAGAGAGTAAAGAGGGGAAAGAAAGAAGCAAAACGGGAACCAAAAAGGGATGGGAACAAGAGGGCGATCCCTTTGAAAAATAAAGGCGTGAAACGGACGAGGCATTCTCGGTAATCAGAGATAGAAACAACACTCGTCATCCTTTTAGAAAAACAGAAAATTGCAATCACTACCGCACAAAATGTTTGCGCGGAATATTATTCTCTTATGAAAATATCTGGACAGCATATTTCGTTTATCTATGCATTTAACGGTATATTTTTGTGTTGCGCGAAATGCACATCTCAGCACGTACTCGTTTGGGTTTTGAGGAGAAATCGCTTTCATCGTTCTGAAAGATTTCAACGCTGTTAACGAAAACGGTGCAAATGACGCTTGAAAATTCAATTTTTCGACGTCATTTATTTGTACGATATCAGCTTTCAAAGGAACTGAAAGTATGTATAAAACATTTTCCTTTTAATTGAAGCAAAAGAAAAACTCTCGAATTCACAAATTCTGTAATTTAAACAGAAATCTAAAGTTTTTTTGCGTGGAACTTACTCGTAAAATGTTACCTAGACCGGTGTGCAGAGGGATCCGGTCGAAGGGCCGAAAGTCGAAGGCTCGAGAGTCGAAGGGTCGAAAGCCATAGAGCAGAAAATAAGGGCCGACAACATTAATTTGCAGAAATAGATAAATCATTATATTAATTAAACCTACTTATGCATTGGATAGATGGTATATCAGGACATAACTAACAAAAATGTACTGACATTAAAAATATGGCCCTATTAACCCTTTTACTGATATAGCCAGAAATGCCACGGTCATTTTTACAATTTTGCAATACCTTAGTAAATTGTTACACACACTTTATTTATTAATCTTTTATCTTGACTCTTTCATATCTTGTATCAATAATTACAGTTTCGTATATAATGTAAAGCTTTATAGAATTTCACATATGTTTTGAATTACAAATTAGTGATTTTTAGTTTACATTTTAAAAAATATTAACATAAATGAAGGTAATTACATTTAATACTTGCTCTAATAGTTATTACAAAATAATAAAGAATATATAATTACAAATGCACTGAAAAATTCACAAAAATATTAAGAACATTATTATTTGTAGTTTTTTAAACACAGTACTGCAGTTTTAAAATTCCCTGCACGGCAATGAGACACGGTCAACCAAACTGTGTTTTCAACATCTTTCACTGTTTATGCTAGCAATGATTTTACGACAAACATGCAGTTTCGTAAATACTATGATGTTTTTGATTATGTGGCACATTTATTTTTCAATAAAAATTATTTGTTTTCATTTCGCACTTAAAAAAATCAATTAATATTATTCACCGTCATCTGTAAGCAAATCACTTTCGCTGTCACTGAGCAAAATCACATTCAGTAATATCGCTATTTTCTTAAAGAATTCAACGATCTGTGCAGCACGTATATCTTTCTCAATGCTTGCTTGCCACATTGATTTTCAGGGGATTAGCATAAAACATATGACTCGACAATTATTTCAGTAAAAGAAGAAAAATGTCATTGGCAGACTTCAATATAAGAAAAGAGAAAGAAAGCATTAGGAATCGTTCAGAATAAGTGATTACGTCATCTGTCATCAAAATAAAAAGTTACGTGTAAACGAAAATAAGCCTACATCGGATTGGCTAAATCGGCTCATGGCAGTCTTGGCATGACATGCGGCATCGGCTCAATAGCTCACTGGCAGTAAGAGGGTTATTATATTATTTTATAATATGGATTGGTTTGGCTCATGCTTACTTACACAAGGTCCAAGTTACAAATACTTCCAAGTTCCAAATGATTTTGCATAAAACTTTAATATATGAATAATTTATTTGAAAAAAATATAAACTTTTAAGACTCAGTTATCTAGATCGATACAAAGTAACTTTGAGGCGATTAGATAAAGATATGAAGAACACTACGACAATTTACTAAAATTACTTAATTTATTTCTTATTATTCCTATAAATATCATAATAACAACAGAATGAGAAGTAACCGAATAGCGTAGTAAATATTTCGGCCTTTTCGTATTGCCGGTCCTTCGGTACTTTCGGCCCTACAATATTGTCGGTCCATCGGCCTTATCGGCCTTATGACCCTTGTCGGCCCTTCAGTCATTTCGGTTCGTGGGCGTACTTCGACCCTTCAGCTCTCGGCCCTTCGATCCTGACCCGTATGCAAAAGGCTGAATTCAAAACAGCGACTGTCATTTGAAGGAAGACACGTTCCCTACCACACTACCAAAGTCAGTTTGTAACTCAAAAATTTCAATATACTATAGATATGATACACGGAAACTAAAAAATATAAATTCTAACGTAAAACCCTTTCCGATACAATATCTATAAAAATAGTTCAACTCATTGGAAATGTAATTAACTTGGATAATATTTAAATTAAATTAGGGGCGGGAAAGACAGACAAAAAGAATAAGCGCTTAAGTGTCAAAAATAAAAAAAATAATCCTTGTCTTAGGTATTTCCAATAGCTATTATAAGGTTGTAAGTGCTGCGGCATTTTTGTTTTTTTTTTTAAATACGTGCGGGAAAGGAGGGGGTTGTGGGTTGGTGTCCGTCAAGTTTGCGCATGGTGGGGAGGTGGGATGGGGTGTGGGTATGTTCCAAGGGAAGGTATTTAAACCTTCGGAAGCGGGGGTTTATTGCGGGTGGAAGGTGGGCTAAGTTATCCCGATTATATTTTTTAAGAACTCGATTACATGGTACCCTTATTGTACAAGAATTCGTTTCAGCCCTTTCGTTATATTTTACTCAGATCATCTAGTAATTTGATTATTTGATCAAAACCATACAGAAACTTTTCATAGTTTGAGAATATTATGCTACTTCTGAACTAGTTCTGATTATGCAAACTCCTTTATTATACAAAGGTGAAATATCCTTCGAGTCTTATCCAAACGAAATGTATACACCGGTACTCATATAGATACGTAATGTATATCGTTGGTAGCTCACAATAACTTTGGCTCAGATTATTAGATGTAAAGTACTCCTTTAGCCAAACAAATAGAGGGGATTACAACACCCAATGCATTTCGCCCACAAGGTGGGCATCTTCAGGGGCAAAACCCCTCCCTCCCCTCTAATTGTTTGGCTAAAGGAGTACTTTACATCTAATTGTGTAATGTAGATAATTTAACTCAATGAAGAGCTAGATAAGGTCACAGGTTGTACCAAAAAAATAATATATATATAGGTATATATATATTGAATGCGTATACCAACGGGCTATAAAAATGTGGCGCTAATTCCGAAGGAGGAGGAGAGATAAATTGAAAATAAATAAGCAGAAAGAAGGGATCAAGTCGACCAGACCCTTTAGTTACGACATTTTTCCTTATTTTATAAAAGGCCTGATATACTTTATAAATAGTCCCGAGAATGTAATAATTCATATTATTGATCATCTTGTTTTACTGAATACTACTATATTTTTTGTGATTAATGTACGCATTTACTCATTTTATTATATCTTTTGTCTTCCGAGCCAGGTACCGAACATCCATTTTTCCCACATGCTCTTGGTTTTGATATCCGTGGTGTTTTCCAGGAAAGTAACATCATGGATTACTTCAATTAAATAACTTATTGCCTCACTTTTAAAAGCAGAAACGAATATTTTACTAAGCATTAATAATCATCCAACCAAATAAGTTGATCATTAAAATGCTTTTGTTCGAAAGAATTTGATGATATCTTGCGGGGGGGGGAGTGATGATGCAAGGTGGGGATTTCCTGGGCCCAATGACCACTTTGTTAGCCGTGAAGAACTTCCAGGAACCCTGAAAATCCCTATCTAAGATGTTAATAGAAAATGTTCATTTTATTTTTTAATTCATTTGTAATGTCTTAGTCGGTGTAACTATAAATTTAATTTTATAACTCATTTAATATTGCATCATTTTTGGAATAATATGCTAGAGGAAATTTGTAAATCTTAGTTGGGTAATAGTCGATATTATTTTGTACATAAAATAAGATAGTTTTTTACGTTGTCACCTAGCATTATGGGCAACTTGTAACCTTAAACAAAGATGATGTAGCCAGGCAGAGGAGTCTGCAATAAGCTTTGAATATATTGCTTATTTTACACATTTCATGGTTAAAAGTCGTAATATGGCACACCTAAACATACGAAATCAGCTCGGAAAAGTTGCTGACATAAGGAGAATTTCTTCGAAATTTTGCTAGCAAATTAGCCCAGACGTATGGCTTAGTTTTTGGATGAGAGGCGTAGACGACAAATTTAATTTATAATATGTATATCGATTAAGAAATAATTGACACATTCTGGGTTGAAAATGAAGGTTGTAATGTTTTAACTGACCGATGTTTCCCGTTCTAAGTATTTACTTAAAGTTTGAAATTTTTTTATAAAGTTCTATTTACTTTCTTAATCTATCAATATAAATTCTAATATCTTATTCGAAAAGTTTTCAAAAATATTTCAGGTACATTATTATAAAAATTTAAATTAAACTTTGAAATAATAAAGCATTGAAAATTTGTTAAAAGTGTTAAAGAAACCTTTTTGTAGGCTTCTCATTTCGTTAGAACTCATAAATCTATTAGAATTTGATAAAAAAATTTATAATTTTTTTCCTACATTAGTTACTAACTATTATATGGTAAAACTGAGGTGTTTCTTTTATTAATTAATAAATATTCTTGCTTATTATCTACTAAAGAAATCAGGACTACTGCGTATGTAGCGATCTCAATCTCTCTTTAATTTAATTGATTACATATTTGATATCAATGCATTTTACGTATTGATAAACAACGTTAGAAAGTTCTTTACATTAAATTACTTGTAGTAATACTGTAAAGTAGGATTCATTAAGAAAATATTTTGGAACTATGTATAACTATTATTTCCTAGGTACTCTGAATCCGTTTCCCTACAAATGTCTCGAGAATGGGATATATTCACTTGTTATATAAAAAAATCACTCCTTATAAATTCTCATACGATCCGAGGAAACTCAATATGTACGTTCCGCTCAATTTCGTAATCAGACACTCCACGAAGGGATTTATGGACCATGGACTGAATGAGCTCACCGATGAACGTGCTTCAGTAGATTAGTGTAGGTCCCAAAAAAATAAGCCTGTTTGAACTCTGATCTTCTTGCTAATAATGGGTGTAGATGTATAGTAATTTGAATGCAGTAGAGGGAAACTTGATATAAATTGAAACCTTGCAATATTTTAATATTAATCTCGTATATATCCCATAGCTTGATGAATGTTTTTAAAAATTAAAATGTAATTGGGATATAGGAAAATTTTGAAGGTTTTCGAGGAATTCTGCTAAGGTAGAGGATGATAATTTCAACGGAGCGGCAGGATTTTTATGCGCGCAAACGTCAATCTCTATACAATAAATCGACCAATTTACACATTCGAGTTCTTTTGCCTTTTCCATTCACACAGATCCATTTTGTTAATTTTTTATTTCGCATCCCATGCTTTTTTTCTTGCAATTTTAGTACACCAGCACGATGAACCACGCAAAAATAAATAAAATAACCGTAGCAGGAAAGAAATAGGATATAATACAGCGAAAATATTTATTTGGATACCAACTCCGTCCCTCGGAAAAAAGAATGAAAATAAAGCTCTCCCTTCCTTCATCGTAGCACGCACTTGAATTGAGAAACGGCTTTGGCTTAATTATAATCCTTAATGTTAAAAAAAAACTTTTCTCTTTCCCACTCTCTCACTCGCCATCCGTTGAGACAAATTACTGTGTGAGGTCACGCCCAGGGAGCCGCGGCCGCAATGTCCCTTTTGAAAAAGTCTCGCTTTTTTCATTCTCTCTCTCAATCTCTCACTCTCCCCCTCTTTTTTCCATACCTCTCACCTCACACAGCTTTTATATGGGACTTTCCTCATTCTCTCTCTCTCTGCTTTCCAAGCCCTCCGGCTGCCCCATTTCATCGGTCTAATGGGTCGTCTCGTCAAGCCGCTGATGCTCTCCGCCTCAACTCGTCCCGTGTTACAGAGGAAGCGTTAGGGAGAGAGAGAGAGAGACAAGAGTGGGAAAAAGAAATAGAGGAGAGTGAGAAAAGGGTGAAATAGTTCGACATGGAAGTAGATAACGTGCTAGGGGAGAGAGAGAGAGAGAGGAAGAGTAAGTAGAGAGGTGTCGGTTTGTCGTTTTGGTAAAGCGCGTGGGAAGTGGCAAGGATTATAGAGGAGTTTCCGACGTTTTTTTACGTGACGGGCACGGCACGTAAACGACTCGTGAGAGATGATAGTTTTATCGCATCTCCTCAGCCACTCATCCACCTTCTAGCTGCTCGTATTCACTGCCTTAGACACCGACTCCGTCCTCGCTCTATACATTCTGCATCGATGCGCTTTTTTATCAATAAAGAGAAGAAGAATACATATTCAGTTCATCTCCGGAAAGTCAAAAATGGGGCGCCGACGGTTACGTTGGATTTCCGCGCATCTCTCTGTCTACTTCAGTCGCGTCGTCGCAAAAACGGGCGATGGGCGCGGAAAACTTGATGGCTGGATGAATTCTTTCTTGTCCTGCTGTCAAGAAGAATCGCCTAGTATTAAATTAATTGAGGGTTACGTTCGTAATACAATTTAAAAGTTTTGAGATGATATTAGCATTTGTAACATGTTTCCATCCCTCGATAGGATTTGAAAATGTGATTAAATAAGAATTAGTAATAAATAAAATTTTTTTATGGTAGATGTAAATGGGGAAAAAATTGAGTGCAGGATTTAATAATTTAAATTTCACCTTCGAAAGTAAATCTTTCTTACGAACTCCCTTCTAAAATAATCGAACAAAAATAAAATGGTATCTTAGACAATTGTATGCACGACTACACAACAGGAATATGGGAGTGTGTGACAGAGAGAGCATGAGGTAGTTTTATGAGATAGCCGTGAGACGAGAGGATGTGTCTGAGAAAATAGACGACTTAATTAGTGTGCATATGAATAAGGGAAGCGATCGCAATATCACTGATGAAATTTTGAAGAACTGATGAGACTATGGACTGTAGTAATTTAATTGAGTTGTTCGACATTAAAGGCCTCCAAGAAATTGAAAAAAGGCGAAATTTTATTTTCTCCATGAAACCGTGAAAAAAGAAAAGTATTGCTTTTAAGAGATATTTTATTGCTTTCTCCATATAGGGAAAAGTATTTTATTCATGAATAAAATTGACTTCGAGATTTCAACAGAAATACACGTTTTGAGGTCCCCTGAACACGTTTTGACCATTTCATCGATTATGTCTGTGTGTGTGTATGTGATAGCTTTTTGTGGTTGCTCTAACTCAAATACTATTAATCAGGTCAATGGGAAATTTTATATTTAACATTTTTATAAAAGTCGCAAGAACTGATCAGTTTTTGGTAAAAATCGGTCAACCAAAAATGGGTATTTACTTTTGTCACTTATCCGTTATTTTAAAATATTTGCTTTAATATTTGATAAATTTAAAAATGCATTGGAATAAACGTTGTAAAAAAATTTAATTTTTTACAACCTTTGTTTGAAACATTTTTCTATATAATGCATTGTTTAAGAGATATCTTATATTTTTAGCTGCCACCACCACGCCACCTACCGACAACTATTGTTAACAATTGACGCTTAGTTACGTCTTAGTAACGCTCCATTTTCTTTTCTTAATTGTTGGAGCTTTGGGGCTATATCCAATATCAGAAGGTTAGAGTTTATTTCTGTTCTTTGTCAAGTCTAAAATTTTCTCGTAGTTTCTTAAAATATTATTATGTAACCTATTAGGAATTTTTAGAAATATTACAGGAGAATATGGAGAAAGTCATGTGGTGACCACATCAGATTTTTTAAAAATTATCGATGTCGTTATCCTTTATAATATATTATACAATTTATTAAGAAAACATTAAGGTTAAAACTGATATTCAAATATCACCCTAGGTCGAGTTATCTGTAAACACGATGAAAAATTATCTTCGATTCGAGGCCACCATAAACTTGGCCGACCTATCCCCCTTAAATGTTTAATCCCTTTGTAAATTGTGTTCTACCATTAACCTTCAAAACGTGAGACTGTCGGAGGCGATTTGTATTCACTAGCGACGGGAAGAGGAAGGTGAGATCACCGGCGGTGCATTACCATCGTCCTCAACCGGTGCGAGTGCAGCCTGATCATGAAGCACGACGTGACCCACACTCATCCTTCTCTAATTTATCGCATTAGGAAAGCTATATGTGACAATCCACGGATGGGTACGTTTTTTATTATTTTTTCCTTCTGTCATTATGGTCTAATAGGTTTTGCGAACAGGCGCACTCCTCATATTAAAAGGTTTACCATTAAATAGAAAAAAAAATATAAAAGTAAGATTCTTTCGGTGAGTAAGAGCCACTTTATATTTTATACCAAACTCTCCGTATTTTACTATATTTGAGTCATTTAGAGAAGAAAAGGATTCGCCATACACTTGTTAATACCAAATATTGTGTGTAATTTAGTGTTTTTCAGCAAGTATGAGAAAACTATAATAATAGCTTTAAAATGATTCACTTGCTTCTGAAGCTTTGATGCGAATTGCATATACGTATTTATTTATTTTTAACTTACTCATAATCAGCACTTTATGGCATTCTACATTGAGCACAATAACGCTAAGAAAGACGAACACATACGTCCATTCCCTAGGCAGGAATTGAACGCGCGACCTTAGCAATGGGAGCTAAACACGCTAACCACCCTCTATCGACTCCGGCGTATAAATGTCCATAACTTAATATATAAAGTAAATTAAGAGATGTATTTGCTTCTTTGTTTTTCTGGATAATCGACCTCTTGTATTATTATAACCATAACTCTTTCCATACCGGACAAACACAGAAGGGAGGAGGGAAACTCGGTGCTGGCATTCGCCTACTCTTAGCGAAGAGCACCAAGTTGTCCAATTGCTTAACGTCCCTTCCAAAGGACGGAGCGCTGACTTTCGCTGTCTTCTCAAATCACGCAAGTGGGAGACGGGACGATCCCAGGTAGGAAAGTCAAACCTCTGCCGGATTCGAATCGGGGACCGCTGCGTGGAAGGCCTGCGCTCTAACCACTCCGCCACACCCGTAAATGAAGAGAGTTTAACAAGTTTGGCACAATTAAAGATGACAATTACCTGCATATAATTGTATAAATAATTATAGCTGACACGAGTATCGTTTGTTTTTTTCCTTCAAGGGATTTATGGTGCACTGACCCAGTGCAGGATGCGGAAATAATTTGAACTTGTGGGCCAACTGGCGATTATTTCCATAATCCTTGACCATTGGAGTTAAATAAGACAATAAATTAATATACTATCAACTTATTTTACAGTATGTATTTATGGAAATAATAAAAAACTTCTGATCGATCTGTCTGCTTGCGTAAAAAGGGAATCACGAGCTACAGGTAATAATGCCACTTGGCTGTCATCAACACCGTAGGCACATAAATTTCACCATGATTATCAAATAGTGACAAGATAAGATTAAATTGAAGATTTTGGGATTAATTCGTAGTACAGGTGTATATTTAAAAATTCCAATTACATCTGTTTGATATAGCAACAAGAGCACAGAAATAAACTTCAGTCAAAAACCTCTAAGTTGAAAGCCAAACTCTGTCTATCGAAATATTAAATCACTATTCAATTAAACGGTATCCTGGTGTCCATGATTTCACGTGTTACTTAAAGGCAACGCATATGGCTACAGTAACGATGGTTATTGAGAAATCAAATATAATGCATTTTTGTCTAGTACTATGGTACCGGCTGCACTTCATTTAAGGAAGTTTCGTGTAGGTAGAATAAAAAACGAAACTGTAAATATTAAGATATATAAAGTAAGGCTAATGCAAGAAGCTCTAGAAGGCACTGGAGATTTCAAGATGGAGCAGAGATTACAAGAACAGTAAAATACGCAGATGATCAAGTACTTCTAGCAAGAAAGGAAAAGAAATTATAGAAAAGGATAAATAGACTAGTAATAACAAGTAGAAAATACGGAAATAAATAAAGAAAAATCTATGGTCATGAAAATATCGGACAAAGAAGAAATCTTGAATAATAAGTATTGCAGAAAATCCATGATAACAAGTTTCAGACTATAAATACCTTGGAAGCATCATAACGAGGGAAGCAAAATGTACCGGTGAAATAAGAACTAGAATATCGAAAGGAAAAGCCGCTTTCAGAAGAAACTCCTACTAACGGGGAGTATAAGGAATGATATCTTAAAGAAGTTAATAAAATGCTCTGTATGGTGTATAGCTTTGTATGGAGAAGAAATATGGACTATAAGGGAAATAAGATATAAAATACTCGAAAAGGTTTGAAATGCTGGCATGGAGAAGAATGCTGAAGATAAAATGGTCTAATAGGATAAAATCTAGGAATTACTACGAAGAATAGGAGACAAGCGAATGATTATTTGGGCTATAAGAAAGTGGAAGGTGAACTGGATTGGACATTACCCGAGGAGCCTGATTAAAAAAGGAAACTGGACGGAAAAGAGAAAGAGGTAGGAAAATGTTCCAGCTGATAGACGACTTGAAAGACAAAGGGAACTATAAAGATTGCGATATAGAGAATCAGGTATGAACTACGAATAATCACGAACATGTCTACGGACAGAATACCTATGATGATGATGATTATGATAACAGCTGACTATTTAACTCACGAATACTCTGAATTGAAACTTTTTATTTTCGCATAACTAAACTCTTCTCTCAACTATGTCAATAGGAAATCTGGTAAAAGTCACAAGTTAATACCTCAAGGAATTACAGTAAGAAAATCCAATGAAATTTTATGTACCTCCATAATACTTGGTGAAAGGAATCTCACACAAAATCTAATTTAAAAGGTGGCTAGCAATAATGTAAAATGGTTCGCATGCGATACAAAAGCATAGGTTCCTTCTGTGGAGTTTCTTTTTGATGTTTGCTCTCAGGGTGATTGATTTTGAAAATTTAAGTAAGGGTGAAAGGGAGATGAGGATATCGGATCCACTAATGCGTTTTCGGACAAATGGTAAAGAAATGAGAATTCCAAGAGAAGAATGCGTGAGGCCGGGCCTACCGAGAAAGAATGAGGGGGTGAGGATTATCTGAGGTACAAGTATGTCTCCGGCAGGAATATGGGAGCGTGTGACAGAGAGAGCATGAGGTAGTTTTATGAGATAGCCGTGAGACGAGAGGATGTGTCTGAGAAAATAGACGACCTTATTAGTGTGCATATGAATAAGGGAAGCGATCGCAATATCACTGATGAAATTCCGAAGAACTGATGAGACTATGGACTGTAGTAATTTAATTGAGTTATTCGACATTAAAGGCCTCCAATACTCGAATTATAAAAGTTGCACAGATGACGAAATACGGAAAATGTGTGTGTATGAGAATGTGGCCGGGAAAAATATCTTTTGGTCATCGGTTTTTATAGTTTCGGAGATATGTTAAAACTTCTATCTCGTGCAGCTTTAGTCAGAGAAAGTGTATTAGATCACTAAAACAGATAGTCCGAATCAATTATAAGTGTGAAAAACATCAGAATTAATTTGTATTTATAATAAGTTAATTTTAAAAATTATAATTTATTTTACTTCTTTCAAATAAAAATTACGCCCAAAGAAGCATTTTAACGATTTTTATATTTAACTATATAAAATTCGTCGATTAAATTATTATAAATTAAATATATTTTCAATGATATCCTGTAATTCTCGTACTGAACGATAATGCTAAAAATCCACATAAATATATTTTTGCAGTTATATTTAAAACAAAAATATGAATTTTGCTCATCAATAAATAAATAGATTTACTTATTAATACACAACGCTTTAAATCTAAGATAAATTATGTTTTTAGTCTGTTACACCGGAAATAGGCGAAATATGTTTTTCAATTATTCTGGCACGCAGTTTTTTTCTTTTTCGAAGGAATTGATAATAATTAGTTACAATAAAATATCGTCCGGGAAACTCATCTCATTCCTAAATTCGTTTCCATCTCGCGTCTATATTTTTAACCATTCTGATCAACTCAGACATCTCGCGTTCGCACTTCCAGATAGATAGATAATAATAATAATGAAAAAGGAAATCGCTTCCTTCTTATACGTTCGCATTCCGACTATCGCCTCTTTTCGCAATTTATTTCCGATTTTCATCCCGGCCATTAAATCTATCTCCCTTCCACTATCCTCCCTACTCTCTTCGTAGAAAACATAAAGAGATGAATGCCCCAAGACCACACCCAAACACACTAACTCTGCGCACACCTACCTCAAGATCGATTCGCGCTTCTACTTGCCTATTTTTTAACGCCTTTAAAAATATATAGGTCGTTCCAGTTCTGACATCTTCTCTCTTATCTATCTCTCCCTCTCTCATCTTTATATATATATATCTCTCTCACTCGTTCCATTTCCGACTTTATCCATTGTCTGCTTCAGCATCCCTTCTCTTCTGCGAGTTTGAATAACCACTCAATTCCGGGGAACTCGTGAGGAACGAAGAGAGAGAGAGAGAGATAGAGAGGTAAAGGCGTGAATATCGGGTGGAGAGGGTAGAAGCGACAAGTATAATGAATGCGAGCAGGAGAGAAACGAGGGGGAAAGAGCGAGGAAGAGATATGTAGAGGCTGGAGAAGGTGAGGAAAGAGAATGGTGAGAGGAAAATGAAGACTCGGTTGGAGAGAGGAGGGGGAGGAGAGGGGAGAGAAAGGAGGGAGGAGAGATAAGAGGGGAGAGGAGGAAGAAGTGAGGGCGAGGAGAGAAGAGAGGATGGAGGGAGGAGACAGAAAGGAGGGAGGAGAGGGAATTGGAAGGAGACAGGAGAGGGGAGAGGAGGAGGGAGGGAGGGGGAGGAGATGGGAGAGGAGGAAGGAGGGAGGGGATGAGAGGGGGAGGAGAGAAGAGAGGAAGGAGGAGGAGAGGGGAGAGGAGGAAGGAGGGAGGGAGAGGCGTTTAGGTTAATGGCGTGGGTCGCTACGGGAGGGAAAAGAGAAAGAAAGGAGAAAGAGGTTTCGAAAATTTTAATTGATTCCTCTACTTCACTTGTCATGTGGACTGGGTCCTCCTCTCCTTTTTTTCTGTTTCCTCGTTTTTTTTCAGTTTAATTTTATCCCATTTTTCGCTTCGGGTTCAAATGAGATACCGAATCAACCTGCTCTCCCTTTTCTCCTCCACCTCTCTGTCTCTCTCTCTCTCCCCTCCTTGCTCTTTCGCGAGGTCCCTATTGGTAGGAGTCGGAATGAGGTTTCTTGATTGAATTATTTAGGAAATTTATGGAAGACTTACGACTCCTTTTCCTTTTTTCCTACCATTCTTCATAAATATACTTTGCGGTCAAGAGCGAATTGGTTTTAATTAGATCGTACAGTGTCGGTAAATAATTAATTAATCGTAAGTTATTTGAGAGTTACAAAAAGAGTTCATTTCAAACGATAATAAAATCTGATGTTTGAATGGAAAAAGATTTCCGTGATAAAAATGGTGAAATTTGCTCTATTCAGCTTAGTATGAGTTACACCTGAATTTTCTAAGCTTTTGAAGGTTATATTAAAAACGGTAACAAAATAATTTAAAGGCATCAACATTTGAATAAACCATATTTAATCTTTGTCTGAATAATTTTTATTAGCATTTTAGCATATTTACTTAAAAGCAAAAACGTCCTAATGTGATTACTTTATATGACCGTCTTTCTATTTGTGAGCAATGAACGTTTTTGTTTTCAGAATTATTGGGAAAATTCTTTTTGAATTAGACTGACCACAAATAACCTATTATTTTCTATAATCTCTCTCTCTCTCTCACTCACCGTAAGATGCATCTTTCTTAACCTAGGATAATCTCTCTTTATGTCTGCGACCGTCAAGAGCCTTGAGGTATGGGATCCAATTCCCCTTTCTCCAGCATCCCTTATCCGCTTCCGTCCCCTCCCACGCACTGCCAAAAGCTTTTCTCGACTCACAGGACTGTATTTCAAAGGCTATTTGTCAAAAAATTCTGAGGGAAAAAACCATTCACAGCAGCGGCCGGAGGCATTTCACCTGTCCATAACAAGATTTTCACTTGAAAACAGAACACCGCATTCGTCAAATGCCTAAAAGTGAGGGTCCTTTCCTTTTGGGAGGAGAAAACCACGATGTGTCTCACGTCAGCCTAATTCGTCGCAACATGTAAACAGTTCATTTTACGGAAATGTGAACTTGCGGAAGAGCGTTTTTTATACAGGTTGTATGATCGAAATTAAAAACATCGTATTTCTATGTGATCGATACCAAAAATTTCTATGACATGGCGGTACTGTAACCTTATTTTAATTACGCTAATAGTGAATCAGGTGAGAATTTCGAGAAATGTTTTCAATATGTAGATAATGTGAGCCCCCTAGACTCAGATGAGTCATCCGATAACCGGTTCGATTGAGATGGTATCGCCGAATAACCATCCCTTCGTTTCCCTTCTCATTTGTTTTGTTTTCTTTATTATTTTAATTTACGTGTCGTCTTGAATGATCGGTCATTTTTCCGTCACTCCCGTTATTTTTGTGTTTTTTCAAACTCCTATAGAGAATATGATCCTACACTTATTTCGCAATACACCTACTAGGCACATGGTATCGATAATAGTTATAACTGACAAAGAGAAAATGTTTCTAATTCATTACAGCCGTCTACTCGGAATGGCTACCGGTGAGAGCGTGCTCGAGCACGCGGCCAACGAAGATCAGAGTCCGGTTAGATTATGCCAGAGAGAATAAATCTCTCAAACTATGGTATAGAAGAAAACAATTCTAAAAATGTTGCTCATAAGACTATACTTACGTTCTGAAAATAAATAAATAAATAAATAAATATATATATATATATATATATATATGTATGTGTGTGTGTGTGTGTGTGTACATTAAAAATTATATTTATATGGTATTCTGAACTTAAAAATAAGCAATCACTCATAACAAATGTGTACGGAGTAAGAGAAGTAGCAATCATTTAATTGAAATAGTTCAGTTTGCATCACAAAATATGAATAACATAGATTAAATTGATAATTGATTCGTGTACAATGTCTTTATAATTGGAAATTTTATGTTATCCTCGAATGAATTCGTTCATTAATATGTTCACTCAAAAAAATTTTTTATGACGGATATTGGAAAACCGCTAAATTATTTATGGATTAAAAACTAAAGCCCCAATGGTTAAGAATAGTTCTCATAGAGTAAGAAGGGAGGGAGCAAAAGTAAACAAAGTGGAGAAATTGGAGGAGGCAGTAAAGGAGGGGGAAAATTTTGTAGGGCGTTGTTGAAAGGGAAGATGGTTGGACATGCGGCTTTATGGCGGAACATGGACTCATATGCGGACAGCGTTGCCAGAGGAAACGATGTAGGGAAAGTGCGGAGGGGACCATTATACGGGTCGAGTCCATATGGTGTGGAGCGAAGATGAAGCCGAGGTGTACGCTTTTTCCGTTGGTGCAAGAGGCATGTTACAGTGAGGAATGAAATTATTTCGCCACGGGTTTATCTTCGAAGAGATGGCACGCTGTAAAAGTCCGCTTGAGAGAGAAAGATTTTGTGATGCAAGGGAGATGATGCTTTAGCCAACACGAGAGTACAGCGATAACAAGGATAGAATGTGTTCATATTTAGAAAGTGTTGGAGAACTATTGATGTATTAGATAAGTTTTAGAAAGATATGCAAGAAGCCACGTGACTACGACGATAATTTTATTCAGAGTGAATGTGTTTCTAAGTAAAATTATTTTGCAAGTGTTACGGGGATGGAATTTTAGGCAATCTGTACTATTAAATTACTCTAGAATTTGAAAAAATGGAACGCACAGATGCTAGCTTGAAATATCAAAATTCATAGTGTTAATCGACAGTTTATTTTCATAAGCTGGTATCAAAATAATCGTAGATCACGGACATTCCTCTTTCCTATATTTTATAATGAGTTTCACGAAATATTTTCAGCCTTATAGAGATTCCATTATAGTAAATTTGAATGATAGCAACTTAATTATAGCCGTTAGTTAAATAAAATTCTTGGACATGGTGTTACCATTTACATATGCAGGTATACATTTACGCAAAACGTAATTCAAAAATTAAAAATGACAACAAAGTATTGTAAAGCTATGGTATTTTGTCAATTTTACACATAAAATTATTTCTAGTTCGTAATTTGCACGTTCTAACTTACACTTTGATCTAAAATGACTTCATGCATTTATTTATGATAAACATGTAACATATGATGAATTTCATTAGAGGCTTTCTTTTCAAGTATTTTAAATTTAAGCTTAAAGCTTATGGATTAAAATAGTTCGTAGTTTTTTCTGTGCTGACAATATTTTCTATTTGCTGGAGAAAGAACATACAAATAATTGCAGTTATAACGTCATATCCTGTGTCCATAAGCTTGCAATGACTTGCTAATATCTCTTTGAAGGAAAGGTTTGTGTCCAAATATGTAGCATACTTATTTGAATTCATAGGCCAAACGAATTTGTATGACATCTCACGAATATATATACAAGTATATGTATATAAATCCATAAAATAGTGCTACCTTTTGTTAAAAATCTGTAAATATGAATTCCGAAAATCCGTGGATCCAAAAGGCAAAGCAATATTTATATAGACCAGTGTCTTTCAAACTGTGGGTCACAGTATGGTATTACAGCTATTAAAACAAAATATAGAAATCTAATAAAAGTCGAGAATGATCTGCGCCTGTCTGACTAATTTTGAGCCTAATTTTAAAGCAACTATGTAAAGAAAAGCAACCGCACTCTTCCCATTAACAAGGTTTTATTCATTATTTTTTATATTCATTGATACAGATTTTTTAATAGTTTTTAAGAGTAACTTTTAAATGTGACAAAAACATAACTATAGAAGATCCTTGGGGAGGCTGGCCTCACTGCAGAATACTATATATTAAAATATGAATTAATAAAGTATTCTGTTATTTTGTTCTAATAAAATAATACATTTCATTTATGTTACTAGTGCAGTAAAAATTAAAACATTTGTTTTCGGTATTATTATTTTATTTTTAATTTTGGTATATCCCTCTAAATATTTTGACAATCATGCTGTCCCACTCCAGAGTTGGAGGGCTAGTTACGTTCCTGATATGTAGCAACAAGATGATTCTACATTATTAATTAAAAAACCGATACCTTATAATTTTGTATGTATAAGTTAAGCCTGAACATTAGTAGTGATATCCGAGTGGAGCATGAGTTAAAATATTTGGAGAAACATTGATATAGACGATAGTTTTGGATTCATTGTTATCAGTAGTATCCTAATGATACATCGGAAGTTAAAAAAATGTAGTCTTTGAATTTTGAAATGCCTAGTAAATTTTATCTCTCATCGGTACCTTCATACAGGAAGCAGACGCAGAGACGTTTAATCACGCAAATGCTCTTATTTCGCCATTTACTTCCTTTACTATCTGTTCACCTATAAATATTTAAGCTCGAGCCTTGAGCGGATTTGAATGGGCTTAAGTGACGGTTTGTTCTAATATATTAAAATGAAACTGCTGCGTTGTCAGTGACTGTAAATGAGTTATCCTATACGAAGTAAGGAATTCTTTCTATGTTGTAAGTTTTAGGATGATTTTGGTTTTCCAATCTTTCTATTTACAGGAGTCCCGGAACTACCGTCCGCCTTGATTATTATTAGTTTCAATATAACATATATTACTTTATTAGTGCCTGATGTGCATATTTATAGAAACGATGATTTGTCTTATTTCTATATATTTAGGATCAAATAAGTCCCTTTTTTGCACATGTAAAATAATTGAAATAGTCGTACACAGGGCCGGCCCAAGGCGTGGGCAACGTGGGCGAAAGCCACGGGCGGCCGGATGTGAGGGCGGCCACCATTCTGCGGACAAACAAGAACTAAATTTTCTATTAATATTTTGAGTATAAGGGACGAAAGGGAATTCTCGGACTCTCATATACTTGTTTGTAAATGTAGTCTCGCTTTGCTTTCATGTGCTTCGCCACCTCTAGACTGAGCCAGTGGTTCTTTGAGTGTATGTGTCATACACACGTGTGGCATAATTTTATTGAAAGAATAAACAAATGCGTTGTGTGAAACTCATCGCTACTTGACAACCATTATAAACAATACCAAATATTAACTAAAGAAAATAATATATACCTAATATAAACCAAAGTTGGGAAGAAAGAAACACTAAGGTTATTCAATGAAGGGCAATCACAAAAATTGTAAATCTGGCTAATTATTTCAAAAGGTAAGTGGAAGACAGTTTTAATGTGCAATTTTAAGTGGTTTCATTCACTAAAAACTTTTTATGTATTCTGCATCTCTATGCTTAATAGACAGCAAAATATGTTTTTCATTAACATTGAAAATGGATAGAGTGAAAGATACCTAGAAGGTAAAATATTTTCTATAAAAATTCTTTAATTTACACCAACATTTATAGTCGTTAACCCTTCCTTTCTTGAGCATCTAGATGTATATTTTGCTTTCCTTTCAACTGAACGTTAGTGTGCATCAATTAAGCAAATTAGACTTTTAGATTATAATACACAAATTAGACCCACAACATCAGCCTTTGCATGGGATAACGTATGGGTAAGCTAAATTTGAATATATCTTCAAATATGTTTCCACCGGTTGCATCCCTAGAGATTACAATTCCTGTCCAAGTTTTTAATGTTTTTGAGATTCATGACCACATAATATCATGCAGTTTCTTCCATTGGAACTTAATTTGAGTGAAATAACTATATTTTAAAAGTGATTCCATCGATTGTTTAGTATGATTATTTGATAAAAAATACAGTTGCCAAATATATCGATAAAGGATGCAGAAAATTTATTTATCTGGGGAAAAGAATGGAAGACAAGAAATACTGCATACCATTAAGCACTACAATAAAAATTAGCCTGGTTTCATTACTTTGTATTATTTTCCATTCTTCCTCAACATTTTTTGTTTTGACTTAAAAACCCGAGCAGCGTCGGATAATTTCAGCTAGTATAGGTATAATTCCAGTGAGTTAAAATAATTTTGTCCAGTTAAAGCTGTCTAGCACAATGTTTAAGAAATAAATATTCGTTTTATATGTAAGATTTGTATATACGTATATCACGCTCAGAGAGATAGGTACATTTTTGAGGGGGGAATGAGAAGGAGAATGTGAGGGAGAAAGGGAGGAAAATGGGTGGCAGGAAGAAAGAGGATGGAAGAAAGAGGGATGATGGGAAGAAGAATGAGTGAAGAATAGGACGGAGAGAGGGTTAGAAAATGGGAAAAAACAAGAGGGAGAATAGGAGGTAGAGAGAGAATAGAGGGAAATGGAGGAAGGCAGAGAGACAGACAGACAAACGACTTTATTAGGGCGAAATTGAGACTATGTAGTCCCTTCTTACATTTAAAAGGGAGGAAGAATGGAAAGTAGCTTAATGTTAATACATAATTTGCTCATACCATCATATTTGACGGGCAATTACGCTAGTACATATGTATATAAAACCATAAATAATGGACAATATAGAAATGTAAAATTCAGATAAGTTTGCCCGAACTCCGTTAATTTTCAAAGCGGCGGTCCTGGTGCAGGTAAATCACTCCACGTGTGTCAATTTTTGCCTAATCTAGTTTACTACAGATTCCGAGTAGTTTCTCATAGTGGTTTCTGCATATAAAATGGATGATAATTTTTTTTCAAATTAGAAGGAACAGTTAATAAATTTGCTGAAAATTCTGGTTTAACAGCGGACTTTTCCCAAGAAGGAAATAATAGAAACCGTCGTACAAAAGCACAGTTTGTGTATGAAGCATCAGATGACCAATCAAGAATTCTGAGAAGCAATTTAGATTTAACTTTTTTATCACCATTCTCGATACAGCAATTTCATCCGTCTCGGAAATATTTCATCAGTTAGAAGAATATAATTCCGTTTTTGGCATTTTGTTCAATTAAAAGAAGTTAAATAATTTCGAACTCATCTGACTTGAGGACGTCGACTGCAACACCACCGGCGAAGCCTCGCCTACAAAGGCGAACAACGCAGTGTAACCGAAAGCCATGCAGCCTATATCAGAGCACGCCGCGAAAGCCTTTGCACCAAACTAGTTTCGGATATGATTACTTTAGGAAATGTTGTATGAAATTGGAATCCACTTTAACAGATGGCACGAAAGGAGACGTAGTAGCCCTTGACATTTTCGATGAATTAAAAGCCATGTCCCGAAGGATTCCAAATCCTTCGCGAAATGAAATGTTACTGTCCATATGTGAAAACAATTTTGAAGAAACTGTTAGATATTTTGATGCATTAAAAGTCAGGAAGATCTATAACATTATTTATTTTCGCCATTTAAGTTTGTATTATTTTAAAAAAGTACTTATTTAACTTAACTCTTTGTTCCATTTTCTTAATGTGCATATTTTATTATTTATCAACACATATTTATGTCAATACCTGAAGAAATATCGTACTTGGTGGCAATTGTTTACAAAATGTATCTAATTATTCATTTATCGTAATGTTTGTTTTCTTATTTCTCTGTGAATTTTCTTGTGTGAATGCTTCAACGAATTCCTTATAATAGAAAAAAATAAATTTTAAAATATATGTATTTATGCTGAATTTATAAGCAAAAGATTTGTTTGTAACAATCGCTGACATAACTACCTGTATGAACTTGATTGAGTAAGATCTTGTGATTTTGAATGGAATGCTACCCTTCGTGTGTTGTGATGGAGATAATATGACTTAGAATATTAGGGGCTGCCAAACTAATTCTTATCCACACTCGAGAAAACTGTCTAGCCGGCCCTGATCGTGCACATACATTTTCAATCTGTCCGATTAGTCATTTTATGCATGGTCTGCGGCTTTTAACGAGAGCTAATAAGGCGAAGAATATTCCTCGAGGTTTAATCCCGTCTTCGTCAATAAATTAGAGCATCGTATCTTGGGATTCATTTTCTATGAAAATGTTCTCCCTTGAATTGTGACCTTGATTTCGATCTGTTTAAACAAGTATCAGACCCGATATTAATTACGGCGGATGCTATTCAATTATTAATCCTCGCCACCTCCCTTAAAAAAATTACATCTTACATCCATGGGGTCATTTTTGATTTGATTTTGATTCCCATATATATTGCATATTTATTACTATTAGTAATGATGGTACATAATTTTAAAAAATCACTTTTGCATTGGATATAATAAATAAAATTAAATTATGACTAATCTTCCACCTCATAGCGGGGGTTTCGGTTGCTGTCAGTGCTGCCAACGCGTAAATCGAAGTGATAATAATCCAAGGATAAATGAATTGAGGAGTTAGTAGTTGTTGCCATAATCAGAAAAAATTATATGTGTTAATTACTCCTATCAGTGGTCATGTACGACTACAGGCAGAAAAAATATTTTTATTTTTATTTGAAGCGAATGGATAACAAAAAATTTATGGCCACATAAGCTACAAAGTTCTCTTTAGGCATTCATAAAATATCCAAGGAATATCTCAATAGAAAAAAATTATTACAATTTTCCTACTCCTGGGATCAAAAAGCCCCCAAGGGAGGTGGCAAGGGTTAAATGCTCTTTAGAATGCACGAGTCAGACGATCACTCATACGCCCTTGACTTTCTCCACGCTTGACTGCACACACCCTCACCATCGATCTCTTGGTCTGTATTGATTTCTGTGATGGAGATAGTTACATAAAACATAAAAGGTTGGAAAAACTACTCAAAAAGGCAAAACAAAGTCATTGGTTCAATGAATAAGGCGATGAAAAAGGTCTGAAACGAAATCTCTGAAAATCAGTTTAACACTAGGTTTACCGGAGCGGTCATTTTGACCGCTTTTCTTTTTTCGCTGTCCGCCATTTTCGTATCAATCGCTCATGCCTCAATTTGTTTTACTTTTTAAAATTTTAATGTAATTTCCGAAAAAATAATAAAAACCTACGTATCTTACTCACATTCGGCGTTCTGGGATATCATACAATGTAATGTACTCTACAAAGCACTTTTTATCTTCTGCCGCAATATGAGATGTATTGTCGAGCTGACCGCAGACGCATATGCGCCTGTGACGTCACCCGAGAGAGGTGCGTACATGTCAGTGAGAGACTTTGCACGTACGGTTGCCAACCGTCCGGGAATCCGAAAGTTTGTCCGGTGTCCGGGTCTGATGTCCACCAGGACACAATATGTCAAGGAATTTGAGGATGAACGACTATTAAACCTAAATTTTAAGCGCTAAAATGATGATGATGGCTGAAATATGATGCCAATTAGGCGAACTTACATTCCCAAAGTAAAGACTCTTTTCTCAGATTCCGTAAGAAATATTTTTTACGATTTTACTATAAAATTTCGCTGTTAGAGAATAATTCTTGTTATTCTACTTCCTTATACTAAATTATGGTTGATTTGAACAATCAACTAAATCAAAGGATTAAGGACGAATTTTACGGAACTAAAGCAAATTCCTGTTTGAGACATCTGCCTGTTTCACAGGCAAGGAAAATACGAAAAGAATTCAAGCAGAAAGCAGAATTACAAACAAAATTGAATTTTGATATGCCTTGTTTGGAATTTTATGATTTTGTCAAAAATAAACCAATGGTGATAGAAGCAACTAAAAGTAGTAAAAAATATAAATGGAGAAGGAATGATTCTGAGCAATAAAGTATCTTTTCAGCAATAGATAAATTTTCTAAATTTTTTAATTTTTCTAATGTTTATTTTTTTCTTACACGTAAAATTTTGTTAATAAATAAAGCTTTCCAAGAAAAATCTTATATAGTCCTTTCCTAAGTGATTATACTTTTAACAATAAGAGTATAAAACTTTCCCTCTACTCAGAAAATTATGATTGGCGGAACGATGCGTCCGGGAATCTGGTCGGCGATTCCCGAACACATCTGAATTTGTCCGGGAATCGGCGCAGAGAAAGTTGGCAACCCTATTTGCACGGCGTCGGAGCGCCTTCATTGGTTTTCTGTACGCTCGTGGAACTTACGGAGCGGACACAAGCGTTCTAGATTTATGGTCTCGGGAATGTGTTCCGGGAATTTTCACTCAAACCATGCCACATAGTCGTTTCTTGGAAATAATGCGGTTCCTTCGCTTTGATGAAAAAGCTACACGGCGGGAACGGCTGCAAACAGACAAATTTGCATTTGCTTCAGTCATTTGGGAGATATTTATTGGGAATTTTCTTTGCTACAAGCCCTCTGAGAATATCACTGTGGATGAACAGCTTTTTCCCTCTAAAGTTAGATGCACATTTACACAGTACCTTGCAAATTAGCCGGATAAGTTTGGCGTAAAATACTGATTAGGTGTTGATGTTAAGACTAAATATGTTGTTAATGGTATTCCTAACCTTGGGAAAGACGAGACGCGACCCGGCGATAGGACGCTTTCTCAACACGTGGTTTCTCGTCTTATCGACCATACATAAGCAGAGGAAGGAAGGTTACTTGTGATAACTTTTCACCTCACTTGATTTAGCAAAACTGTTATAGGAAAGGCGCACAAGCCTCATAGGCACAGTCAACCAAAGCAAAACGAAATTTCCTTCCTTTGTGAAGTCTACGCGTGATCCACTACACACGGCGGTCCTATATAAGCACAACGACATTACGTTACATCTTACCAAAATAAACAGAGCAAAAACGTCCTCATTCTCAGCACTCTTCATCCTGATGTGGGCATATACGCGAATCATTCGAAGAAAATCCCCAACACAATATCATTTACAACAAAAGTAAGTGTGGTGTTGACATAGTGGATAAAATGACGCGCATGTACACGGTGAAATCCATGAGTCGTAGATGGTCTGTGCACGTATTTCTCAATGTGCTAGACCTCGCAGGCATCAATGCCTACACCCTGTACGAGGAACTTACTGGCGAAAAAATACCTAGTAGGAAATTCATTAGGCAGCTTGCTACGGAGCTAACAAAGCCTTACTAGTCGTCCCGGAAATTAGTAACTCCTTTACCTACTCTTACTATGGAAGAAACGGGCGATGAAATTTGTCACCACCAGCAATGCAAGGATGGTCGCTGCAACATGAATAAAACAAAAGACAAGTGTCAAACATACAAAAAAATTGTCTGTGGAACGTGCACAACAAAAGTGACAAGGAAGTGTGTCTGTGTTCAGTGCGCCGTATAGCTTATGAGAATGGAAAAATGTAGCCAAGTAACGGAAGCCAAGTTTGTATGGTACTGCAACTTTGGTATTTCTTTCGATTATGATTATATTTCTAGCATTTATTTTATATTTATGTAATATTGTACTTCCTAAAATGTGGAGTCTTCTTCGTGCTTTGGTTTCATCGATGCGGCGGTCGGAATTAGTCCAGGAGATGCGTCTTGTTCCATTCCTTCTCTGTTTTCCGTAAGAATCATATACTAATAATTACTTGTAATATCCACAAGGTTTCTGTAATTCTTGTTGCTTTACATGTTTCCTACTTTATGAAGGAAGAATAAATCATTTAACGTTTTCTGTAAACTGTCTGAAACGATTGAAAATCTTAAAAGCCCGAAATGCACCGCTTTAACGAGTAGCGGTCAAACTGACCGCTCCAGTAAACGGAGGTAGGCGGGGTGCCCGGTGCCTAGTGTTAATTTCCAAATAAAATAGTATCACCGTTTTTGCCTACATTCTTTCATGCACACAGCACCGAAAAGTTTTATGTAAAAATCGCAATAATTATAATAGCTTTGAAAGCTTTAATATTGTGTACGCCCAGAAAGACAGTCACACACACACAAACATTGGGGAAAGTGGGGTAAAACCGGGTAGCTAATGAGTAATGTGTAATTATAACATAAGTAAAAACTCACTTTTTTGAGAACCTGCAGAAGCTATTGTAGTTGGTTGTCACTATGATGAATTTAAAAAATATCGATTATAATTGTTGGAAAATTTAATTTAATAAATAAATGTGCATCCGGTTTCACCCCACAAGACCATAATTCGGAAGAAATGGCTTCACAGGCATACAAGCGTATCGGAGATGTAATACTTACAATTAATAAAACCTAAATTACGGTGGAATAAAAGCATTCACTTACCAGGTACAGCAAAGTATCGTGTCTTGGTTTATAAACCTCTAAACTTGAAAATAATATTGTTCCTTTTCACCCAGAAATCTTAAAATTGTCTCACACTTCACACAACATGTTTTATTGCTGATATCATGCATCAACTAACTTTTATGCTGTTACGAATAAATTCAGTACCGTGTCTGACAGATAGCACTGCAAATGCATTATTAGCCTGTACCCGTTTTCACCCGCCTACCCAGTTTTACCCCACTTTCCCCTATATCTATATATATAAAACGCTAAGGTAATACGTGGCACACAATAACATTGTGTTGCTAATCAACAGGATATATAAACAGCTGAAGCAAGTGTCACTGAAACATATCAGATCTTTGTATCATAATGTTAGTATTGTATTGTAAAATCTGTACTAAAGATTATTATTATTAAGTAAATATTACTTTTAAAAATTAATTTGCGTACAATCTTATATGGTAGATTATATATCATTATGAGCTGTAAGCCCGTAAAAAATTACGTTTTCATCTACTTAATAACCCGTATCCCTCTTGGTTGGTCAGAGACATTTTTGTTCAACGCGAATTTATAACATATAAATAAATTATACCAATTAGCATTTCAAGAGATACAGAATTTTTCTTACCATTGTAAAGTGCATAATGAATAAGCGGTATTGAACGCTATCATTACTTTTCTTCTACAAAACAAATTATCAGCAACTACATCAATTTAAATAACCACAATGACCACACTACGCACCATTTCGGCAGAGATACATCACACTGCATCACATTTAGCCAAATCTTACGTGCTAAATTATTAGTAACAGTAAATACTTATTTTTAAATGCATATCAATCGATATAGATGCATAACAACCAAGTAGAACTACGTCAAATTAAATAAAATCAAAATATTTACCACTTTAGAGGTATGGCAACCAAATAAACAATGTCTAATGTTTATTTACTCAATGTGTCTAGCAACGTGATATACAGCTTCTGTATATCGCATTGAAATACGAATGCTCGCTGAGAGTCCCGAACTTTGATTGGCTATCTGATTAGTACTATCAAAATTCACGCACAACGTGCTTACGAGTTATTTTTGCGATTGTGAACTGTTTGCGGAAAGCCCCGAGTGCGGCTTTGCTGTGAATTGCGACTTTTCGCTGCTTTTTTGGGTCGTGGCTGCCAAGGGAAGGCTAACTTAGTCCCTTCTTATCACTTGGCAGTCTCCGAGCTGCTTGAACTAGCCGCCTGGGCTAGTTCTTGCTGGTCGTGGCCCTGAAAAGGGCCTCTCCCATATTTTTTGGCTATCATGGCCAAGGACCTTACCAGGTCAACGGTGTTGGCTGCCCTTCTCGGTCGTGTCCGCTTAGCGGCTCGTCTCTGGGGACTCCGGCAAGGCCGGAGAAAGCTCTTGACAGCCCGAGCGGGCTTATTGGTTCGGCTGCCCTTGACGAAGGGAGCCTCCGAATCGACCGGGTCGAGCCGCCCAGCGGCTTTGGAAAAGTCACCCCGCAAGGGCTAATGGACTTGGCTAAATCGGCTCCAGTTGCTGCCGCCCTGGAGGCCGAAGAAGCAAATCCAAAAGCTAAGCGGGGAAAATCTGCACGGGCCTCTAATAGAGGCGTGCAAAATAACAGCTCTGCTCCCCTTCTGTCGAAGGGAAATGTCGCCGTTGTCGGCGCCTCTGTACCCCTGGGCAGTGTGGAGGATGTTCTGCCCTCCTCCGCATCGGGCTTGGGGGCAACGGGGGCTTCGAGTGTGGCTGGTGAAAGCGGCCCTTTGCAGGGCCATAAATCCACAGCCCCAGAGGCGATGGAGGCCACGGAGGGTGCCCGTGGCAAGCGAAAAATAGCAGCTAAGAAGGGCGTTGGCCCCGCTGACGCCATGTTAGCCGACCGCTCGGCATCTATCTTCGCCTCGTCCGACGAGGATAGCCCTGACCAAGAGGGAGGGTTCACGGAGGTTACCCGCCGCAGGGCAAAGAGGAAGAAGACTTCCTCGAATGCTAACGGCGGGGCCGGTGGAAAGGCCCAACAGAAAGGTCAGGCCGGAAATAATTCCGGCAAAGGAGCGAGGACACGGTTGCGCGTATCACCGATAGTGGTGTACGGCATGGTGTCACATAAGGTCATCGCCAAAGAACTGAGTAAGGTCATTGGCGATGACTATGAGCTGGAGGTCCGTCGGGCCTCCACCAGAGTGGTGGTCCATTCGGCGGAGCACCACAGGGCAGCTACAAAGGTGCTGGACGACGCTGGCGTCCAGTATCACACCCAGCTCCTGGAGTCGGTGCAGGGGATGCGCCTTCTCCTGAAGGGAGTTGGGCGTGGCTACACGGCGGAGGACGTGTCGGCGGACCTGACTGCGAAGGGGTTCGTGGTCAGGACCGTCCGGCAGATGACGGCGATGGAGGACGGCAAAAGGGTCCTCATCGGTCGCTTCGTCGTCAACGTGGAGAGGACTCCCAGAGCTCCTCTCCCGAATGACATCAAAAAGGTTTGCCGGTGCTCGATTCAGGTCGAGCACTTCCGCGGCAGTCGCGGGCCGCTGACATGCTTTAATTGCCAGCGGTTCGGCCACATGTCGCATGCGTGCCGATGCGACACCAGATGTTTCAAGTGTGCGGGTCCGCATAAGGGAGCTGATTGCCCCAAGCGACCCGACGAGCCGGCCAAATGTGCCAACTGCGAGGGCGATCACCCGTCCTCGTACAAGGAATGCCCTGCATACCTTGTGGCGCTCGAAAGGTACGAGGAGGGCCAGAAGAAGAAGGTGCCGAAACCGGCACCCAAATCTACACCGGCCCTGATTAAGGCCAAGTCAGCTCCCGCGGCGAAGGCGACCGCCACGCGGTCCTACTCCACCGCGGTCAAGGGACCGACTCCTTCGGCCCCTGTCCCTGTGCAGGTTCAGCGGCCCGCTGCTGCACCTGCCCCAGCTCCCGCCCCTTCTTCTTCGGGGTCGCCCTCCGTGGCGCCACCTGTCGCTCTCCCCGAGCAACGGGAGCAAGCGGCTCCTCCCTCCAAGACCTTCCTGAGGAAGCAAAGGAGGAGGGCCGCCCAAGAACAGGCCCAGAGGGAGAAACAGATGGCCGAATCGGTCATGGAAGTGGAGAGTGCGGCCGTTGCAGACGGCCCCGCCACGACCACGACCCCCTTGGCCGAACCGCCCAAAAAGGCTGCCGCGAGGACGGTCCCCACCGTCCACACTGCGGAAGTGGTGCCTCCGCCTAGGGGTGCTGCACCACCCAAAACTCGTCTGCCTCGAAATGTCGAGCCAGAGGTAGCTGGGTCCGAGGAGGACCCAGACTTCTGGACCACGGTGGCAATGATCTGTAGGTCGTTGAGGAGATACATCTCCTCGACCTCCGGACGACTCCTCCTCTCGCTGCTGGAGGAGTTGGTAAAGGAGCGCTCCTCGTCACCTAATAATGGCGACTAGGGGGTGCTCCGTAATTATCCAATGGAACGCACGGGGAGTCAAGGAGAAGACGGAGGAACTCCGTGCGTTCCTGCAGGATAAGAACGCCATCGTGGCCGCAGTCAATGAGACCCATCTCCGCCCATCGGACTCTTGGAAGGTACCTGGCTGGTCGATCTACCGTGCCGACAAGCCCGGCCAGCCAACCAGGGGCCAGGGGCGGGGTGGGTCTGCATTATTGATCCGTCGATCTGTGAGGCATCGCCCGTGTCGGGAGCGAACATACAGATCAATGGAAGCCGTGTCTGCCGACGTGCTGACCGACTCCGGGTGGATCAGGATCTCATCGGCATATTATCCGCCTGGGAGATCGTGGGACCCGGACGAGGTCATGGATCTCGTCGGAGACGGCTGCCCCTCAATTGTCATCGGCGACCTGAATGCCAAGCATGCCAGCTGGCATTCGAGGGTCGCCAATCCGAGGGGCACAAGACTGCGGGACTTGGCAGACGAAGAGGGGCTGACAGTGTTGGCCCCCACAGATCCAACATTCCTGCCTTCCGGGGATGTCCTTGACGTTGCTGTTGTCAACAACGTCAGGGCATCCCTGAGCATGCATTCACTCTGCGATTTGTCCTCTGACCACAATCCGACCCTGCTGCTTCTGGGGAACTCGCCTGTGCGAGTCCCGCCACCGCAGCGTCTGGACCTCGCGAGGGCCGACTGGCAGTACTTCCGCGAATTTATCGCGGAAAGGCTGCCGGTCGTGCCGACTCCGCCTGAGACGAGGGATGAGGCAGACCGGATGGTCGACCTCATCACCTCAAAAGTCCAACAGGCCATGGACGCTGCGGTGCCTAAGGTGGTTATCGCCCGGGACATCCGCATCGCCCTGCCTCGAGTCGTCCGGGAGACTATCACCCGGCGAAACAGCGTCCGACGGCGGTGGCAGCGCCATCGGACTCTGTGTCTCAGGATCCAGCTGGATGGTCTGACCAGGACCGTCAGGCGCATGTTGCAAGACGTGCGCTCTGACGTGTGGGAGAACCATCTCCGCACCCTAAGCCTGGAGGATCATTCAGTCTGGAAGACCTGTTCGAGGCTGTGCGGACCTCAGCGGCGCGATCCCCTTATAGTTCAGGGGGACTGCGTCGCGAGTTCCCCAGAAGAGAAGGCCGGATTGATGGCAGAGTACCTCGGGGGGGTTTTCTGTCCCAATCCGGCCACTGCAGAGTCGGACGCGGTGGAAGAGGACATCGCAGCGGTGCTGGGTTCGCTGGACCGGGACCCCATGCCTGAGGCGGAGTTTCCTCGATACACGAGCGGCGAAGTCGTGGCACTGGTTCGCCGTCTCGGGTTGAGGAGGGCTCCGGGGGACGATGGTATCCCCAACGTCGTCCTGAGGCAGGTCCCCGTCGCAGCGATAGAATTCCTGACCGCCGTCTACAACGGCTGCGTCAGGATTCCATACTTCCCGTCTGCCTGGAAAAGGGCAAAGATCGTGTGCATCCCGAAGAAGCCGGGGACGGAGGTTGGTCCCGGAGACATCCGACCAATCTCGCTCCTGGCTGGCTTCGGGAAGATCTTTGAGCGTCTGCTCCGGAAGCCACTGGACGTCATCCTCCGGGAGAAGAATATTCTCCCGGACGAACAGTTCGGCTTCCGTGAGGGGCACTCCACCACCCAACAGCAGGGTAGAGTGACCGACTTCGTCACCAACGCCTTCAACAGGAAGCAAGCGGTCGCGGGGGCCTTCTTTGATATATCGAAGGCCTTCGACCGCGTGTGGCACTGTGCGCTCCTGTTGAAGATGGTTCGACTCCAGATGCCAGTCTGGTTCGTGCGACTTGTGCAGTCGTACCTACAGGGCAGAACATTCTGGGTGTTCTGGCTCCAGGTCGGATCGGGACTGCGGCGAATCTGCGCCGGTGTCCCGCAGGGATCCGTCCTGGGGCCAATCCTTTTCAACGTCTACACCCACAACCCCCCAAGGGGATTTGGGTGGAACACAGTCCTCGCCCTGTACGCGGACGACGCGGCGCTCCTGTCGCGTTCGACCAAGAAGTACGCGGCAGTTGAAAATCTGCAGTGCGCCGTCGACGATCTGGCCACCTGGTATCGTCGATGGCGCATTGCGGTCAACCCTTCCAACACAGGAGCGGTCATCTTCCACCCTGGAAGGGGAGCGCCGCCTGGAGTCGACCTGTCGGTGATGGGGGAGGTAATCCCCTGGAGCCAAGAGGTTACCTACCTTGGCGTTGTGTTAGACCGGAGGCTTCTTTGGAAGTCTCAGGTAGAAAGCGTCCGCCGCAAGGCGCTCGGGGCTCTGATGAGACTTCGTCCCATCCTCTGCTCCCGCGCCTTGTCGGCCGACACTCGGAGACGCCTATACCTGAGCTGCGTACGGCCAGTCTTGACCTACGCAGCTACGGTTTGGTCCGGAGTGCCCAAGACCACCCTAAACAGGATCCAGGTCGTGCAGAACATCGCACTCCGGCTGATACTCGGTCGTACCCGATACGAAAGTGTCAGCCGGTTGCACGAAGACGGGAGCGTGGAATCACTGGACATCCTCTTGCCAAGGATGTCCAGGGAATTCTACGCGAAGGCGGCAGCCTCCCACCACCGAGAGGTGAATGCGCTCGGCGAGATCCGGGCTAGGTGGTGGGACCGCTATAGGCGCCCCATTGCCAGCCTGGACTCGCAGGAATCCCTCCCTCCCAACAAGCGACCCCGCTTGGAGTGAGGGAAATTTATTTGCCATTATTGTTGGCAATCGAACAAAAAATGAGCTAGTTTTTAATAATAGTATAACCATTTAAAGCTAAGCTGGCAATGGTACACGCCAGTACGGGCAAACACGTACTGGATCATATACAGCATTGAAATACATAATAAAGTTAAAACCATTTAGATAATGTTTATATGCAACTATATATTAATTAATTTAATTAATATTTAAACTGTTTGCTCAGAATAAAAGTAATGGCATCAAGAGCAACACGTTGCGCTGATTATAATGCGGGAAGAAGAGCGGAACGAGCCAATCAATCTGTTGAAGAAGCAAATCGAAGAAGAACGAAGAAGGGAGGGAAATAGAGAGGGAGGGAGGGAGAGAGGGAGGGAGACCGAGGGAGGAGAGAGAGAGGAAGAGTGGGAGAGAGGAAGGGTGGGAGAGAGGAAGGGTGGGAGAGAGGAAGGGAGGGAGAAAGGAAGGGAAGGAGAGAGGAAGGATGGAGAAAGGTAGGGAAAGAGGGAGGTAGAGAGGGAGGGAGAGAGGGAGGTAGAGAGGGAGGGAGAGAGGGAGGGAGAGAGGGAGGGAGAGAGGGAGGGAGAGAGGGGTGGAGGAAAGGAGGGAGAGAAGAAGGGGGTGAGAGGAAGGGAGGGAGGGAGGAAGGGAGGGAGACAGAGGGAAAGAGAGAGGGATGGCGAGATCATTTGACTCTTTAACTATTGTATCAGTAAATCAAGAGATTGAACATTGTGTATAAAGAAATTTATGATACTAAATGAAGTACTAGCGCACACATGCTCTGCACGGGTAAAGTTAGTATATACACACATCCATTTCAATTTAAACCCCTACTACTAGCTGTTTCCTAATTCACCTATGATTTTATATCGAACTACCGTCATATTTTTTCTATATTTCTGAGTTTGACCATGGATATTAATTAATCAGAGAGGAATTATTCAATAGGAAGGAATAGTATTTGCATTCCAGTTTCGATTATAGAATGGATTTCTCAATTAAATGAAGCTCTATGGATAGAGGGGATATTAATTTTCGTGAAGAATTCCTCCATATCCATCTAAAATCTTCCTCGGCGAAAATGTATGCAAAGTATGAGCGATAGCTATAAAAGATTTTATGGAGGTAGAAAATTAATTATAGATTGAGTGAATGACAGCAAGAGTGTGACATATCCATCGCGCCATCAATTTTCTTTAATATAAATATATGGAAAATGATGCAATGGACAAATTACTTATCGTATTTTAAGGAACACTAGGAGCAAGGTGGAATTAAGTCCTGTTTTGTAGACGATCGAGTTATTAAACGGGTAACAACGTTTAACTATATGTCGAAAGTAGAATCTTATGAATTAGGAAAAGGAGTTTTAGCGGAACTAATGCCTTCTAAGATAATAAAAAATTCAATTTAAATAATATACTGGTAATTTTAAGATATATAAGTACGAATATCAGTACCTACGATATATACCTACCTATATTTAGTAAAATGATCAAAGTCTGGAATCAAACCCGTGAGTTTTGAAAATACTGATACTGAGTGAATAATTTTGAAACTGCCGCTGCAAAAGCCGCCATTTATCGTTAAAAAACCTCGAAACATTGCGATCCGGAGAAAATTCACAATAATCACGGAGATTAGCAATCCGATATAATCGAAGTGCGTATTAACGCCGATGTCAACGAAAATGCTGATGAGTAGCTATTTGAACCAGCGATAGGCGCGAGCAAATGTCGATAGCATCGGAAGAGAAAGGTCTGTTTATCCTTAATAGGCGAAGTGACCAAGCTAATTGTTTAATGCATGTCTCCATGGCACTCCTCTATTTCCGTTCTCCATCGAGATCCAGTAATTACGTCGGCCCAACCAAAATTCCTCCCGGAATATCCCAGAGGAGGAGTCGGAGGTCAGCAAACAACTGTCTCATTTCAACTTGTCCGTTATCTCTCTCCCTCACGCTGCCCATTGTACGGAACGCATTCTCTCGAGGTTAGGCAGAAGAAATGCGCCTCGTGTCAGTTGCAAGGATAACGCGTCGCGGGCCCGCCTCCAACCATTTGCCATTAGGCGCGCACTACTCGCCATTATGGCGAACACGGGATTGCTTAGGTAGTTGAGAACTAACTTAAGTTCATTGCCTGAGGATGGGAAGAATAAAAGTTTATAATAACCTAAAATATATGAAATAACGTTTCGAAATTGGGATGAACGCTCTCCCCTCGTTAGTGATATAGTTATAAAGTCAAGACACTCTATAAAGGGCATTTAAGAACATTTTCATTGTAGTTATGCTTCATTCAATCTTGAACTGGCCTATAACGTACGTAATACGATAATATGAGAGTTTAGATAACATTTTACAAAGTCCGTGATACACAATTTGCTAAAAATCGAAAAAATCAAAAATATACTTTTCAGATTCTGTATAGCTTCAATCCAATTAAGTCTATTCAATTTTTTAAAATGATTAACTTGTAGTTTAATTTTTTATGATTTAATTGTGATTGATGTTATATGAGGACGAAAAATAAATCTAGCTATTAGTCGACCAAAGAGAAAAATATCGGTTTTGTACAAATCACATGCAGGCTGTATTTTACGGAACGCGTACTTGACATGTAGGGGAAGACAACGGGGGTAAGAGAAGGAAGGAAAGCGAAGAATGACCATTAAGCAGTCTCATAAAGAGGGATAGAATGGGAGAGGGCGGGATGGAGAGGATAGGGTCTGCGAGGGTCCGTGGCATGCAGGAGGGTTTGCCTTTCTATCCAGGGGCCCGAGGATGTTTGATGTTTGGTCGAGGGTGAGAGGACGAGTGAGAAAGAAAGGGAGGTGAAGAAGGGAAAATTCAGTTTCCTTGAGCGGAGAAAAGAATGCGGGCGGGTTTAGAATGCCTCCGCAGAAAAGGAATCGCCACTCAATGAATAGTTTGGCTACTCTTTCCCAGAATCGAGGGTTTTTGTCGCCATACTGAAAGAAAGGAAGGGGACACGAGGACAAAAATGTCAATGAAACTATCAAAAATGAGTTAAACAGTAACCTTTTAGGATTGTGAGGTTAAGAGCGAGGAATCGTTCCAAGTCGATTTTCGGAAGTGATGCATTTTCAATAATTAAGGGATGAAGTCTTCGCGAACAAGTTTTTCATTGCAACTTAATGAATCGTCGGGGAGGACGGGGAAATTTTACTGACATCTCATACGGATTCAACTCAAAGATGCTACACATGCTCCGTCTCCTACGTACCTAAAATATCTAACTTATGATCCTTTTCTATCAAGAGAGAATAAAGGAAGAGAGAGAGAGATAGAAGAGAGAGAGAGCGATAGAGGAAGAGTGAGAGAGAGATAGAGTCGGCTTTCTATGGGCAGAAAATGAAACTGAATCACATCATCGCCACAAAGGCCACCCATCCAGCGTCTCCAAGGCAGACCGTGAATCTCAGGGACTCCATAGTACGAGTATGTGCTCGCGTCGGTAGAACCTTCACCTGGTTGGATACCTCACCACAAAGCCATCAGATGGAATTGTTAGGGCAAAGAAAGTGGAAGAAGAGGAGAAGAAAGAGATAGGGAGAGAGTGAGACCAACAGAGTATCTAGCGATGTAATGGCAGCTTCGGATTGGTCAAAATGCGCAGCTTTGTTCCCAAGAGCTAAGGTTGCCATAGATGAAGCACGCATTTATAAATATAATTTTCTTACTTTCTGAAGTCAGGTTTTTGGAACCCTTAAATATCCTGGGGGTCAGTATGACCCCAATTAATTTTTTTCAGTCGATAGCTAATAAAATTTGTGGCCGACCTTGAATAATTTTTCAGTCCCTTCACCACCATTAAAATTTGCAATGATATAGAGGTTTTTATTTGTTTGAGAAATTTTTATTTTGCTACTTTTTTACTTGTTAATGTGCAAAGTACATGGAGTAAGCATTTTGATAGTGAAAGAATTCGGCTTTGAGATACTGTTCCTAAAATATTCTCAGGAATCTCGGGTGTCTATAAGATGTGCCCATTTCATGGCGTTTACTTTGAAGGAGTGGTATTCAAAGTGTGGCACCATTACCTAAAGTGGTATCAGAAGGATCTGAAAGTGGTGCCATTAAAATCTTAACATTATCTTAGCAACCTTAGACACCACAATTCCTCATCCATTTCATATTTTACATTTACTTGCTTAAATAAACTAATTGGCAACTGCACAGAGTAAGGGTATATCGTCCACTTCTACGCAATGATTTTGATGTCATTTTTTCCGGAAAATTTCTGTTAACGAAAAAAATGTGGGTGTACAAAGTAGCTGATGAAATTGTCCAAAGGGTATATGCAAAACCTTTTTGAAGGCACTGCTTCAAAGGAGCACACGATTACCAAGTAAATTCGGCGGATACAATAAAGCAATTCATAAACCGAAGGCAAATAGATTTATCAGGATTTAAAATACTATTTTGTAAACTCATTCAAAGTAATTTATGAAAAAACAAATTTAATAAGGATAAAAGAGTGTTTTAATTTCATCAAAGATAGCATAAAATACACATTAAAAAACACAATGAGATTAATCGAAACAGTAATTTCACGCATCTAACTCTCTAGTATTTTAAAAGAAAAACACTTCTTCTATGATGGAGAACATCCACGGAGATCTAACGTGATGAAGTTTCTCTGTTTTCTTCTGTACAAAAGAAAGAGAAATAAGTAACCGTATATGGAGAAAGAGAAGCGAGCAGTAAATGGGTACGGAGAGGATTAAAAGGGGCGGAGGACCATTCGCGACTCGTCGGGCGAGATGAAATTGGGGGTTGGGGTGGATCAGGGAAGGAAAGTGGGAGGGGAAGAATGCGGAGTGTTTAGGATTTTGCTGTCGACAGGTCCGTGAGGGGGATGTTAAGGGACCGTGGAAGAGAATGGGGACGGGGTTTTAAGAGAACGGCGCGCCAGCTGGAGGGTGACCATCTCAAGAAAACAAGTGAAAGGGGAGATAGCGCCGCTCCGAGGAAAGGGATTAGTACAATTGTGTTGGGATGAAATTTCCTAGGCCTCTCTCTTATGTGTTGAGGCGGAATGTTTCATCCATGAGCAAATAGGTTTGAAAAGCAAGAGATTGGAATTTATTTTAGATTTGGAGACTGCTGTTGGAAGCATTAGAATATAGATGAACGTACCGGATGAGTGCTTTGTATATGTGCATGTATGCCTTTTGAAATATTATCAATATCTCAGGTTCCACTAGAAAAAATTATACTGAATAATAAAACTGAAATTGTACAATAATGAGAATGAAAGATACGTTTTTGGGATCTAAAAAATTAAAAAGCTCGGTTCTGGAATAACAAGTCTGTAGTTAAAACGGTGGCGAATCTCTCTCTTTGCGAAAATTTAATAAATTTATTATTTAAAGAAAAACAAAAAATTAGAAATTCGTTTATTTACTGCCTCCGGGCGCTATTTCCTGCTACCTAATAATTTAGCTGGGGTCAATCTACTATCATAAGAGATTCGCCTCAAATGCAACATATGCTCTTTAAAAATTGTAAAAATGAGAGAATACGCAATAATTCAATGATAAAAGGTTTGACAGAATAAATATAAAGGAAGTATTTTTAACTGCCAAACAAACTAAAATATCAAAATTTGTATAATCCTTATTTCGTTTTTTTAGGAATTCTACTCATAAAATAAATTTCAACTCCGTAGCACATAAGAAAATACATAAACCTTGAAAATTTGTTTAACAATTGCGAATTTATAGCGGCCGCATTGTTTCACTTTTTCAAGATTTTCATTTTTTCTAGTCGGTTTTGCACAAAATTCCACCTATTAAAAATATTTCGAAACTCCAGCTCATCTGGAAGTGCCTAAACATAAGTATCCTCCTGTTATCATTCTATATAGACGTTCCTTACAGAGGAGGAGGAGGATATAACATACTAGTAGTTGGTGCTTGCATACTGCAAGCATTTTATATCACCTTGAAAAAAAATTCATTTTTCAGACAGACATTTCATCATTACAAATATTCTTTTAATTCTATAGATTTCAACCCCGTAGCGATATTCGTTTTTCCCACATGTAAAAACAATAGTTTAAAAAAATCCCAAAATGTTGTAATTTTAAAAATTTAACACTTTCATCATTATGGGGTACTGATGCTACACATTCTAGCCAATTTTTAAAGTTGTAGCATTTCTAGAAGAAAAATAATGTTTTTCTAATTGTTTAAATTTAAATAATTTTTAACGACCGCCACAATTCATATATGGTGCAATTGAAATGTTTATTTGTGCAAATTCTATACTTTGTAAATAATTTGAAAATTTCAGCTTCCTAGTTCATTTCTTAGTACCTAAAGAGTTATACAAATGTTTAAATTTTAAGAATTTTAAACTGCCAAACAAATTAAAATATCAAAATTTGTATAATCCCGATTTCGTTTTTTTAGGAATTCTACTTATAAAAAAATTTCAACTCCATAGAACATGCGAAAATACATAACCCATGAAAATTTGTTTAAACAATTGCGAATTTTTAGCGGCCGCATTGTTGCATTTTTTCAAGATTTTCGTTTATTCTAGTCGGTTTTGCACCAAATCCTATCTATGAAAAAAATTTCGAATCTCCAGCACATCTGGAAGTGCCTAAACATTAGTATCCTCCTATATGATATATGTTGTTATATCCTCCTCTGTAAGAGTCGTCCATATATAATGATTAGTAGTTGGTGCTTGCATACTGCAAGCATTTCATATCACCTTGAAAAAACATTCATTTTTCAGACAGACATTTCATCATTACAAATATTCTTTCAATTCTAAAGATTTCAACTCCGCAGCGATTTCTGTTTTTACCACATGTAAAAATAATAGTTGAAATCAATCCCCAAATGTTGCAATTTTAAATATTTTACACTTTCTTCAATATAAGGTACTAATGCTACACATTTTAGCGAAATTTTAAAGTTGTAGCTCTTATAGAAGTAAAATAATATTTTTCCAATTTTTTAAATTTAAATAATTTTTAACGGCCGCCGCTATTCATATAGGGTAAAATTGAAATGTTTATTTGTGTAAATTCTCTACTCTGTAAATAATTTGAAAATTTCAGCTTCCTAGCTCATCCCGTAGTACCTAAACAGTTATCTATTTGTTTAAACTTTAAGAATTTTTAACTGCCAAACAAACTAAAATATCAAAATTTGTATAACCTTTATTTCGTTTTTTTAGGAATTCTACTCTTAAAATAAATTTCAACTCCGTAGCACATGAGAAAATACGTAAACCTTGAAAATTTGTTTAACAATTGCGAATTTATAGCGGCCGCATTGTTTCACTTTTTCAAGATTTTCATTTTTTCTAGTCGGTTTTGCACAAAATCCCACCTATGAAAAAAATTTCGAAACTCCAGCACATCTGGAAGTGCCTATACATTAGTATCCTCCTATATCCTCCTCCTCCTCTGTAAGGAACGTCTATATAGAATGATAACAGGAGGATACTAATGTTTAGGCACTTCCAGATGAGCTGGAGTTTCGAAATTTTTTTCATAGGTGGGATTTTGTGCAAAACCGACTAGAAAAAACGAAAATCTTAAAAAAGTACAACAGTGCGGCCGCTAAAAATTCGCAATTGTTTAAACAAATTTTCAAGGTTTATGTATTTCCGAATGCACCACGCAGTTGAAATTTTTTTTTAGGTAGAATTATTAAAAAAACCAAATACGGATTATACAAATTTTGATATTTTAGTTTGTTTGGCAGTTAAAAATTCTTAAAGTTTAAAAAAATAGATAGCTGTTTAGGTACCCTAAATTCCCAAGTATAACGCGCGCGTTATACAAGGTTTTTTTGTCAAATTTTCGGAATTATTGAGTGCGCGTTATACATAAGACGTACTAGTGCGCGTTATGCATAAGAAGTACAGCTTTATAAAATAAAATGCCTTAAAGCGTTCAAATACTAACTTCGTGAAATCACTAAATGGCTGAAATCTTTCGAATCTTCTTTCTTTTTGTTCCGTTGATAAAAACAAATTTTCTGGCATAAATTACCATGCATTTCAATCATTACAGATACAAAATCGAATTTCAGTTACCTAATTATTATTCAACCTAAGACAAATTAAGGCAGATTCGAAGTTATTAGTTGAAAAAAATGTACGCAATGCCTTTTAAAATAAGATAACGAATTCCAAAACAAAACACATTCACATATATAAATAAAAAAATCACTAATTCTTCATAAGCTTTTATTCCCACTCGATTATTAATTAACATAACCATAAAAATCTTCTGATTCAGTCACAATTTATATCGTAATCATTCAAGTTCTTAACCAATGAGTCCGGAAAATTTTCAAGCGAAAAATTATCGCTTTCATCAGATGATGAATCACAATACCCTCCATCAACATCAGGGGAATAAATTCCCGATACCCTGAAACCATTAATTATACATTCACGGGTTACATCGGCCCAACTTTTCACAATGCTTTTGCAAATTTCAGCATAAGAAGCTCGCTCGCTGCATCCTTCCAGACTTTGTATAGGAGTGGAAACCATCTACCATGCATTTTTCCCAGTGCCTCCGTCTTTTCGATTTGAATGATCTATTTACGGAGATGTCTAGTGGTTGCAGCTTTTTTGTTAGACCTGCAGGAATAACTGCAATCGTGGAATATTTTTTCAATAATATTTTCGAATCATTTACCTAGCTGAATCCAATGCAAGCAGCGATTTTGGTTTAAAAAATGAGCCCTTCCTTTTTCCCCATACCTCAGTTAACCAGATTCGCAACATATCGCAATTCATCCAGCCTTTTGGGTTTACGCACACAACAATACCTTTAGGAAATTCCTATTTAGGAATGGTTTTCCGCTTGAAAATTACCATTGGGGGAAGCTTTTCTCCATCAGCCGTCACTGTTAGCACAACAGTAAAGCAGCATTTTTTAGCTCCAGCAGTGCATATTTTTGTCTTGGGTGCCCTTAACGTCAACTGCAAATTTCGATGGCATGAAGAAACTCATAGGTACCTCATCCATGTTCCCTATCTGACTTGGTTCAACGCCCTTCTTTTCCTGCCCAACAAACAAATTAAACTCTTCCACTTTCACCTTCCAATCTTCTGGTAACTTTTGTCCGGTAGATGTAATTGCTCGTACTGTTAAACTATTTCGCTTCATAAAATGATAACACCAGCAATGACTGCCTTTAAAATTATCAATATTTTCTCGCGAGCTATTTGTATTGCTTTGCATTTAAGTGACACAGTTGAAACTCCTCTTCCTTCACTCCTTTGCGCACAGACCCAGTCCTTCAATTCTTGCTCCAGATCTGGCCAAAACTCCTTTCGTTTCCTTCGTGCCCTTTTTGCCAAAGGTAGAACACTCAACAAATTCTTTTGGGACCGCCACTAGCGAATGCTGGATTCGCCCACTTCGAAGAAACGGGCCACTGACCGATTACCGTGAATCTCGGCATAATTCACATTTCTAACTTTTTCTGCGCCATGTAAGACGGTGGGTCTATAATTTAAAAAATAAAAAAAATATTAATATTTTTTCATTAGGTTCAATAACTGTGCATTACCAAATCAAGAAATACCGTACAGAAACCGTACCGTTTCTTAGTCAGGTAAAGAAAAATTAAATAGGCAACACTCCATAAATGACAATGTCAACAAATTTCAGTAAAAATAATGTCAATGTTTTTAAGGAAAACAAAATATCCTTGAAAATACCTCACCTGGTTTCTGTCAAAGAGGAACGAAACTCCGTACTTTCAGTGCCCTACCTCGTTGATCAAAACGTTACAGCCAGACTGCAAACCACAAATGAATGGGCGATGAAGATTACAGGTCGTCTCTCTGTCTGTGAGTCAACAATGTGTGCCCTCCACATTCGTTCCCACACTCAGATTCTCTGGCTGTTTATGCTAGCTTTCTCTTACCCCCTGTCGTACCACCCTTGAGGTCTGGTCCTTCTTTTGTTTTGTGCACCTCTACCCACCCCCACCATTCCAACACATCTCATGACACCCTCACCACTTCCTTACACCTCACTCCCCAACCAGTTTTCTTTGACCCTCGAGTGGTCATTGTATCGGAAATAAGAATGGGAAAAATCGGTATCCAGGGGTTTTCCCCAAATGTTCTCTTTCGCACAGGAGAGTATAGGAAGGGCGCTAAGAGTGTAGCATTCTTTAAAAAAACGCTAAGCTTAACGATCCCATGTTCTGCGGGTGTCCTGCGCGTAATACACAAGTGCGCGTTATACTAGATATTTTGGAGATATGCGGAAAACAGCCGAAGGTTGGCCTGCGCGTTATGCATGAGTGCGCGCTATACTTGGGAATTTAGGGTACTATGGGATGAGCTAGGAAGCTGAAATTTTCAAATTGTTTACCGTATAGTAAATTTGCACAAATAAACATTTCAATTTTACCATATATATATTGCGGCGGCCGTTAAAAATTATTTAAATTTAAACAATTAGAAAAATATTATTTTATTTCTAGAAGTGCTACAACTTTAAAATTTGGCTAAAATGTGTAGCGTTATTACCCCATAATGGAGAAAGTATAAAAATTTTAAAATTGCAACATTTGGAGATTGTTTTCAACTATTATTCTTACATGTTGGAAAAAAGAAAATCGCTGCAGAAATGAAATCTTTAGAATTAAAAGACTATTTGTAATGTTGAAATTTCTGTCTGAAAAATGAATGTTATTTAATGTGAGATGAAATGCTTGCAGTATGCAAGCACCAACTACTAGTATGTTATATGTTATAATAGTAGAAGGTGCTTGCATACTGCAAGCATTTCATCTCACCTTGAAAAAACATTAATTTTTCAGACAGATATTTCATCATTACAAATATTCTATTAATTCTAAAAATTTCACCTCCGCAGCGATTTTCGTTTTTTCCACATGTAAAAATAATAGTTTAAAACGATCCCCAAATGTTGCAATATTGTAAATTTTACACTTTCTCCATTATGGGGTACTTATGCTACACCTTTCAGCCAAATTTTAAAGTTGTAGCACTTCTAGAAGTAAAATAATATTTTTCTAATTGTTTAAAATTTATATATTTTTATCGGTTGCTGCAATATATATATGGAAAGATTGAAATGTTCATTTGTGCAAATACACTGTTCTGTAAATAATTTGAGAATTTCAGCATCCTATCTCATTCCGTAGTACCTAAAAAATTATTAAACTTTAATGTTCAAATGGGGTTAAAAAACCCTTAAAATTCACAATTTTCAAATTTTCGATTTTTATAGTTGGTTATAAAAAAAGTTCTATAATATTGCAAAATTTCAGCTTCCTAAACTTATTAGATTGGTCTGCACACTGGGAAAACCTTTTCCCATGCTAACTTATGGGAGATATTCCGGGGTCTCTGGAGTCGAACCAAAGACACTATAAGCAAAAGTGACAATAATTCCTAATTGATATTGCCGCCATCTAGCAACACTGAAAATTTCATTTTCTAGCTTACAGGCAAGTGCCCATAATTATTTTACAAAAATGGCACAATGATTTTCTTATGGGTAAAACCGCAAATTTCGGAATTTCTGGAGTCGAACTCATGTCACTTAGGTAAAAAAATCTCATTTTATCTGAAGGTTTCTCCATCATATCTACAAAAACCAAAATTTTCAGAACTCTAGCTCTTGTAGTTTGGGCTGGACATTAGTATCCTCCTGTTATCATTATATATCGACGACTCTTACAGAGGAGGATATCATTATACTAGTAGAAGGTGCTTGCATGCTGCAAGCATTTAATCTCACCTTGAAAAAACATTAATTTTTCAGACTGATATTTCATCATTACAAATATTCTATTGATTCTAAAGATTTCACCTCCGCAGCGATTTTCGTTTTTCCCACATATAAAAATAATTGTTTAAAACAATCCCCAAATGTTGCAATTTTAAACATTTTACACTTTCTCCATTATGGGGTACTAATGCTACACATTTGAGCCAAATTTTAAAGTTGTAGCACTTCTAGAAGTAAAATAATATTTTTCTACATGTTTAAAATTTAAACATTTTTAACGGTTGCCGTAATATATATATATATATATATATATATATATATATATATATATATATATATATATGGAGAGATAGAAATGTTTATTTGTGCAAATGCTCTGTTCTGTAAATAATTTGAAAATTGCAGCTTCCTAGCTCATCCCGTAGTATATAAAAAATTATTAAAATTTAATGTACGAATGGGGTTAAAACAACCCCTAAAATTTACAATTTTAAAAATTTCGACTTTTATAATAGGTTAAAAATTCTTAAAGTTTAAACAATTGGATAACTGTTTAGATACTACGGGATGAGCTAGGAAGCTGAAATTTTCACATTATTTACAGAGTAGTATATTTGCACAAAGAAACATTTAAATTCTACCATATATAAAATGTGGCGGGCATTTCATCTCACATTAAACGAACATTCATTTTTCAGACAGAAATTTCAACATTACGAATAGTCTTTTAATTCTAAATATTTCATTTCTGCAGCGATTTTCGTTTTTCCCACATGTAAGAATAATAGTTGAAAACAATCTCCAAATGTTGCAATTTTAAAATTTTTATACTTTCTCCATTATGGGGTAATAACGCTACACATTTTAGCCAAATTTTAAAGTTGTAGCATTTCTAGAAGTAAAATAATATTTTTCTAATTGTTTAAATTTAAATAATTTTTAACGGCCGCCACAAATTATATATGGTAAAATAGATATGTCTATTTGTGCAAATTTATTACTCTGTAAATAATTTGAAAATTTCAGCTTCCTAGCTTATCCCGTAGTACCTAAACAGTTATCCAATTGTTTAAACTTTAAGAATTTTTAACTACCAAACAAATTAAAATATCAAAATTTTTATAATCTCTATTTCGTTTTTTTAAGAATTCTACTTACAAAAAAAATTTCAACTCCGTAGCACATGCGAAAATACATAAACCATGAAAATTTATATAAACAATTGAGAATTTTTAGCAGCCGCATTGTTGCACTTTTTCAAGATTTTCGTTTTTTCCAGTCGGTTTTGCACAAAATCCTACCTAAGGAAAAAATTTCGAATCTCCAGCTCATCTGGAAGTGCCTAAACATTAGTATCCTCCTGTTATCATTATATATCGACGACTCTTACAGAGGATATAACAGGAGGATACTAATGTCCAGCCCAAACTACAAGAGCTAGAGATCTGAAAGTTTTAGGTTTTGTAGATATGATAAAAATAATGATAAAATAAGACTTTTCACCTAAGTGACACGAGTTCGACTCCAGAAATTCCGAAAGTTGCGTTTTTTCCAATAAGAAAAGCATTGCGCCATTTTTGTAAATTAATTATGGGCACTTGCCGGTAAGATAGAAAGATGAAATTTTCAGTGTTGCTAGATGGCCGCAATATCTATTAGGAATTTTTGTCACTTTAACTTACAGTGCCTTGGGTTTGACTCCCGAGACCCCAGAATATCTCCCATAAGTTAGCATGGGATAAGGTTTTCCCAGTGTATAGACCAATCTAATAGGTTTAAGAAGCTGAAATTTTGCATGTTTATAGAACATTTGTCATAACCAATTATAAAATTCGAAATTTGTAAAATTGTAAATTTTAGGGGTTGTTTTAACCCCATTCTAACATTAAATTTTTAATTTTTTTTGTACTACGGGATGAGCTAGGAAGCTGCAATTTTCAAATTTTTTACAGAACAGTGCATTTGCACAAATAAACATTTCAATCTCTACATATATATATTGCGGCAACCGTTAAAAATGTTTAAATTTTAAACACATAGAAAAATATTATTTTACTTCTAGAACTGCTACAACTTTAAAATTTGGCTCAATTGTGTAGCATTAGTACCCCATAATGGAGAAAGTGTAAAATGTTTAAAATTGCAACATTTGGGGATTGTTTTAAAGTATTATTGTTACATGTGGGAGAAACGGAAATCGCTGCGGAAAATTGAAAGAATATTTGTGATAATGAAATTTCTGTCTGAAAAATGAATGTTTTTTCAAGATGATATGAAATGCTTGCAGTATGCAAACACCAACTACTAGTATGTTATATCCTCCTCCTCCTCCTCTGTAAGGAACGTCTGTATAGGATGATAAAGGGCTAACTAAGTGACGCGTGATCGTAAAATGACCGATTTACGCAGGCGCGTAGTTTCAGTACCGACCACCACCTTCCCAGGCAATGCAGCCGCAGTCTCACCCCTCACTTCTTATTGGAATGGCTCAGCGACGTGCAATCGGAAAATAACCGTTTTGCGCAGGCGCAGTTATCCCAGCTCTTCCAGGCGAGAGGCAGCCGAAGTTTCCCGCGGTTTCCCGCCAGTCGCGCTCTGACTATAATGAGTTTATGTCATTATTTTCTTAATCTTCACATGCAAAAGATAACTTTTCAAGCACAACTCTCCCTTATATTTCACCGCCCTTATCAGGGCCAACTCCAACTTCCTATATCATTACCAAAAGCACTCGCATAAAAAAATCGTTTCGGTTTCCTAGACGGGAATCACCGCAATTCTTTTCCCCGGTGGAAAAACAGCTCAATGTATCTTTAAATTCCCTATTAATAGGACTGCAAATGGAACATTGGTCTCGTTCCCTTAAACAAGAAAGCAAATCAACTCTTAACAGAAGTCGATTTTGTTATTTAGGACGAAGCTTCCATGATTCCGTTTGTAGCTTTACAAATGATCCACGTAACACTCCGAGACATTATGAGAAGTAATGAGCCCTTCGGAGGCAAATATATACTGTTAGATGGCGATTTCCGTCAGATTTTTACCTGTAGTGAAAAAGGCGGGGAGGTGGCAGATAGTGGAGACAACGTTAACCAGTTCCCCTCTCTGGCCGTTATTTAAACGCTTTACTCGAAAGCAAAACATGCGAGCAGACGTCGAATCTTTCAGTCAGTGGCTGTTGGCAACGGTAAAGTAGATCGACTGATTGTTTCCCCAGAAATGCTGTTCTGAGACGACTTAGTCACCGCTGTCTACGGCAGGGGTGCGCAAACTTATCATGCCGCGCCCCAATTTTTGTTCAAAATACAAACTTGGGCCCCCTACCATGGCTGGCAAGATTTTTATCGATATTTGCTATTTAGGAGGGGTTTTATGTCGATGATAATTTTGAGAAATAATATGTTACAAAAAATGGTATATTTCATTAAAACTGAAAATAACAAAATAATTCAAGATAAATACACAAAATGAACATTCTAATAGGAATAAAATCAAATATCACGAAATTAATGAAATTAGACAGTAATATGAATACAAAAATAAATATCACATTTTAAAATAACAATAAGAAAATCACAAAAAAAGAAAAATATCACTTGATTTTTGTATGAATAGATTTAACTCAATGGGATCTGTGGGCTTGTCTCTTACTGGCAATTTCGTCCAGTCTCGACTTAATTGATGAAATCGCCACTCTCAGTTCTGATTCATGGTGTTCTTACTGACAATTATTTTATTAAATTTATTTGTAAAACAATAAGGAATAAATCCACCGGTTCAGAACTAAACATTGCACATTTCAATAGACGTATTCACATGACGGCTTTTGTTCGACAACGTAGTGCAGTATAGTGCCATAACGCGCACTGTAAACAAAGTCACGGTCACGCTGAATAGAGTGAGGGGATTCCCAGCATGTTACTCTCGTAAATACGAAAGATTACAGAAATATAACATTGTAAACAAAAAGATATATGAAATATGAAAAAAGAACTAAATTTTCTGACAGTTAAAATTAAATCGTGGCTATAATCGCGCCCCTCGCATCATTTGTCGCGCCCCCAAATGGGGGCGCGCCCCCTAGTTTGCGCTCCCCTGGTCTACGGTCTCGCCGTTACTGAAGAGTCGTTGAGAATCAGCGTACTTCTAGCTACGAGAAACAATGAAGTAAATTCATTGGAGGAAAAAGTTTTGGATAGATTACCAGGAGACGAAATTATCTGTAAGGGATAGAGCTGGATAACAGCCGTAGCCGGAGACGGCACAGACAATGATGAAATCATGACACGTTACCAGCCCGATTATCTGTCGTCTCTAACACCTTAAGGTTTACCACCTCAAAAGTTAACGTTGAAAAAAGACGCTATCGTGATGTTAATTCGAAACATTTGTATCAATGATGGCTTATGTAACGACACTCAATTAATCGTACGCAGAATTGAAAGATCAATTCTTTACTGATCAATATTGACAGGTGATAAACAAGGAAATGTCGTTAAGATACCTCGAATCTTTTTAAATACTCAAGATAGTCATGAGTTACCTTTTATTCTTAACAGAAAACAATTCCCCGTACGGTTAGCCTATGCTATGACAATTAATAAACCTCAAGGCCAAGCATTTAACCGATTGGGTATTCACATCGATCAGAATATGCAAATCTTTGGTCACGGTTTGCTATACGTGATGTTGATCCATGGCCAGTCTCAAAATCAAAGTTACAGGAGCTAAAAACGACACGGAAACTCACACGATTCAAATATCATGTGCGATGAAATATTAAGAAATCAATAGATAGTAGGGATGTAGGCATTCGGCCATTTTTCTACTATTCTGAATTCGGTAGTATTCAGAATTTGACAAAATGGTTTATCGATTTACCAAATATCAAACAGAATAATGAACAGCAAAATTTGAAAATTAAATCATAAAATTGAGTAAACTTCTTAAAATATTCAACTTTTATTTCGATACAGACTGAAAAACACAAAAGATTAAAAACGAGAAAGAATGAAAAACTATAAAACTGATTCTCAAAACTGTTGGAAATGGATGTAAATTTGATAACAATCCAAAGCCTGAAAGCGAAATAAAATTCCAAGAACCAACTCTCAAATACAAATATTTATTACTGAAGAAAAATATTTTCCATCACATAGTAACCGCATATAATAATGATCACAGAAAAATTAAAATCAAAACGACCTCAAATAATGTTTACAAAATTAGGACACAATAAGGCACAGCAAAGTTTCTAAATTCCAAACACCGAAGGTTCTTTGTGATATTGATTTAATAGGCATTTTATAAACTTCCAATAAAAATTATTTTACTGAAATCAATTTAACAAGTAGATTTCTTTTATGTGGATATTCGGTGGGTGAATATTTGGTATTCAGCAGTATCAGTATTCGGTTATTTATTCGGTATTCGTTATTCGGCAAATTTGATACTCGGTGCATCTCTAATACAGAGTTATATTTTCATCTCAGTGATTGAGGGGAATGAGCAGCGAGGTCCGGAGGGATTGGCCCATATATACAAGCAAGATGAAAAACTTTAATAATTTTATAACTTATAACTAATGGTGAGATTAGTACGCTGGCGTAGATAAACGATTGGCGGAGTAATAGTAATAGACTGTGCAATCCGCTCACAGTGGAAGCACGCCGGGGGTCTGGGGAGCGGAGCTTCAATCGAAGTTGGCGAGCATAGCGAGCAGGGGTGGAGCCCATTATATATATATATATATATATATATATATATATATATATATATATATGACTGCTCACACGATTACGATACTTCCAGCTCCTACTCCCCTCTCTCCACTCACTCGCTCTTTCAATCTTTATTTGCCTCCAATACACTCCGCGATGCAGTCTCCATTCAAATTCAAAACGCGGGTTCGTTATGTGTTCTTCATGCCTCGCTTGTGTTTACCCATAATCTTCTTACACTTGATTGTATTGCAGAAGCGTCCTAAAAATGGTATATTCGATCACGAGGACGAAATTTCACACACGTCCTCGCGGCGCATACATGTAACTTGCGAAGCCAGATAAAAAATTTCGGTCCAAATTTGGTGAATTCTCGATGAATGCAAAATACTTCCCGCACTCAGAGGCTCTCGTTATCCTATAGATCCGGTTATTTTTTGTCTCTAAAATTTCTGCTAGTTAGACGTCGCTTGATCTCAGCAACTCACGAATAAGCTTAATAAAATTTCTGATGCAAGAGCAATTACGTGACATTCAATGCTCCAAGAAATTTTTTATAACTCTTCCACACTATATGTGCTCATTCAAATAGGTTATCGAAATAAAATAGGTAAACGTGAAAAGGGGAAAGAAAAATATTCAGTTAGTGGACGACTCAAAGAGAGAACGGATTTATGAAGAAATAAAGAAGGTTCTGGATGATAGGAAAATGAGGAAATTTAATGGATGAAATGTGGTCGCACAAACCACATGCACTGATGATATATTGTAATGTAATACTGTAATTAATTTGTAAGAAATATTTTTCATGTGTGAAAACTGGATTTCCATAATTTCAGAATATATGGATACGGTAAACGTACTTATTTTTTGATACTGAGGACAATTAAATCTCTCACTCACATATAGAGCTGAGAGAGTTATTAAAAATTGGTTCCGATATTTTATTGCCATTAATTATAGTAATCATTAAAACCACAATATCTAAGCTATTCTAAGCATTATTGGACTTCAAAACATTGGTATTTTTGGTGGAGCTTTGAAGAACTTACTTGGATAGGAAATAAATCAGCTATAATTATACAGCACATTTCTAGAGGAAGTCGTTTGAATTGTTCATTATATGCGGAATTTCAACTCGGGATGCTTCTTATTTATATGTAAATCGTAATAAACATTTTAAATTTAAATTTTTATAAATACACTTAAATGATTTTGAAAGTAGCGTGGCAAGCACATTTTACAAGTATGAAATAACTCGATGAAAAGCTACTAAAACAGAAAAATGAACTTTGATGTGAACACACTTATTTCGATGGAATGAAATTATTCTCCACTGAATAGTATTTGTGAAATAAGTTGATGGAGTTTCAAACATTTTTGTTTGCAAACTTTGCTTTTCTAACACTCATTCCTCGTTTATAAATAGCACAATATATATTTTTCAAGTTATTTATCTATGCAATACGAAATCCTTAATTTTATTGTGTTAGGCACTGCCATTCCATGTTTGTTTGTGTATATATTATATATATATATATATATATATATATGTATATACGTGATGTAACTTACTTATTTAAATAGTTTTATTTTCCTCATTAGTATATTCTGCCACACCGTATGATAAACAACCGTTCAAGTGATTCAATCATCCCATCTCAAAAGATTTATATGGTGTCCAAAATTGTCTGATCTGCGTGAGCGTCATTAGAGAATCACCACTAGCCTAGATAGCAGTAAAGCATTTGGCCATCGTTTAGGACCATTTTGTCAATGCTAAAAATCTAACTGCGTCTGCTCTAGCAAAGATAGCATTTAATAACATTGAGAGGATTAAAGAGAAGATGGAAGAATGGTAAAAAGTCAACGCGCTTTTCGTCACTGAACAAACAGAGGCGGATAAAAAAAAGAAGCCTTGCTTAATTTTTATACATTTTTGCCGAATATTTCCATAATTTCAGATGCTGAAAGATTAATTTTCTCCGTAAATTTTTGTTAATTTTTTCCATTCCAATTTACTGTAGAAACCAAGTAAGGTTTTTTATATCACTCGCGGGTTAATATACCGCATTTATGCAAAAAACGAGCTTTTATTTCCAGGTTTCTCGAAGCTCATTGGAACGTTAAAACAGGCGTTTTTCAAACATTTCACCAATTCCTTCCTATCCAATCCACTTCGCTGTGATTAAAAGTCGGAATAACCCAACGTGGCTATATTTTAAAATAGCACGTTAGTTTTACTAGATGATGAATCATGTATAATTTCGTCTTTTTTTGAAAATGCATTCGAAAAAAATGTTCGGTCTTAACGAAAACATTATCTTTCTGGCTGTTTCATTCGTTCTGCCGGAAAAATATCACAACTACTTTCGACGGAGGAAAATTTACGGTCCCATCCATGAGGTCGTACGTAGAATCAGTTTGGTTTACGGGGCCACGGGTCTCTGGCCGAGAAATCCAGCTCCCTCTCTTGCACACACGCCTTTTACACCCGGCATTCTCGTCTCTCGCTTCTTCCTCTCTCTTTCTCTCTACCTCCACCTCTCCCTCTATTTTTATCCTCCATTCTCATTAAACCCTCATAACACCCGTTTAAAAAAACACCCACTTCTGCCGTCCAAAACGCTCTCTTAGCCCTTCCAAAACGCCCTCCTCGCCCTGCTCCGCAAGATACCCGTGCTACGCAAATAAAAAAAAATGATTCGGTTTCTCGAAGCTTCCACGTATTCATCACCTGGAGAATAATGCCGGGGCTTATGTACACCTAAATATAACTCTTCCTCGCCGCATTTTTCCTTCCTTCCTTTCCATTGCGACTCTCGCCTCCTCCAAATCCACACATTTAATTATCTCCCGGTTTGCATACGAGCAGCGTTTCTGAATGAAATTCAACCCAACCAAACCAACCAACTCGTGTCGAGAGATTTTTATTTTTTCTCTTTTTTTCGGATCTCTTTTTATTTCATCCCGCGAAGAGAGAAAAGAGAGGGGGAGAGAGAGAAACGGCTGTATGGAGCGCCTAATATAAAAGAGGTAAGGATTAAATTGAGGAGAGGGTTAGTTAATGAGAATTACGTCGGGCAAGATTTATTTTAAACGACTTTTTCATCCCTGCTACCTTTTTACTGCGTGACTTAATTGAATTGGGCGGATTTATCAAGAATTTAAACGAGTTAGGAGGATTGCGAAATGCTGGCATATATTGGAATGTTTTCTAGTTCTTTAGTGATGTCTCGGTTGCAGCAGTTTGCGGTTTGGTGAGAAACCTACATCGATCGATAAAAGCTTTTGTTCTTTTAGATATAAGCACATTCATTAATTTGATGGCCTCTAGGGTGCTAAATTTTCCAATTTTCTGAGAAACGAGAGAAATAGCCTTTGTAACGAAGGTGATAAATATTCAACAATTTATCGTACTATCGAGATTTTTTGCTCCGAGTTTTCATCTTTTAATGTAAGAACAAATTTCATTCTTCCCTATGTAGCAGATATATTCGTGTCCATGATTCCAGTTCCCTATTTTAGCTGTGATGCTCACTCATTGATTTACCGAAAGTAATATATAGCGACGTCATTATAACCAATTCGGAAATTTTACTCAGCTTATATAAGTTTGCATCATTTGAATATACAAGAACACCGACATTAATTATGGACGTTTTTCTCGAAGAAATAAGATTGGAATTATTTCTCAGATAATCAACCAGTTTTTTCTTCTGGTAAGGAGTGTACACACACACGCGCACGCGCACGCGCACGCACACGCGCACGCGCACGCCCACGCACACACACACACATATATATATATTTAAAGTGGCTATACAGTATATGTTACCGCCTATCGTTGTTAAAGCTTATATTGGATGGAATAACTTTCGCACGATTTCACTTCGTTATCTGCCTCGCTTCGGTCATTTCCCTCAACATGTCTACCGCTGCAACGATTTGCAGTGAGAATATCCCAAATGGCGTCCCATTGGCAAAGGTATTTGGCGAGGTCGAAGCAGCAAACTATGGGAGAGGGAGGCTGACGGGAAGGAAGTAAGGTAATGGGAAAAGAGTGCAGTTTGCCGTGAAAGACAGCGCCGTGGCGTAAACTCAACGAGCCCTGGTTCCAAGGCAGAGGTGCAGAGACCGCTGACCCATTCAGTCGGAGCCATGTTAAAGGCTTATCCTCTCTCTGCTTCTACATCCATCTCTCTCTCTCTGTATGTCTCTCTCTCCTCTTATGTTCGTACTCCTTCCCCCAATTAATTCCTTGATCTGGGCTCATCTCTTCCACACGGCGCCAAGCAAAATTAATGTACGCGAAGGAGTCCTGCCTCCTCCCATCCCCTTACCTATCCATCAACTTCCTCCTACAACCTACCTTGTACCTTTCATGTTAATTGCCACTAAACGCTGGCTCAGCTTCCGAAGGAAGGTAATGAGAAGTTGGGATATTTCGAGATCGAAAAGAAGAACACTTTCATGAAGATGGTTTCTTTTCTTCTATTTTGAAAGAGCGTTCGCTAAAACCCCGAATCGGTTGGTGTCGATGGATTCCAAAAAAAGAAAACTGTCTGGATAAGTTGTTCTTAAAAATTTCAGGCACTCCATGTTTCTAACTCATAATTCCTTTATTTGAAGACTCTCCCTTTACTAAAAAATTAAAAATTTCTGAAAATATATCTATAGTTATACATATGTTCAACTATGTAATTGCAGGGTAATTTCCATTTGTTTTCCTTGGGCAGAATAGGGAAAATTAAAAACTTATTGCTTGATCTTCACTGAATTAAAGCTTTTTTCTTCAAAATATAAAGGAAACCTTAGTAATAATCTATAATCAAGATAAATATTTTCAATGGTAGGTAATGCCATTTTGTCACCAACCCGAATAATATGCGATGTGTTGTAACAAGCGCATTGTTAGCTATTATCTTAATGAATTTACTCATCGTCCCTAAAAGCAAGCTCCGGTTGATTTTGGAAATTGAAGTGCGAGGTTCGTGGAACTGTTGGAGCGAATCTGTGGATCCTATTGTCCCTCCGCGTACGGCTATAGTTCATTTGGTGAGTACTGTTTTTCTACTGCATATACCGTACGTCACTATGCTTACGCATTGTCCATGGAAACGTTGCGCGGGTCGTTGAACTGCTCAGGGGTAGAAGTTGCCTTATGCTGTAAAATCAAGATAAACTAAGCGAAGAAGTAAAGTTTTCCTATTTTTTCATATCGTTTATCACTAATAACTTTCTGTAATTGAACGTCTAATGATAAGCAAAAAGTAGGAGTAATGCATGCAAGAAATTAGGCACAAATGAGTTAGTCATGAATTTTTACTAAATACCGAATTTAGTGAAGTTTTATCATAGCTTCAACGGGTTGAAATTTAAAATTTTCTTTGTAGTAATTTGGCAGTCCCGATTGAATGATATGACTCGGACATGACGTTTATGTTAGGTATTCGAATAATCATATGTATTAATTTTGAAGTGTGCGTGATTACTAGCGTGCGTGTTTCACGCGCCAAGGCCAAGAGAAAAGCGTGTACACGCTCAGAGAGTCCATCGAATGAGTTATTCTAGGACATTATGTTCGCCTCTTAGAGCTGAAGGGCGACGAAATTAAACAGTGCCCAAGTTTAAGTCCATGTGCAGTTTTCGTTAAAATATAGGATTTTTCTTGTTGAACAGTCTTGGAGCTCTCTTGAATTTTTAACTGTAAGTCGTAATGATATGCTCTCGCTGACTTTTTCGTGACAAATTCTGATAAATTTTGAAATCGATACCTCATAAATCATATACGTACAAGGGGGAGGAAAAAAGTACTTGTTTCTCACCCAACCTATCTTCGTAGCAACATATGTAAGAAAAAGAACAACGATCGAATCGTTGTCCTAAAAACGTGTTTTTCTTTCTTTTCCTTTCATTCTTTCATTGCTTATTTCCATCTGTTCCTCTTTTATTTATTACAATGCACTCTTGGTGTTGCGATCAGAGCTGCAATGGCTAGCATAGTTTATTTAAAATACACAACGTTAAGACGGATGGGCCCATGCGACACACATACCTAGGTACTAATATCTGTTAATTTTAAGAGGAAATTATCTTCTACATTGAATGTATTTTTTTATAATGTTAAAACAGCAAAATATGAAATAACAACACTGTATTTTTCCACTAGTGGTTATTTCACGAAATTAGGCCATCAGCAGTTGAGTTAAAACACCAAGTTTAATTAAAACACCTCCAGCAATAAATTCCCAACTACATTTTCACAGGCTGATGTACGGCCAAACAAAACAATTTCTAAAGGCGTTTTTTCTTTTGAAAGTAAACGCGCTTAATGTCAACGATTTATATATGAATCTATAGACTGATATGGATTCAAACGAGCTATTCGGTTGAAGAAATTCTAAATAAATCCTCGCACAGTATTTAAGTCCGCCATAACCGCTATCCAGATTGATATCTATTGTAGGTGCCATGGTTCAACATACAGAACAGAAAATTCTTCGAACTTTTTATTTTGTCTTCTGGTCCAATTTTATAAAAGACGTAATATTTTCATTTTTTCTTCGGCTTTTTACTACGAACGCTCGAGTAGGAATTCCCTGCATTTTTTGTCTTACCCATTCTATATCCCTACTTTTATCCACTTATAAATTTCAGTATTCTCTGACAATGCTATATATACTCGCTAACATTCCTTTTATTTAAATTTATTTTACAGGCCAACAAAAGCTAAGTTACTAAAACACAGAATTAAATAAGATACTGCTATTATTCGAGTAAGTTAGTACATTAGCGTCCTAAAAACCTAAAATTGGTACTAAACATTTTGTTAAAATCCAATTAATGTCAAATGTGGGTGAATGTTTTTGCGAAATTTTAATTTATTATTCTAGATGTTAACTCCATAAGAAGTTTACAAATTTAATTAAAACGGATTAGTTTAAGTGCATTCGAATTTACGCTTTTAATACATGCTTTTTTATTTACAAGGGGGAGATAAAACAATTATGCCTTCACCTTTTTCAAAAATTGGCCTTTTTTCCTCTCCGTTCCCCGGTTGTTAGTTAATTGCAGGGTCATAATCGGAATCGAATGGAGTTGAAACTGCCGCGTGCGTTCAAGTTTAGGACTAATAATTCGGTCTGAGTTTCGAGAGCAAACATACGTCAACCTCTTGCCTCCGCGCACGTCAATCTGCGAGAATTCTCAACTGTTTCAATAAAACACAAAACCCGCATCTGCGACACAAATGGATTATGCCGGCGTTGGTTTTAGTATCCTAAGTTACATGGGCGCACGACAACAGCAATTTTAAATCAAGAGAGTTGATACCCGCGTGACACAGGGCTTTAATGTATCTCCGTTTACACCACACAGCCTTTATCAGAAGGACTTTCTTGTATCAGTAACCATCCCTTTAGTATTACCGTAGTGTGTTGTCAAGTTCCAAAACAGACTCCTGTTACCTCACCCATCTCAAATGTGTTTCATTAGCACTTAAGTTAATAAATAAGGGGAGGAGTTTTTTACTACCTGGGTCGTATTTTTAGGCTGTGTTTTTTATGTCATTATTTCTTTTAAAAACATTTTACTTTAATTTAACTTTTTAAACATTTCCTAATTATTAAAGTGTTATTATTAAATTAGGAATACAGCAAAACTACGATTATTTGAATGTTGATTATCCGAATGTTCAATTATCCGAACCAAATTTTAAATTACTGCATTTCTGCATGTGCCTTAACCCTTACGCTGTGACATTTGGATATAAATCTGAATATGCATTAAAACCCTTCACTGCGACATTCGGGAACTTTATTTCTTTGATTCAGGATCTCCCCTTTGTCTTAAAACGCTCTCCAAACATACCATGAATGCTCTCCTTTGCGTAAATACCGACACAATGTGTCCCTCTCAATCAAGTCATCACCTCCCTTGAGTAGAGGGATACGTGTTAGAAGGTTATATATGCTGTATTTGGTGGTCTTTGCTTTTTTGGAGAGGGTAGAGCAACTGAAATGGACCTAGTGATGGCTAGAGAGGCATTATAGAGAAAAATTTCAGGCAGTTTTTGGACATATTTCTTTGTTATTAGACATGAGTTCTTTCTAAGTTTTTCGTACATATATGCTTTTCAGACGTTATTTATTTTTGACATATTATAAGATAAGTAATTATTTTTATAAAAATAACATATTTGATCAAATAATTCATGCAGTTTTTCCTGAAAATATTGACCGAAAACTTGGTGCGTGCGTGGTATTACGACTACAGAGCAATGGTGGAAAAATTTCACAGGACATCCGCACCTATTTGTATTACAGATAAACAATTACTCTTTGTGTTACCTTGAAAACTAAAATTGTGTTTATTTTTTAACTTACAGTTGCTTTTCTTATATCCAATGATCAGGGGTTTCGATTTTCCGAACCACCCCTGGTCCCAGTTAGTTCGGATTATCAGAGAATAATCGGAATAATAATAAAGTTATCCGTAATAATTTCCATTTCTCCATTTATCTCACATTAATCTAATTTGTTTTTATAAACTCCGAAGTCATTCTTAAGATCGGAAATTTAAATGTGATTAAAACATTTCTTTAATTGTTTCAATAAAGAGTTAATTTATGAAGACTGAACATTTTGGCGAACACTGGATACAAGTGTAAATGAAATTTACAGATGCTTTTACTCATAATAATGTTCTTAATATTTGTTTAGTGATCTCAATATGAATCATACATGTAAAATGAACTCCTTTTTCTTTAAAATCATACGCAGTAAGGCTTTTAATGGATTTTAACGTTTTTTATATTACTCCCCCAGATAAATTATGAAATTTTTATTAACTTTTAATTTCAGCTTATCTTATACCAAGGTGTTAAAAAATTATTAAATATATATATTCACTCATTTTCTTACTCTTTTACCATTACTTTCATATTTTCATACTTTCAAACTATAAAATTTTTCCAAAAATAGGGATTTTCACAGCTCAAATATGCGACGATTTTGGCATCCTTTTTAACGGGCGTTATCAAGGAAAAAATGAAATGTATTTTTTTCAAATGCGAATTTTTACGAGTCAGAAATATCCTGTTTCCTGTTCGGCGATATTAAACAAGACTGACAATCCAATACTTCCAAAATTCAACAGAAAATCCTCCAACTCGGGAGATTAGCATGTATGTTTGATACATCCTGTCAAAAGGTGTAGAGATTACCCCGTGCAGTCAAGAGAGGAGGGAGATGGAGAATAAAAGATGCGTAAAGCAACCAAACGTCATCAGGCCTCACTTTTGCAATTTCTCTCACTCTCTTTCCCGTTTCTACTATCTCCAACTCGTCGAGATGCAACTACTGGCGGAGTTGAAGAGGTTCATTGCTGCAGCATAGCCTTTCGCAGCGAGCCGGTCTCCGTTAAATGTTGGGAGAGAGAGAGAGGTAGAGAGAGAGGTAGAGAGATAGGTAGAGAGAGAGGTAGAGAGAGAGAGAGAGAGAGAGAGAGAGAGAGAGAGAGAGAGAGAGAGAGAGAGAGAGAGAGAGAGAGAGAGAGAGAGAGAGAGAGAGAGAGAGAGAGGAGAGAGAGAGAGAGAGAACGTATAAGGAGAAGGGAGCGTGTTAAGGCGTACCTCTTCCCTTGCTCTGATGAATAACGCATTTTCGCGGGTTTTGTGTCACAGGTATGTATACTCTTTCGCCAAACATACATCAATACGTACGCGTTGTTTGGCGAACGTGGGAGTTTTGGGAGGAGACTTCTATCTATATAACACCGAGGCTGATCTCCCTTTCCTAATTCCTCGCTTCCTTCCTCTCCGCCATACGCCCTCCTCTTTCCCCCTCTGCAATTTCCTTCCCTTTTCAGTCAGACCAAAAACACGGTCCCCCTGCTCCTATACACGCCCCTCAACACGGCCACCCTGACAGTATATTGACTCGATCCCGTGTGGTTTTATGGGCGCCGGAAAGATGTACACACGCCATCTGACCTTCGACCTCAAGGGGCTATCTTTTTCTGCCCTATCTTATTCTTAGTTCTTTTGAAGCGGAATCTTCTTTGAGATAAATAGGTTTAAACTCTTGTGTCGCCCGAGTTTCGGATCTCACTTATGTTAAATGCTTCTTTTTTGCGTCGATGGAATAAGTCCTCTCCATATAATAGGGTTAGTTTTTCTCGGTAATTTTTTTCGCTGATTTTTATTAATGGCAAGTAATTGTTATTGGATGCCGAAGACAAGTCCAATCCTGTTGGATTTTTATCTATGTGCAAGAGTGAATGAGCGTTTTTTTAAGTATTTTCATCATCTCATTCAAAATGCAAGCATTTCTTTATGTAATACTGCATACTTTATAATTAAACTAACCGTAATGCACGACGTCATTTCAAACTTACTAGCAGGAATACTTCTCCATGCATTTATTAATTAAATTATTTTAAACAATTTTTCGAAGTGGAAAATATATAAAATGCCTAGTACAATATTATAGTAATTAATCAGTTAAAAATCCTAAACCTTTCATAATAGCCGAGAATGATGAATAATGTTTCCGGAGAACAATATCTCTCTAACGTACTGATAATATTTCCTCCGCTTATGTTAGCAAAGTTGTTGAGATTCGTGATGCAACAAAAACTTCTTATTTCCTGTTAATTCCAGCGGCGGAACATACTTTTGTGCATATTGTATCTATGGCAATTATCTCTCCATAAATTTGCTCTTAATATTCTTTAAGAAATTTTTCGAGCAAAATAGTTCATTATTACAGTCGTCAGGCTTCTTTCGCATCGCCGCTCATTTTTCCATCTAAAGAGCATTGCCGTCCAAATGATGTTAAAGTTCTCTCGAACGTAATGAAGAACTTCACTCTTCTGTTTTAAGCGCTTATATAGCGTAGAAAACATACTTCATAGACATACTTAGTTACTGCGCCTTTGTTAACTTATAAAAAATTTCTCTTTACCCCATGGCTTTAATTTAGCTAGCATATTCTTTGCAAGCCCGAAATTCCAGAAAGAACTGTCGTGCACTTTAATGACTATGTTTTATTCAGAGTTCAACGGTTGATATAATCGAAAAGGAATTTTCGTCTAAGCAAATAAGTACCAATTTTCTATTCTTAAAAAATTTCAATGCGGACAAAGGTTGCATTCATTTATCCTTCTGCAGCGCTAACTAGGAAGATACGTTAAGCCACTAATGCGAGAGAGAACTGGATCAATTCGGTCGAGGGTTGGAGAAACGCGAGACTTCGGCGGTGAATGGAGAGATTATGAGATCAAAACGTCGAGAATAATCAGCAATAGGAGGTAGTTTAGTAGGGCAGAGTGGAGAGGGATGCCAGTGAGACAATAAGAGCAATTTTATCTTGCGGAATGCCTCACGTGGCGTGCACACTGTGTTTCAAAAAAGCTGACAGCGTAATGAATTTCTAGGGGCGTGAAATCTGTTAAATCATCGCGTTATAGGTGGAACCAAAATATCAAAGTTCATCAGGATTGTGTGTTACTTAACATCGCGGCATTATTGATCCTCGCTTTGGGACCTAGTTGCGTATTTTAAATAAGGGAACCAAAATATTCTGAACGTTGATGTAATTTTACATTGCCGTTCATATATAGAAGAAAGAATAGAAAATAAGTTGTTGGGAAGTAATTCATACGTGCTTTATAGCTCAAAGAATAATTGGCATTTTGCTACTAATTGGACACGTTTATTTTTAACAATGAAAAATATTTCCAATACAGATGCTACTATTAAAATATTCATCGGTTCTTCTCGGGAATTTAAATGTTGAACTTACAAAATGGGCAAGTCAAGAATCAAAAGTGCTAATAAATATCTGCTTTACTTATCTAATTAGATTAAATTCCTTGGCACTATAAAAGCTTAATTGAGCAAAACTTACCAAGACTATTGCATGTATTAATTTTTAATGGAACTATGTCGTGATTTGTTAACGACATACACATTCAGAATAGCGTTTATCAATCTTTTTGTTAACACGGCCCAACTAAACTACAGAAAATTATTCGCGGTCCGCCAAAACTACAATAAATTGAATATATAAACTGGAGAAAATTCTATATTAATGGCTAAAAGTAGCGGGTTATTAAAAATGAAAAGCAAATTATAAAAGATATTAATAGTTATTTATTGTTTGATTTATACGAAATATTAAGTTTTTTGTGTACTTTTGTGACAGTTTTTAAATATTGTTGACCGATCTTAAATTTTTTCAAATTTTTGCGGCCCACCATTTGAGAGATACTGATTTAGAGCATTTAAAAATTAGCGGAGTTTCACAAGTATAACTCGGAGTTCTAGTAGTCTAAACAAATCATTTACATGAAGTTAAATAAAATGGAAAGTATTTCCTGTCAAGTATCTCTAAACAAAAACTTCGAATTCTAAACTAGTATAATTAGTCAATTTTCCAATAAATATTAATAATAAATATATTACCAAGAGAAAAATGATGTTCAAATGTGTGTTCAACAACTGATTATTTCCGTGGAAAATACGTTAAGGTTCACAAGACATTGTTGGAATTTTCATTTTGTTTTGGTGTTACTTTTCTACATTATCATTTAATAATTTCTATTTAAATGGTTAAGTATTGATCTGATATGTTTTTGTGAGATTTGAAAATTATGACCTTTCCTTTTATAACCCCATCGCTTATACCGCGCGTCTCTCTTACCCTCTCTACATTGTACATCGAACTTGAAAACGTTACGTTAAAGTTAGATGATAGTATGAGTTTTTGTATTTTATTGTTTATCGAAATCATAAAAGATTAAATTAAAACAGCATGTATGTAAATACTGTATTGGGTCGTTGCGTTTCCCCAAAATCCGCGGCATTGCCAGGATGTTGTATTTTTCCCTCAGTCCTCTTTTGCTGCGCACTAGACATCGTATTATTAAACCAAACACGTTTAACAAATATAGCATTGAGAAATAAGATAAGCTAAATTTACGCATATAATAAGCAATCTAAATCCAAATCCTTCTCAGTTTGTCAATTACATGAACGGGAGAAATATTTATAGCGAAATAAAATACAATTTATTGCCAAATTTAGTAATAGAAGAAACAAGAGAGGAGAGATGCGTGCATACATGCGAAGCAGAGGCGTTTTTTACCATTCATGCAATCATGTCAAAAAAGATCAATATTAATGGCTTAGTATAATGTCTAAGAACTGGTATGCCAAAGAAATATCGAATTTTTGATTCACCGATTTATTTCCTAATCAGTTGTAGTTTAAAAAACAATCGACTATTTCTTAAAACATACCTCACTCGAATAGTAGTAATATAATCTTTATGTTCACGCTCATTGCTTCGGCGTAAATTACCCATTTCTTTTCACTTACAAATGCTGTATATGCGTAAAGAAAATAGACGAATTTTCGTTCATATCTTCTTCGTAGATAATCTATTTCCCTTCATTTACCAAATGTTACGAAAGTAAATTAAACTAATTAGGTATATACAGGATATACTGTTTACTTGAACTGCCATGAATATTGTTTTCGTTGTCTACAATTAAAAAACACGCGAAAATTTTTCTAAGTTCAAAGTGAATTACAACTTTCTTGTTTGATTTTCTTGAAATCAGCTGCTCCTTCGATAAATATGTACCGAACAAAAGATATGCTATTTGACTAGTTCTACAAATTAGCCAAAAATACACACACACGACCTAACCATAATGCGTTCTTTTTTACTTTTTGTAAAGAACGCCTAAAAATGGGAACCTTATTTTCGGACGCAATATGATAAAGTGCTTTTAATTTATGGAGGTTAATTTATAATTGCAATTATTCAGTAATTAATTAAAAATTTTAACTATCTATAACCATTTGCTTAGAGTCCCAATTTGAAAGTTTTGAAGGCACCCCCAACCGCCCATGGATTTTTCAAACATATTTCTGTTACAGTGTTGTAGATGGTATTAGAGGTCAAACACAGATAGTGAAAAATTTTCACATTAAATTTATAACCGTTTGCTCAGAATCTTTACTTGACGTACATGAAGGGACCGATTTCTCCAAAAACATTTCTTTGGCAGCGTAATAAATATATTTGACATCAACTTAATCAATTAAATTGATTGCAGAGACGAACAGATAGAGCGAAAACATAAGTGCTTTTCTCAAATAGACCGCGCTAAAAAGAAAACAAGATGGAAAGGTTTATTCCATAAATGTGATATACAGAGATTGCAAAGGCGTTCTTCACGGGAAATACGTATGAAACGGTATCGAAAGATTGGGCGATTCTCGAATTTTTATCTCCCAAACTGTCTTAATTATGTAGTCTCGGTGTCTATCCTGTAGTAAATGTTATTCTCAATAAAAAAAATTAATCTATACCTCACAAATCATATAAGAGAATTGGAGAGGAATATATGGATTTTTAATCGTTGTTTGCTGAGCGAACCGTCTTAGCGATCGATGTAAACAACAAGAAGTCCAAACCAGGACTAATACAAGCTGGTTTCCCAAAGTTGACGTACCGAATTGATTACTTCTGTGTATTGACAGGAAATGATTCAATATGTGTTAGTCATTCCAAGGAATTCTCATACCATAAATACCATTTGTAATTCATAGTTAATCAATGTTAGAGAAAAATTGGAAAACAAATTAATAGAGCGTTATCAGTTTTAAAATACAAAAACAAATCCAAAATCTCTTTCTGGCATTATATTTTGCATGCATTTTTTAAACAAACGAATTTAATAAATGTTACTGTGTATACGCTAATATGTACGGATCAACTGCCCATTGCTGAAGAGTAGTGGGGCGAAAAAGAAAGAAACCGAATTGTTCACTCGTCTATGCTCAAGCCGAGTTCGGTAATAATCAATCGTCTGCATGGTAACAATCCTAACATAGCTAAAACGCTATGTTTTAGTAGAAATACAAGAAAATACGATCAATTATCAAAACTCAGTGATGAGAATTACAATCTACATTCTTTTCCCCTTAGAACATTGCAAACCTCGCTCTGATATCACAGTTTTAAGATATTTTAATGTATTAAAGAAAATATCTCTGCACGATGGATTTGAGATTTTCTATATAAAACAAATAGAGAAAGCAGTTCCTGGAATCGAACCCGTGATTTAAACTTCGCCAAATAAAAAATATCCCGGATTTTAGTTGTCGTTTGCCGAGAGAACCTCCTTTCTATAGAGATCGATGTAAACAAAATATGCTTTGTTTTGCTCGGGATTTTCTGGAATTTTTATCTCCAAAATTAAAATTCAAAATTATGTGGTCTCGCGGACTTTCTTGTAGTAAATGTTATTCTCTATCCAAATAATTTTTTAAATCTATGTCTTGCAGATTATATAAGAACTAGGGAGATAAAAGTTTGATATTTCATTGTTGCTTGACGGATGCCATTTAACGAGATATGAGTATAAGTTTATTAAAGTAGGTAATTATGTAAAGTGGAAGTTCTAATTGACGGATTCAGTTGAAAATCACAATTGGGAGATAAATTTTAATAAAGATCATTCATATATAATTAAATTAAAATCCGTCCAGCGGTATAGGAGATGAAAGTTACGACAGACAGATGGACCAGACGTGCCCATAAGGCGTTCCGCCATAACCGCTTCGCTGGTAAAGAACGCCTAATAACGATTGATATCTTTAGGATGATTTCTATTTTTTTTAGATTTTTCAACATAACGAGCATTTTTTCCTAACAGTTTCGCCGCCTGCGAAACTGTTGTCATTTCTCTAATTGACCAACGTAGTGACCACCCGGAAATATGAAGCCTTCTAGTCAACAACACCACGAAAGCCTTCGAACGAATTTTTTCCTAATCTTTTTTATGGAAATAAATTCCATCGAACCATTATCACAAAAAACGGTATCCTATGATATATGTTCGATTCGAACGTAATATAAAAATGGAAGAGTTAAAAACTGCGAGGCAGAGTGGCATTTATTAAAACAGTCTGATGGAAGTGATTGGGTTTACAGGTTTGAGGTTCTTCGGACTATGGCATTTTATTATTTTAACTGAATTAATTATCGTTACCGATCACAACACAAAGCGATCGCTGAGCTTGCTTTCCATGTCACAGTCGTCCCTTACCGCAATTATCCCATTAAACCCTTTTCCTTTATCACTCTCCCTCTCTTCCGCTTCACTAGCAGCTTTGCGAAGACACGAGGGATCGCATACAGTTGTCGCTTCCTCCTCCCTCATCCCACCCTCCCTCCCCATCCCATTGTCCCGACACCACGGTTCTCGCCGCACATCCTATCACACGCAGCCCACTCAATTACCTCCAAACAGCGGCGGGGCACCAATGGTAGAGATCTAATATCCTACATCCAATCTTACTCATTCTCCCTGTACCGGTTGCTATGCAGTTGCTCATCCGATAAACAAAAAAGGAGAAAATCGGATTTCACACAAGCCTCCGGTCGACGAGACTAACTAAATCTAAGATCGTTGGCCTTGGTACTCGCCTCGTTCCCGGTGGAAATGTTATAGGAAAATGAATTAGCGTAATTGCTTGCAAATACTCAAATTTCGAAATAGGTGATTCGGAAAAAAAATTCATTTTCTATTCGTTTCCTTCCTGTTAAAATTTACACCGGCGTTTCTGATTCGATCAAAGCTAAACATCCAAATAAGATTTCAGTTATTAGTATAAGCTAAATGGTACTCATGTACATGTAATATTCTTTCCTTTCTTCTTACACATTTTATGCGCACTGAAGCTAAAATTGCGTTCCATATCATAATGTTCATTGCTAATTAAGCACAGTTCATCTTTATTGTAATTTTAAAAAATAAATAAATAATAAAATTCCAATTTATATAAATTAATTTAAATGATTTTTATCTTTAAGGGACGGAACTCCGAGTAGGATATTCAGTATCCAATTTTACTGAACTGGTAGAATTTATTTTTGGTAAACGTAAAGTAAAATTCTTTCAATAAGAATTACTTTCGATCAAACGAAATGTCTTTAGTACTTTTCGTCATTGCTGAATAGCATTAATTTCTTCGTGATATCAGGGAAGAATTGGCTGAACCGATTTCAACCAAATTAGGTACTTATAGAATATTCACATAAATTTATGAACAAAATGACATACTTTGGCAGGATCGACTAAGCAGGGGTGCCACAATTGCAAAATAAAATTTTTCGTTAATAATGTATTTGAAAGGAATTGGCTAAACCGATTCCAGCGAAAGTTTGAATGAAAGAGGTGTGTAACATAAAAAAAGTCAATATGTTTTGCGTAGATATAGAAAGCAGGACTGCAACAATACAAGTAATAAAATATATTTTTAGAAGTATTTGTGTTTAACTGTCCGCTTCAATTTTAACCAAATTATAATATTAATAATGTACACACACACAAACGCAAGCACGCAAGCACACGCAAGCACACGCAAGCACACGCAAACACACACACACACATATATATAATAGCATATTTGGACCGGATCAACCAAACAGGGGTGCCACAATTACAAATTAAACTCTTTCAATTTTTATATGTTTGAAAGGAATTAGCTAAACGGATTTGAACTAATTTTTATATATGAAACCTAGATGTTTAAAGTGGATCTAAAGAGCAGGACTACCACAGTAAAAAGTAAAGTAATATTTCTTTTACACGTATTTCTAGAGAACGGACCTCATGGATTTTAACACAATATAGTTTATATAATCTTCATATAGACAAATAACCAAAATATTATATTTCAACCGAGTTGACTAAACAGGGCTACCACAATATCAAGATAAGTATTATTCTGTAACTATGAATTTGGAAGGTATTGGCTGAACCGATTTCAAAAAGAAATTTTGTTTGTAGGGCGAAATGAACATGTTTAGAACGGATCTAATAAGCAGGGCTACCACAATATAAGAAAAAATGGTTTTCTAATATCAACGCAAAGACATTAGTATACGATTATATATATACGACGAATTTGAATAACAAGCACTTCTGTACCATGGGAAACCCGTGTATATCTCTAGTTGTTTATATAATTCTCAAAATTCTCAAAAAAAAACAAATCCATCGAGATAGAGCAAGCAATTCTCAAAATTGGCTGCGGGATATATGATAACTTTTTGGAAATGATAAAGAATGCATTGCAGCCCCATTTAATATCTACTAGAATATTTTTTTAAAGACGCGAATGTATGAATAATTCTGAATAGAATATACTTTATTTTTACAGAGAGAGGGAGACTGTCCAAAGTATCTCAGAAATAGATGGCGCTTGTTTAAAATAACGTCCATTAAAATAAAAAATATAAACTGCTCTTCTTTATCATATGTTACAAAGATCATATAAAAGCAGAATTTGTTTTCGCTATCTCAAAATAAATTGAATGCCACTTAAATGATTATAAAATTTCTCTAGCGAGTGAAATTGTACTTATATATCGACAATTTCATTTTCTTGTAAATAACCCAATCCATCATTAATGTCGTAGAGACCTTTCTGCGATTGCGTTTATTTGTCTCAACAAAGTTCATTATGCTCACTAAACATGGTTTTACTGAAAATGATCCCGACTCCAACCCACATAGGAATTTCTCCCTCTGCATTTTCCTTCAAGTAACCTTTATACTCTCCCCTTTAATGGGCATGTGAGGGGCAGCAGTCCGAAAAGTTTTGTTTGCCGATGGCTACTTTTTTATGAGAATACGTAATCTAACAGGTTTCTATTTTTGGGCTCATTTGAGATTCTGGGTAAAAAATGAAGAGAATTGCAGAATACGTTTCGTGAAGCAAAGACAAACGCGAATTTCCATTCCTCTGCTGATTAATGCAAAATACATTTCCCGCATTTGCTATTGTTTCCATATAAACTTCCGAAGCGTCAAAACGATGCAAAAATCATTTAATATTAAATAGTGTCCATTTTGTTGAAGTTTTTGTTATTATTTTAAACATTTGTTAATTTTTATTCTCAGTCTTATTCATTTAATTTATTCCTACAACATTCACAATGTAATTTTATATTTTACAAAGGAAAAATAATGTATATAAACTGTATATACAACATTTTAATCTGTAAAATGATGAAGTTTAGCAAAGCCAAAGGTATTATTCTGTAAGCTCTAAACTTCTGTCGTAAAGCCTGAGATCTTAAAAATTAAATTATACAAATTTAAATTTTATTTATACATAGATATAAATATCAGCGCAAATAGAACTGGAAGAAATACGACAATATTGAATAAAACAACTTGGGACCATTTATTATGAAAAGAGAATTGAGAAAAGTGATACAGGAGCTAAAGAATAGATAAACTACAGGCAGCGATGGGATACTGGCATAGGTATTTTAGGTCATGAGATTGGAAGGACTAAAAGTAATTACGAAGTTAATTAATAAGAATTATGACTCGGGAGAGTTGCCTCAGGATTTCCTAGCAGTAAAAATGATCCCTCAAAAGAAGAACCCAAAGGCAATGTAGTGTAAAGATTACAGAACGATAACCCTACTGCCACACACTTCAAAGATTATCACAGTGATTCTCAATAAAAGGCTAGAGATAAAGGCCAAAGAAATGCTTCAGAAAAGGACGAGGAGCAGAGATGGTATCGGTGTAGTGATAATCATATTAGAAAGGGAAATAAGAGTACCGCCAAAATTGCTGCGTATGCTTCGTTGACTTGTAGAAGGCCTTCGAAATTGTGTAACGCTGATGAGAATGTTAAAGGATATAGGTGTAGATTGGAAAGGTAGGAGACTGATCAGGTATTAATATGTGAATCAAATTCTTAAGCATAGGTTGGAGAATGCTGACAACAGCGCAGTAAATATCGGTATAGGGATGCAGCAGGGCTGTTGCCTATTGCCGATCCTATCCAATATAGTATATGGAGAGCTAGAGAGCTAGAAGGCACAGGAGATTTCAAGGTTGAAGAAATGATTAGAAGAACAGTAAAATATGTGGATGATCAAGTACTTCAAGCAAGAAAGGAAAAGGAACTCCAGAAAATGGTATCTAGAATGGTAATAAATACAGAATAATACAATGTCAAGCAAATATCGGACAGAGAAGAAAACATTAAGCATATGTATTGGAGGAAAGTCAATAGAAAAAGTTTAAGCATCATGATGAGAGAAGCAAACCGTACCGATTAAATAAGAAATAGAATAGCCACTTTCATAAGAAAGAAATTTGTACTAACGGGGAATATAAAGAAGAATATCCGCAAGAAGTTAATAAAATACTAAGGAGTATAGCCTAGTACGGAGCAGAAACACGGACTACAAGGAAAAATGATATTTACTTGAAAAGCTTCAAAATGTGGGAATGGAGAAGAATGCTGAAGATAAAATGGACAAGTCCGATAAAAATGAGGAAATGCTAAGAAGAATAGGAGAAAAAAAATGATTATACAAACTATAAGAAAGAGGAAAGCAAACTGGATTGTACATCACCTGAGGAGAGATAACATGATTAAAGACGTGTTAGAAGTAAAACTGAAAGGAAAAAGAGAAAGTTAGGAAAACGTTTCAGCTGGTGGCTTGAAAGGGAAAGAAAACTTCTAATAAACGTACATACGAAGAAGACTACGGAAAATAGAAGTATGTAAAGAACCAGGTTTAACAATGAATAATCAAGGACCTGTACACGGACAGACTGCATATGATGGTGACGGCAAATATCTGTTTTCTAACGGGGTATAGAAAATTACGATGTAAATGACAACTATATTTCCTGATTTAAGACGTTTGAGAGGTGACGATGCAAGGATACGCATAGGAGATATAACACTGAATGAATTGCTATTGCACTTAAGCGAAACTAACAAAATAAATATGCGCATATGTGGAAAACTGTACTGAAGAATGATTTCCATTCGTTAAAATCCTGTATCTAGCGTTTTCACACTGTTTTAGCAGTAGTATTTCTATCCCTTTCGTCTTCTCAAATTCTCCCATCCCCCATTCTTTCTCCTATGGACGCCGCAGCATTTCATCACTTTAATGGACTCATTTCAGTCGTTTATTTATGCATAAAGGCAACTAGCGAACACTTCGAGGTCAAATACTTCAGCGGAAGGATAGCCTGAAAATAAGCGCCCTATTTTAAGGCTCATCCGTACCCATCTTTGTGCGATCTCACCACGGCCTTCGGGCTATATTGCTTGGTATACTAAATGGTCAAAATGACAATGCGGCATTCTTCCTTGTCTCGAGAAATCACTCACACGAATATCATTCTGTTGCTCAACGAATTGTTACTCTCTAATAAGAAAAATCAGGTCAGCTGCAATATAGGCTTGTTTGAACGGTAAATTCACAAAACCAACTCATTAAAAATGTATGATATTAATGATTCTCAGTGGTTTCATTGGACGCAAGGACAAAATAATAGCTATTGTGTAATTTGCTCCATCCGACAAGTATCGCAAAAGTAAATGTAATTTAAATTATGGATTGATTGATGTCTTTATTCGGGTGAGATTATGGCTTTTGTGCTTCTTGTAAAACCTAAACCGATAGGTAGGATGAGTTATAAACAATTAAGAGCATATTTATTTTGAGAAATAAGGCACTTGGGAAATATATATTTCCTGCAGCTTTTCTAGATTTACCGAAAGCAAAGATCCCTAGTCTCTTATTTCAATATTTAAAACTCTGATGTGGCCACCACATGACTTTCACCATACCTGTAATATTTCTGAAAATTCCAAATAGGTTAATTGATAATAAATATTTTAAGGAACTGCGAAAAAAATTTAAAGACTTTACAAAGAACAGAAATTGACTCATTCTGTAGCTTTCTGATATTTGATATAACCAGGAATCTCTAGCAATTAAGAAAATAAAAAGGAGCGTTACTAACAATAGTCGCCGGTAGGTGGTGGTAGCTAAAAATTAGTTTTTAAAATATCTCTTAAAAAAACAAAGGTTATTGAAAATTAAATTTGCTACAACATTTATTCCGGTATTTTTTACATTAATCAAATATTAAAGCTAATATAAAAAAACGAATTCGAAAACAGGTGTAAACACCCACTTCCGGTTGACCGATTTTTACCAAAAAATAATCACTTCTCGTGACTTTCATGAAAATGTTAAATATAAATTTCGCGTTGACCTGATTAATAGTTTTTGAATTAGAGTACCCACAAAAAAACTGCCACATACACACACTCGCACATGCGCACGCACGCACACACACAGCCATCATAGAGAAATGGTCAAAACGTGTTCAGAGGACCTCAAAACGTGTATTTCCGTTGAAAGTGATCGGTTTTTACTTTCTCCATACGTAGAGGAAAGTATTGCTTTCATGAAAAAAATTGATTTCGAGATTTCATCGGAAATACACGTTTTGAGGTCCCCTGAAAACGTTTTGACCATTTTCTCGATGATGTCTGTGTGTGTATGTAATAGCTTTTTTGTGGGTGTTCTAACTCAAAAACTATTAATCAGGTCCACGATAAATTTTATATTTTACATTTTTATAAAAGTCAGAAAAACTGATTAGGTTTTAATAAAAATCGATCAACCGGAAGTGGGTGTTTACTCTTGTCACTTTTCCGTTATTTTGAAATACATGCTTTAATATTTGATACATCTAAAATGTATTGAAATAAACTTTCTGGAAATGTAAGTTTCTACAACCTTTGTTTTAAACATTTCCTCATATAATATATTGTTTAAGAGATATCTTATGTTTTTAGCTGGCACCACCAACTATTGTTAACAACTGACGTTTAGTTACGTCTTAGTAATGCTCATTTTTATTTTATCAATTGTTGGAGCTTTATGGCCATATCCAATATCAGAAGGCTATGTTTTGAGTTTATATCTGTTCTTTGTAAAGTAAAAGTTTCTTGAAGTTTCTAAAATATTTATTATTATGTAAGCTTGAAATTGATGGAATGATATGATCCGAAGATCCTATGCAGACAGGCATAAGCTGTGAAAGATGGAACAATTTTTGAAACGAGTTTCAAAAATTGTTCCATTATGTAAGCTATTTGGAATTTATAGAAATATTACAGATAGGGAGAAAGTCATGTGGTGGCCACATCAGATTATTTATATTTGCTGTAATATTTGATTATTGTAAAAAAATATTGGAATAAATGCTGTATGGAGAAAGTCATGTGGTGGCCACATCAGATTTTTTTCATGAAAACAATAGCTACATTACGAATGGAGAAAATAAAAACTATCTTTTCAATATTTCTAAACTTTCCTGTTACAATTCTTAATATAAATTACGTATACTGTCTTATCCTATAACCCTAGTTGTATAATAAATTGAAATAAAAATGTATATTTAACATCGCGAGGAGAATCATTGGGAATGTATCGAATTGGGTGACACAGAACTGGGTCTAATAATTGTAGCATTGTAAATAGAGAAATGAAATAAATTTAATCTCCAATATAATAACAATTTAAAGACTAAAATTTAAGATAAAAATGAAACGCCTAAAAATGAATATTTTTGTACAACTACAAAATTTTGATATTGAAAATTAAATACTCAAATTTTAAGACGTCATTAATTTCTCAAAAATATATGAGATTTTTCTTTAAATTTGGCTTTCGATAAAAATGCAGGTATTGACCTTTCGTAAAATGTTTTAGCAACTTCAAGAAATTTTGCTTTTAAAAGACTTGATTTCTTTAATAATCCTACTAATATTGCTTGGAAATAAAACTCTCTCTGTTAATTTTATTCGTTAAACTTAGCAGCTTAAATTATTACACCTCCATGATACTATTTTAGATTCACAATATCCCCCTTTATTTTTAATTGCATAAAATCCTCAAATAATTTAAAGCAATTAAAGCGCCTAATTAAACTATCTCTCGAATTGTCATTTTTATTCGCGGTGACTAAATTTGCCAACCCTTCCATTACACATAATTCAACCGTCTTGGCGATTAAGATAAGAACCGGGTTACGTCACATGAGAAGGGGAAAAAAACACCGGCTCGAAATCGCTCTCCGAATTTTCGGGAAATATAGCGTAGGCCGTGAAAATGGGAATTGGGAAGGAGCGACATCGCTGGATAGAAGTTCACGGGAAAATGGGCGTGACTGCCAAAGGGGCGTGAGGGTGTCGAAAACACTTTGTACTGCATCGTGGAAGGCACGGCGAGTTTACAAGCGATAAGGCGAGAAATAGGATTACGTGAAAGGAAAGCTAATCATAAAAGAATATGTTTGACTCGAATTTTTGAGTCGACGTTCCGCATTCTCCAAGTTGGGCTACGTGTTTAAAGGAGTTCAACTGTTTTGAATACATGTGAATTTTTTTGAATAAGTTTTTATTATGAATAACGACCATGTAAAAAAGCTAAGAGCAGCGGCATTCGAGAATTCTTTAGATGTTGAAACTAATTTTTAGCTAACATAGAGTATATTTTGACGCATCAAACTTATTTTATGTTAGGCATAATATCGAATCTTCAATAAAATGAGGCTATATCATCATTTTTATGTAAATAAACTGAATAAATTTCATTTATACAGTGTATTATACATATAATTAATATGCGCAAATTCTAACATCAACATTAGAAATGTTATTCGTTCTTGTAACTCCAGAAATATTTATATTCATATCAACTAAAAAATATGTGTACTATAAATGCATGTTTTGTTTTTGGTTGTTAGGCAGGACGATGTTTGAAAATGATAACTTACATCTAGTTTATTTTTGAATTGTGATTAAAGACATGAAAAATATTTCGTTAGTAAGATATTTGCATATGACATTAAAAAATTAACTGCTTTTGTCATTATGTTTTAACCCTGGATCACATATTATTTTTTAATTGGCCAGCTCTTATTTGGCTCATGCGCAGTTCCTTTCGTGTATTTTTTACATAAGACTGTCTGATACACACAGTCATGAGGTATACGCCGTCCTTGGTGTTTTTTGGGATTTCTGTGATTGTTGGGGTCCGCTAGTTCCCCGTAAGAGGTAATATATATTAAATTTCTTTCTTGCCAGCAAATTTGCAAATTTTTAGTTATATTTTACCTATAATTTCAGATGGCGTTCTGTCTTAATAGCCCGATGTTTGAGGAGTTGTCACATTTGATCAATTGGCACACACATACAATGCTGCAAGAAAAACTCAAAGATTGTTACTTCGTTTTTTATAGAATGTTAGTTATGGTGAGAGTTAAAGCTATGGCGCTTCTGTTATCCGGGAGTTGTTACTCTGTTACGAGAAACACATATACGACGGCAAAATCTGAGGTATATAGTTGGGGATCGAACTTGCTTGCCCGTACATGAATCTCTGTTGACCTTGTTAGTGTTCGGGTTGAAAAGATTTTGACACTTGCAGAGGACTCACGAAAAGACGGGCAGGATGAAGAACCTCCTTTAAAAAAACAGCAGAAACGTGCAAGATGTCATTTCTGTCCTCGGGCAGAAGACAAAAAGACAGAGTTTTTGCTACAAGTACGTACGCCATATATGCCACATCTATAAAAAAGAACTTTGTGTAAATTGTGCAAAGTAAAAAATATTTATGCTAATACATTTTTGTTTTGCAAATCTTATAAAATTATGTCAAATTATGAAATAAAGTATATTTCACCTTCATCCAAAATACAAATGTTCTTTGATTTTATATTTTATTAGTTGGGTCTTTTTGTACCCCGTATGTTTTAAGGTAAGGTGACCAGACGTACTCTTATCGGGAGTACAGTTCTCCTTTCAACGATTTTGTACTCCTGACAAATCATGTACTCCTTTAATAAGACTTGTACTTCTTTGCAAACTCGCAATACATTTTCTAGCAATGTATACTCTCACATTAAGGCGTGCCGATTTCGATTCCTTTAAAAACAATGTTTAAAAGAGCCGTGTATTTAGTTTTTATATTTAATTGGCCTACAAGTTAGCGAAATCTCTCAACATAACCACGCAAAGCAGGGTCGTGTGGAGGACACTGTTACAAAATGGAGCGCGTTGTATCTCGATTCAAGCGGCGAATTTCTGGATACATCCTAACAATATAGTTTGAGCAATATATTATCAATGTAATAATCTATACGACGCGAAATTGTCACTGAATTATGTTTGGTCTTCTACTAAACTACATCATTAAGGTATGTTTTATTTACTTCTCTGAAGAATTATTTTAAAAAGCGCTAGATCTCGCTACCCAAAGTGTAAATTGTTTTGTTAATGCAATATTTACATTTAAAACATTTTTCATCGTACCCAGAGATGGCGAACCTTTTACTGTAATGCAAAAAACTGCACGGATAATAAGTGACCGAGGTGTCGCAAAAATAAAACTACATTAGTAAAGCTTATAAATCTATATTAATAATTAATGAAATACATTACCAATGTAACAATATTGTAAAACATAATTATACTGCAGAATTATCAGTAGTATATAATATTTTTCAAAACACTGGCGGGCTATAAATGATAACTTCGCCGACTACTGCAATTTGGCTTCCTCTGTCCAATGAGATATTTCAGAACAAATTTTTCCTCTAGAGTCTTCATTGGGATTTATAAATGATAAATAGTCATTTTATCATGAGATTACTGGGAACAATCATTAGGAAGAAAAGGGATAAATAATTTCTTAAGATTACCATTCTGTCTCCTTTTCTTTCGTATTAAATTTAATATTATAATATTTAACAAAATGATACATCAGTTATCTCTAAGTAACATTGGAATTGGTTTACAGGGAAAATGATTCACAAACAAAATCGGAGGAATGTTACACTCTTCATTTGTTAATGAGCTATCAGCTGAGTGAGCTGATGACCCGGAGCTACACATCTACGTTGCACCCTTGAGGAAGAGAAAATGTAAAAAAGTAAATTCCATGATTCGATGGTTTTATAGCAACAGATACTCTGAAAGAAAATGACGGCAAGGAAAGATCGTCATGAATTAGCTGTAGAGTGATGATAATGGTTTTTCTTCTAACTTCATCCTATATATTCCTCAAACCTTTCCATCTTAGATGTTTCCTACGAAATTTTGCATTTATGCTGAATATTTTTAAATTAAATAAACATTTATATGCCATGAGATTATGGAAATTACTAAAAAAACATTCACTTTTAAACACTTAAAGCGTTTGACGCCTTTTTCAAAATAGAAATAAGCCACATCCGTTTAATTTCAGTTTTTTCGAATATTCCGTAAGCACGATTTCATCTTTACTCCTCACCTCCTTAAGGCTCTATCGCAATTCTCAGCGACCGAATCCACCCTCCCGTGCCTCTTTTTTCGAGTATCCCTCTCTCTCTATCTATTTCTCATTACAAGCAAACTCCACCCTCTCCGCACACCCTCTCCATCCCTATCTTCCTCTCTGGCTTAGCCGCATGGATTAGAGACGACAAGAAATCGATTCGTTTAATGCTCGATCATTCAGAGAGTGTGTGTGTGTGTGTGTGTGTGTTTGGAGGAGAGAGAAAGAGAGAGAGAGAGAGAGAGAGAGAGAGAACGGCTGTAAGAGGAGAGGAGAGATGGGATGGAGGGTGAGTTTCACGCGAAGGGTGGAGGGCGATGATGATGGAACGAGATGGAAATGGACCTGGTGTGAAAACACCGTTGGGTATATATTATAGGCGTCGTGCGTATGATGGTGCCTCGACCATTAGGGAGCGAGAGAGAAAAAGAGGGAGGGAGAGGAATTTGGGCGGAAAATAGAGAGGAAAAGGAAGAGTTGGAGAAAAAGCGGTACTATGACATCCTCTGATGAACGTTTGGCCTAGCCAGAAGTATCATTTTGTCTATATCTTGTTAATTAATACCAAGGAACAAAATTTTTTCTCCTATAACGTGATAATCTGGCGTATATTCTTTCACGACCCTGGCGTTTCTATATTTAAATGTCCCGGAAATTAAATTGCAGCATTTTAAAGAATATATATTTTAAAGAATTGAATATATACTGAAATAATTTATGTAAAATATTGTCTTTTGATCGATTTAAAAGCCGTTAAGTGCTTTTTATCTTCGGATAACTTCCTCTGATTATTTCGTTTTATCCGGAATATCCTGATTTTTTGCTCTTTTTATCGTCTAATGACTTTGGGGCCATATTTATACCAGTTTTGGAAAGATGACGAGGAGAATAAAGCAATTTAATTTGAATTGCCTACAAAAACCTGATAAATATTTTTAATGTATTATATATCAGGAGGGGACCATGGAAATTTTGATTTTAAATTGCCAATTAGTCCGATATTGGCCAGCGGATAAATATCGGATTTGTTGTATGTAATTACGTTCTGACTTTGCTTTCAATAATATTTTTTTACAAAGATATGCTTTTGATTATTTTCAATACGGGGTAAAAATTACGTCATTAGCTCTCTATGATTTTTGCCATTACAAAATATCCTAATGTCTACTAATTATTTTATGATCAAAGGATTAAAAACTGAGCTAAATCAAAATATCGCTTTAGGAAAAATACGGTCTTGTAAAAGGAGATCAACCTACATTAAAAATAACAGCATTTTGGTAAAAGATTCAATTTATGTATTAGCAAATTGTAGTGGGCGCCGTAGAAGCATAAGTGATTGAAATATTTATCATTAATGCTATATCAGATGCGAAAATATCACAGAAAGTTTCCACGCTAAAGTAATATTATTAGTGAATATTTTAAAATTAGGCGGCATTAGCATTTACTGGAGAGCGTATAAAAATGTAAATTAAATTCCCCAATTGATGTGAATGCAAACGTATATTAAAGCGATGCACATGTTCTCGATCTCTAACTCCCTATATTTTATATTGATGAAATCGAAATATGTTACATATACTATACAATTTGAAGCGCACATGGATTGGGTTTATTCGGTTATATATTCTAGGCCATTTAAAAGAAAAGGTGTACTTTAATAAATTAACAACTGTAATAAGGTTCTAACAGGAGCAAAATTAAAAACCCCTTCTGCACTAAATAACCTAAAAAAACTGATATATATATACGTTCGCACAACTGAAAACACATTCGTTGCACGAAAAAACAAACACGTCGAAGGTTGTGACAAATCCCACAGACTTTTAGCAATCTCAAAAGAGATGAGCGTAAAAAAAGAGCCACGCGTATCCTCTATAAAAAATGAGAGAAAATAAACGCAATAAACGTCCCGAGGGATACAAAAAACAAGAAAAAAGACGCGGAGAACCGATTTAAAATTATCCTCCGTAAAAAACCATCGCTCTTTTTCGCCGGGCGTTTTTTGGCAGCTCTAACATACACACGGACGCACATACCCCCGCACGCACACGCACACGCACACACACACACGCACACGCACATACATACATACATTTCCTCCGCTTCGTTCGGGAACATATGACGCGTTAAAATGCTAATGGGAGGGATCGGTTGCCAAGGAAAGAGAGTCATGAGACGAGCGGACAGGTTATAGGAACATGATCGACAGGCAATTGGAGGAGGACGTCGAAATCGAAGCAAAAGTGGAGAAAAAAATAGGAGAGGGAGGGAGATGAGAGAGAGAGAGAGAGAGAAGCGAGGAGTGGAAGAAGAAATGAGGTTCGATCGCTTCACCGTAGGGAAAGGGTAAGAGGGAAGGGGAGGTAGAAAACAGGGGAGAGTGGGAAGAGAAATAGGAAGTCCAAAAGGAAAGTGAAAGTGGAGGAAGTAGATGGGGGAAAAGGCGACAGTGGGATGCTAGGGGAATCCTCGCGGGACGGAAGGGAAGAGTGAGAGGGAAAGAGAGGCCTCAGCGGTAAAGATGGGATGAGGTATATGATACGCTCGACGAAAACCTAAAATGTAGAGATATGCCCGCGTATTTCACACCCTTTTTTTATTTTGCGTGCATGGAAAAAACAGCCGTCTGAACGGTGCGAATATATCAAAAGAATCATTATTTTAATTTTTCGAGTTTATACAGTTGAAAGGATATCGTTATTAATCCTGCAAGCGTTGGTGCTCGATAGGAAAGTTTCCTCGAAGCCATGTGTTGAAAAACATATCTACCGACTTGATCCTTAATATATTATTCTCTCCAGAGGCTTTTGTAATACTTTAGATTTAATCAAAATTAGAAACTGTACTTTATTGATGAACTCCAGCTCTCATGTAATTTTAAAGGGTTTCTATATTTATGATTATTGCCAAGTGCTTTACTGGTTAAATGTTTAGGAATTAATGGCTATGGACGAGAGATAAACGTTCTAGAACAGGGTTTCTCAACCGTTGGGTCGGGACCCACTAGTGAGTCGCAAAGGAACTTCAGATGGGTTGAGAAGGATTTATAAATAGTTTATTTTGATAAATGTTTCCATTAAAAAAATAACTTTGCGATAAATAGCTAAAGAACTCATGATAGTACGGTGTGCGCCCTCTGTGGACACTTATGTATCTACTGATTGAAAAATTTAGTATATAGATAATAGGTGGGCCCCAGGTAAACTCTCCAAGCCTAGGTGGGTCGTGCTATTGAGGTTGAGAAACGGTGTTCTAGAGTACATTACCTTAATACTTTGAAATTCAAAATGAAACTACCAACTGAAACAATGATTTTTAGGCATTATTAATGCATCTAAATGTGATTCCTTTGAATCCAATTATTTTATTCTTATTATTTTTTACGATTACATTTGATACATTTTAAAATTTCAAAATATTTGATCTGAGAATTTCGCAGGAAAGCATTATTTACTTCTGAAATGAACTTTTATCTATATTATTCTATCTAAGTATTCTTTTTGTGGTAAAATTTGCCATTGGTCTGGGCTTCTATCGCAGAAATAAAAATATATCACTATATGTGAAAGCATCTGATGCCGGTCGCCATAGCGATTCTTGGTAGCGCCAAATCCTTGGATTTTCCATCTTCCGTCGTTGTGAAGGGTTCTCTTCTCAATATCACACTTTACACCGATGTTGTGGAAATCATTCGATTTCTTGTGACAGGCTTTTGGATATCCGCCTGGTATATTGCGATAGCCGGAGAAGTCAGTCGGTTGGTGTTATCTAATTTTGAATATCGACAAAGGAACGGCGATATATTTAGACCTAATTGGAGAAGATCCACAACCTGATGGATTATTATTGAAGGAAAACTAACAGCCATTGGATATTTATGTTGATTTTCAAAACTTAGAAAAATAAAAATTGTGTAAAAAATAAATACCACGAGAGAGCCTAAAACAAGAAAGCTTAGATTTGAAAGCTTTCGCTTTAAATTTTGTAAAGGTTAGTTCGAAGTTGGTGGAAACTAATATTGCCTTATAATTAGATGAAATGATTACAGAATTCATTCCCCAGTTTAAAATGTCTTTATCTGTAAAAAAATGAATTTAAAATAGATGTGTTATAAAATGCTCGAATTTTCTAAAATAATTTTACAAGTTTTTCTATGAAATTGATGGAATGAAGTGATCCGAAGATCCTATGCAGACAGGCATAAGCTGTGAAAGTTGGAACAAAAATTTCAAAAATTGTTCCAACTTTCACAGCTTATGCCTGTCTGCATAGGATCTTCGGATCATATCATTCCATCAATTTCATGTTTGGTTATCTCACCATTTGAGAGGAAGGAGTTTCTTTCGACGATCCTCTTTGAGGACATCTGTCGGGGCAGTTTGATATTAGCTTGGCTAGTTCCCGTCCCACAAAGGAAAACATCCGTGTTCAGAAACGAGAGAAAATGTTCTGCTACGATAGTTCAGGGTTAGAATATCCGCCCGGCAAGTGGAAGACCCGGGTTCAATTCCCGGTCATAGCAGACTTTTTCTCGTTTCAAAAATTTGTTCCAAGTTTTTCTATAAAAATAATATTTAATTTTAAAGCTGACTTTACTAATTAAAATATAATATAACTACCCTAAAATTTATGCAGGTCAGTTCTGCGAATTTCTGCTATTTTATAAAGTCCTTTCAAAATTGACGAAAACTTTTGGTACAATTAATAAGGAATTTCAGCCTATAACACGGTTTCACGTATACTACATTTTTTAAGTGCTTCCATAGTATCCTAGAACGCGGTCCGGAATCATGTTTACGCGATTTTCGAAGACCGATTTCTCCGTTTTGAGTTTGATTCCGGAACTATCATTATCACTTCAAAAACATAGGAATGACTGCAGCATATTATTAATTTTTATTTTAAAGTTTATTAAAATCTTGGTACGAATTCAAGACTAAAACCAAAATATTTTTTCGTCATTGATCTCGTAAAGATAGTATTAACGCGATTGCTCTTAATGATGGAAAATGTTGTCAGTGTGATAGAAACACAAAAATTCCTCTACAATTTGAAACATTTAAAATTATAAGGCTAAAGCAAAAATAATACTAGATCGTCGAGCTCAGTTGAAAAATAAAATTAAAGCAGAAAGGAATTTTTGCTTAATAAAGACTATTCATTTTAAAAGCTCTATACGATATAAAACAAATCACTTGAAAATTGTAGTCTTTATACTTTTAACTGACCTGTACGATAAAATACTTTCACCTAAAAAACCGTAACATTTTCTCGTTAAAAATTTCCTAATTGGTAGGTCTCAGAGGGTTAGAATAGGTACAAGTTTGTCACACTTTGTAAATATCACATCAGGGGTGCCCCAAAGAAGCGTTTTAGGTCCGTTACCATTTCTTGCTTATGTTAACGACCTTCCGAATGACATTAATTCAAGGATTCGTCTATTTGAGGATGATTGCATTATATATAGGCAAATAAAAAGTGAGGAAGACCGGGAAATTTTACAAGAGGATATCGAATAGTTAGAAGTTTGGATTGGGGTAAACAAAATGAGTGTAAATATTAACAAAAGCAAACACGTTACGTTCTCAAACAAAAGACCCGTAAGTGAGCGCAGATACAACCTACACGGCGAAATGGTAGCAAAATATGATTGCTGCAAGTATTTAGGCGTCCACGTAGCAAAAGATCTAGGATGGGATAGGCATATTGACAGTATTATAGGAAAAGCATATAAAAACCTACATTATGTTATGCGTAATCTTAAAGAAAGTAGTAGGGCTGCGAAGGAAAAGTCGTAAAAATTTAGTCAGACCAATATTAGAACACGCGACGAATGTATGGGATCCGCATGGGATAGGCCAAAAAAGGAAAATAGAGTAAGTTCAGAAGAAAGCTGCGAGATATGTGCTAGTTAGGTTTAAAAAGGAAGACAGCGTCACAGAAATGTTGAAAATTCTGGATTGGGAATCATTAGAAAATAGGAGTAGAATTAACAGATTAAGGGGCTGTACCAGGCATACAGAAATAATGAAGCATGGGAAGACTTAAGAAGTAGAATGCAGGTGTCGAATTTTTTAAGGAAAAATAGCCATGAATTTAAAATAAAAGTTAGGCCGCAGAAGACAAATACAGCAAAGTATTCGTTTCTAAACAGGGGAATCAGCGAGTGGAGCAAGTTACCTGAAGTGCTCTTCAAGCCCTTACCTAAGGACGCTAACTATTTTAAATGTAGAGTTAGTTCATATATGTATGGTAAAAATAAGACGAACTGTGAGGAGGAATATTAGTAACATCCACATCTATGTAACTGTGCCTAAGTGCAGGAAAAGTAGGGGATTGCTCGGAAGGGTGAAGTACGGTGGGGACTTCGTGGGCCCCGTGACCGCTACGGTAGCCGTGAAGGCCTTCCATGAACCCACGAAAATCTGCACTCTAGGCACTGATTGTAATTAGTTTGAAATTGTATATTGTTAAATATTTTTAAATATATTTTAATATTTTTAATATAATTGATGAGGATTTTATTTGTAAAATTGGAATTTTAGAATTATATACTGTTTTCCTTGCCACCTGGCCTGCTGGCTAAATTGCGGTGTTTATTTAAATAAATAATAAATAAATAAATATAAGTAATCTATTTGGGACGTCAGTCTTGGGAAACCAGCTTGCATCAGTCCTGATTTGGACTTCTTGTTATAGGTATACAGAAAAGAAGGAGAAAAATTTGCCATGATCGGGAATCAAATAAAATTTATATTTTAGCTACCCAGAAGTTTTTCAATATTATAGGTATTTTGCTATTGTTCAATCACAACTTAAATATGAATGCGTGTTATGAAAATATGATCTATAAGGTTGCGAAAAGGTACACGTTCCCCTAAAAAACTCGCGCGATTACATCATGCGCAAAAGGTAGCCAATTATAAAACCGATGATTCAGTTTTTATTATTATCAAATAATGCTTATTAATATTTTCTTCTAAATTTAAACAATCAAGTTGTTAGAACCTTGAGACACATATTAGTTCTTATTATATATTCTGAATTCTTTTAAAAATATATTTTTCTTTTGTTTTATTCCGAGATTAAGCCCTATGATACCATCTAGTTCCAATATCTCATATCTATAATAATATCCAACGAACCAAGCAAATATTTTTAGCCAAGTATTGCGTTTTATATCGCCAAGGCAACGCCAAAAATCAGTGGGCGCCGTTTTATTTGCCTCGAGGCGGCGATTAGTGACGCGGCAGAGAACCCCTTACCTTTAATTGCTGGTAGCGAGAGTGACACGATATCACAGATTCCAATCACCCTCGCGCGAAATAAAGCGGTCCCCTTACTTTTTCCCCTCTCTGCCCAATTTTTCATAAAAGCACTCTCCCCAACAATTTAATTTGGGAAAAAAATGAAACGAACATACGTAGCATCTTCTCTTCCCACTCGCCTTTTCATTTTTCGCAGGGTTCCCCTTCCCGATCTCTCTTTCTCCTCTTAGAGCCATCCCCACTCCTCTACTGCCATTCCTATTTCTCTCTATCTTCCACCATCTCACCTCTCTCTCTCCCCTCTTTTTATCTTGTCGAACCTTTGGGAGCTACACACGAGGGACAGCGGCGTGGTCGACGAGGGCGGGCGTTAAGGGAGGGGAATGAGCGATGGGGAATGAGGAAGGAGGAATGAGGGAGAGGGAATGAGGGAGGGAGAGTGAGGGAGGGATACTACGGGCTCCGAGGCTTCGGTAGTTAGAGGAGCAGAAGAGGCGTAAAGGTGGAAGGGCGGGAGATCGATTGAAAACACATTAGAAGACGAAATCCGGCAACAATGGGAGTTGGAGGACGGGACAGCAGAGAGAAGAGAGAGAGAGAGGAAGAGAGAATGGGAGAGACAAGGGGATGGTAGCAAATGGGGAAACGGAAGGTCGGAGTGAAAGAGAGAGAGAGAAGGAGAGAAAGAGAGAGAGGAGGAGGAAGTTGAACCAAAAGGTACAAAGGTGTTGTAAAACGAAGGGACGTTGGGTGTGGTGGTGAGTGTCGCGCGGGAATGGAGGTGGTGTTGGGCGATGGGGGAAACCATGGAAGTAACGAGGGAGGGGGGAGATGGTGCCTGTGATGGGTGAAAAGAACGGGAACGGTGGGGTGACAGGGTGAGAGAGAGAGGAGAGTTCGAGAGAGGAGAAGCGATGAAGAATTTGAGAGAGGGAGGACGGAAGAAAAGACGGACCCAAGGTTGTGTGTCCGTAGGAGAGGTTGGGTAAGCGAAATGAACTCTAGTGCAGGGAGAGAGAGAGAGAGAGAGAGAGAGAGAGAGAGAGAGAGAGAGAGAGAGAGAGAGAGAGAGAGAGAGAGAGAGAGAGAGAGAGAGAGAGGTGAAGAGTGAGGGAAAGGATTGGAGGGGGAGACAGAGGGTGAGGTGGATAAGACGGGGTTCTTTTATCCGAGAAATATAAAGGAGGACATTGGGAAGGAAAACTAATAGAAGTAGAAATGGAGGACAGATTTTTTGCGGAGTCGAAATTTGAATGTGTTAAATTTTATTTCATCGAGCTAAAGGTGCCACCGTCTGTGTGGAATGGAAATTGGAGGGCCCTTTTAAGAGCAAGTCCGTGAAATTGAACGCATATTCACTATCTCTCAAGCGGGTAAGGTTATGAAATGGCGCCAAAATGTTTGATAATACGCATCAATATCATATTGAAATTTTTAATTTGGTGCAAGTCATGACGGTTATGTTATCATTATTTTACCCATATTATTAGGGTCTGCATAGAAAATTGTGTGCAGAGGTTAATTTTCAAGAACCTTTAAATTTTATAGCTAATAATTAAAGTTAAACTCCAAAACATAAATTTCGTTAAAGGCTCTACAGAAGTGAACTTGATTTCATTAAATGTTTTCGGCGCAGCGATCAGATTGAAAACCTTATCTCTGTGACATAATTTTAATATCCATCATATGTACCCAGGTTGTGCTATCTTATTTCTATTTACGTTGGGACGCTTCATTTCTCAGTTTATAGCATCACAAACAGAAGAAACTTATCGGTTCGACCGTCTGTCTACCTCGGCAAGAGTAATGACAATCTATGAAAGTATTTCATCCTTATATAGATAGGTACTTATAATTTATACAATAATTTTATCTTGATGGAAGTAATGTAATGCAAATGGCTCACATTTAGGTCATATGTTTATCTCATATTCCTTCTTATATGAATCAATGTTCAGTAAGAGGCTGTGTTGCGAGAGTAATTTTTAATGCATTTCTTCCTTGACATTTAGACTGATGCCAGGGTCACCACCATTACCTAGGGCAGCGTTTCCCAACCTCCTAGAGGTTCGCCCAATAAATCTGAGAGGTTGGCGAGAAAAATTTGGCAATGGCGTATTTTTCACTTTCTTGGTTCTAAAATACTTACCAATATTTAAATTTAATTCAAATTAGTTGCATGGTTTTATTTTAATTTTTTTCTTATGCTTCAAGAATTATATTTGAATTTTACTGAGTACTAACTAGAAACTGATGGCAATATCAGAGACTCTGACTTTATTGTGAACGTTTACATACTATGTGCTATTTAAACTTTTTATTTTTCATGAATTAAACGCGTTAAAAAAGATTTGTTTATATAAAATTTATTCTCCATTATAAGGGATTCGCCTCCAAAACTGTTGCAACTCAAGGGGTTCGCGAAAATAAAAGGTTAATCCAAGGGGTTCGCGATGAGTAATAGGTTAGCTCAAGGGGTTCGCGAAGTGAATAAGGTTGGGAACCGCTGACCTAAGGAACATAAGTTCATCTCTAAGGAATGCAAAGCGACATACCAAGATTTTATTATCTCGTTTCGTAGGAGAGCGCGAAGGAATGAGAATTATAAGGGTTAATCAACTCTAACAGGCTTCACTCGCTGCAAAATTTGCTTCACTTAACACAAAAAATGTAAAATTAGCAATATTATACACTTACACGTCTTTCATATCTCAATCGCAGATTCGCGGCAAAGTCATTTAATTTGAATTCTAAAGATTTTCTCCAGCCGTCACGATTTATGAAATTTATCTCTATATATCGCACTACCAGCAGCGTACTACAACAATAGATGCAAAAATTAATCATTTTAAATATATGGATTAGTTACACACTTGAGGATAAATTCAGTCTGAGGATTATGTTACATTAGCCGAAATATAAATAAATTTTGTGTGTAATTGCAGAAGTAAATAAAGAAAATTTTTTGTGATATTGCAATATTTACTAAATAAGCATTTCAAAATAAAGTTTATAATATTTCTCCATGGGTGACGCATTCATTTTTTTTCTCTTGCTTATTTTAAATTAACACGTAATGTAAAGTCATGTTATAGCATATAAGGCGATCAATATGTACATATAAATTTTATATAAACTTCGTGATGTACCTCTTAAGTTTGGGGAATATATTCCCCAACATTCGTTAAATAAAGAAGAATAGTAAACCTTGGGAAAGAAAGAGTGCAGATAGTCTAGTCAGTGGATCTAGATGGAATTCTTAAAGATAAATAAGACGAGAAGAGAGGAGTGTAGATTACCATTCATGGTATTAAAAAGAAGAGAGAGATCGGATTTTATTCTGCAGGAGTAGAAGGTTGGAATTTTGAGGAAACAATATAAGCTCTTAGAAAATGTTGCAAATGAGGGAAACGGTAATGAACTATAGCCGAAAAGGAAGATGATATGCACTCCAATTCATCAAGGTGAGATTTGGAGGCCATACTCCAACTAGGTACACTGTACGTGACAATAGGTAGGATGCACTTGAGAAAGAAAGAGCGAAAGAAAATGACATGTCTGAATATAATGCCCAATAAGGACATACGATTTTTCACTGTATACTCAATATTATCCCAAAACTGCAACATTCTTATCTTATTTTTTAACAACGGGAACTCTATGAGTTTCATAATGTATCTAGTGGAACTGTGTTCCTATGCGTTCCCGCCCAATTCTTGCACTGCTGAAATGGATGTATTAAGATGCTTGTACAGAAAAATAACATTTATTATAGATTAAACTACGGGTTGCAGTGTGACAAATGGAGTGTTAATTCCAGGTAAGTAATAGGATATCTGGTGTAACTTTTTGATCGACAAAATTTAACACGAAAATAGATAAATAAATATTTTCTCTTATAAATTTTATCTTGCAAAGAATTGATTCGAATTTCGCTATGTACTTGTTTTCTAAAACCAGTTTTATTCATAAATCAACGTTTTATCTTTATTTTTAGAATGTTTAAATAGCTCATTCTCTAAAACAGCGTTTCCCAAACTGTGTTCCTCGGAACACTAGTGTTCGGTGAGATGTTAATAGGTGTTCCACAAAAAAATCAATGGTAGCGATATTTATTCTTCTAAAGCTTATTTTTTTTAAATATACGTGTATGTTAGAAAAATACTAAACACATTTATATATAGTTGTTTATATACAGCTGTTCTTATTATTATGCGATGATCTGCCTTTAAGAAATGGTGTGCCATACCCGAGAATGCCCGGAAGTCGCACGAGATATCACCTGATGCATGAAAACATGACGTTCGATCTGCGCACTGATGCATAAGCAGCATTTACCTCCTAATTGATTTATGTAGTCTATTCGATGATCGCTCCATATCCCATCTAGACCCCATTTAAAAAATTTTCTCAGTGGAATATATCACATTTTTTAAAGTTATTGTCTGATTTAAAGCGTTTATATAATTACATTATTTACAAGGTGAGTAAACATGAATGTTACCTTAAGGCTATATTTGTTTATAGTTGAGCCAAATTATGTAAAACTTGTAAAACTAGATTATTACACAAACTTGTTCCCCATGGATCTGTGGAGAAAGAAGAAAGATTTAACGAGAAGCAGTCTTCTGGTTCTCAAACTGTCTAAATCAAACAAGCAAAAATTCGGAGTACTTCAAAATGAAGATACCCTTCGGTTTCTGGAAAATTGGGATGTGAGCTATCCAAGATGAAACAATTAATGTCCATTTCCAACAAATTAGCATCAGGTAGTAAGACGCCAAAAAGAAAGTACGATGAAAGTTATTTGTCTTTTGGATTTACTTCCATTGGATATAAAGATGCTCCTGATGCTCAGTGCGTGGTGTGCAAAAACCATTATCTAACAGTTCTTTAGCCCATGCTAAGTTTCGAATGAATTTTGAAACTAACCATACTGCATATAAAGTCAAAGGTGTAAGTTTTTTCAAGCAACACCTTGATTTGCTTGAAAATAGGAAACTCTCGATGTATAAAATTGCCAAGTCAGACAATGAAAGCGCAACAGAGGCATCATACAAAGTAAGTTACCGTATAGTACTAGTCGGAGAAACGCACACGATTGGAGAATCGCATATCAAGCCTTGTGCAAAAGATATTGTAATGGGCATGTTTGATGAGCAATGTAATAAAAACAATAGACCCAGTACAGCTCAAACAATACTATTGCACGTATAATTAAGGATCTTGCTGTTGACATTGAAAAAGAGCTGGTTTTCCGACTGCAAATCTGTGATGGGTATTCATTGCAGCTAGAGTCCACCGACGTATCAGGGATTTTGGTATTGCTTGTATTTGTCCGTTATAGGTTTCATATATCTATCGAAGAGTACCGACTCTTATGCAAATCTTTGCAAAATACCGCTACTGGTGAAGAAATATTAAAATGCATCAACGATTGTATGCAAAAGTATGCGGTTCAATGGGGAAAAATGTTTCGATATATCTAGAAATGGTGCCAGGGCAATGGTGGGAAAAATTGCAGGGGCTGTAACGCGGATCGAAAGATTGGCACCAGAAAGCACCAGTAATCATTACGTGTTAGATAGACATGCACTAGCAGTTAAAAAAATGCCAACATCTCTGAAAAATGTTCTAGACCAGGAAGTACAAATAATCAATTATATTAAAGCTCGACCCCTTCAATCCAGACTATTTAAAATTTTGTGCAAAGAAATCGGCGCTGAGCACACAGCGCTTCTTCTACATACAGAGGTGAGATGGCTTTCGCTAGGTAAAGTTCTTGTAAGACTCTTTGAGTTACGTCGAGAACTATTTGCTTTCATGGATTCCACGTTTCGACTGTCTGATTGTTTGACCAATACCACTAGGATCCTGAGACTTGCGTACCCTGCAGATATTTTTATGAAATTAAATGAGGTGAATCTTTCGATGCAAAGAAAGAATGTGACCATTTATACAGCATTTGATAAAATTTTATCATTGATAAGGAAACTGGAATTTTGGGCCTCGTCCATAGAAAAAAACAACTTCAATTGTTTTCCTACACTTAGTGACTTTTTGATTGAAATTAATTCTACTCTAGATAAAGATACTTATTTGCAATGCCATTGCACAGCACCTAAGGGACACACTATAATCTGTTAAAATATTTTCTTCTAACAAACGACGATAATGCTTGGGTTCCATTTACAATTACAGTCAAATCAGACGCATTAGTAGCGCAGGGTTATGAGAGACTGATTGATATGACGTCTGACTCTTAGCTGAAAGAAAACTATAACGAAATTTCGCTAAATGATTTTTAGAGCAGCCTAATTCAAGAGTACCCGAACATTGAAGAATGTGCAGTTCGTGTTCTTCTTCCCTTTGCTACAACGTATATGTGCGAAACAATTTTCATATTACGCTGCAGCGAAAAAAATATAGGAATAGAATTGATGCTACACCTGGTATGAGGATCCGACTAAGCAACATTGTTCCTAATATGAAGCGGATGTGTGATAAAAAGACTGTTATTAAAAAATGTTAATTTTTCGTCATATTTTATAATAAAAAATGTAAAGTGATAAATTTTACGTTATCTTGTTATATTTTGTTTTGTTATTAAGTAAATAAAACGCATATGAATAAAATTTTGAACATTTTTTGCAGCAATTAATTTGTTTGTGAGACCATTTTTTGCTGTCTACTTTAATCCAATCGCGTATTATATCTCATGAGCTCCTGGTGGTGTTCCGCCAGTACATTATCATTAAAAAGGTGTTCCGTGGTCAATTAAGTTTGGGACACCCTGTTTTAGAATATGTGGTGTCATAAAGCGCATCACGCAAATAGTTCCATCGAAAGTTTGAAAAAGACTATTCTTGAGCGATTACACCTTCAATCCGATCAACGGCGATGCGTGGATTATTTCCCTCTAGAAGTTACTTTACATCCGCATGAGCTTCAATACAGCGTTGCTCTCAAAGGAACCATCAGCTTTACTTGCACATTCGTCTTATCTGATATTTTTCAATAACCAAGCCATTCTGTTCCTTCCCGTCGGTATTCGTCCACAGCTTGGTGCGACGCATGCATTCCCACGAAAATCGATGATCGCTGAATGGAATGAAACTTCTAAAACCGTTTCTTCTTCCCTCTCCATCCACTCAAACATTACTCTTCCTCTGAAAACTCTCTTTTTCTCTCTCTCTTCTTCCCATCATTTGAATATCAATTTCGGCTGAGCAGTCTTTTGTCCGAATAATTTTCTTTCTTCTTTTGTAATTCTGACAATGGAGCTTCTTTCCATCCACCCTCTAATCTCTTGTCCGTTTTGTATTTTTATCTCGGCCTTTAACAACGCCTTGATCTTTCCCTGTCTCCCCCTCGTTTTACCCCTCATTTCAACTATCTTATTTTGTCTTGAATTATGAAATATGTGTCCTATATTTTTGCACATAAAATACTCTCACTCACGCTACTTCCTCTTTGCAATGCAATAGCGTTTACTTAATTTCAATGTTACGAACATTTTTATTCCTGCGCGTTTAACTACTTAGAATTTCGTCTATTTTCCTATCCGCGAAACCACCATTCTTATAGTAAAATTCCTTTCCTACATTAAAAAACATGAGAGTCAAATCTTTCTTACATTATTTCTTATCTGGGGTTGCGAACAGTATACGTACATCTTTCTTATGAGACGTAATCTGTGTCTACTGCCTTTTTCTTTCTTCCTTTTCCAATTTCATTGTATGAAACGAAATTCTATAACTTTTAATGTTCGTGAATCATGAAGCAGCATTCATGTAATTAAAATTTGTTTGAATATGCTGTATTTTTCACAATTGTAATTTGTAAATAAGTGTTCAGAGTATAATTTAATTATTTTTTGCATTATTATGTACATATTATACTCAACTCCTTATTTTATGTTAAAAACTTTTGATTGATTATTAAATTAGCAATAATTATGACAAAGAAAATTGATTTTACATATTCGAACTCTTTATCAAGGGCTTTTCAGAATTGGATGCCTTAAATTCCTCCATATCTGATCTTTCTAAAAACTCCCAGAAGAATGAATCCTGAATACTGGAGTGAAATCCACCCAACTCAAATCTTCATTGGATTTCGCAACTTTAATTACATTCGCCTCCTTTCGATGCGAGAAAAAGTATTTTCACCTGGCGAATGTAGCCATATTTTTCATTACTGAGTCCATGGAAGCAAAAACTTTGACGGTATAATTTATAAGTTTTGAGGGCGTTGCGTTGAAGTCGAAAATTAATGCAAAGCCCCTTTCTCGCCCGTTCTTCCTGAATCTTTCAGAATTTCTCGCAATTAAAGGGATTGGTAGGAATTTCTGCGTGTTTTTGTTGTATGAGATCAATTCATCAACTTCACATTGTTTGCTTGTTTAATTTTTGGGACTCTTTAATTCAATATCGAGTAGGCCTGATTCCTGAGATCTCAAACTATATCCATCCAAATGAAGAACCTTGATAATTTACTCTACGAAAAAGTCCTTCCAATTACATTTTGAAATCATACAGAAGCCCATTAGTGTTGATTGAGAACCAGAACGTTATGGTTACGGTTATAAACAACAAGCTAAACATTCGTCTTGGAATAAATAAATGATGTTCTGGCATCAAAGATCCTCGAGTTCTCCGCAGCTATTTCTTTAGCTACCCAATATCTCTGCTTTCCATATGGGTCATGTCGGCTTGCTCTACTCTCTCGATTGCATCGTTACCTTTTTGTTATGATTTTCAAGATTCCGTGTTCCATATCTCAGTAACACCTAGAATTACAAATTACAAAGTCTTCCAAGCACCCTCTGCTGCTCTCCGTGCAAAAACTGATCATAAGTCTCTTTAAAATACATGTAACTCTAGAATTGACTCGGCTAAGCTTTTTTCTCTCTTTAAAATTGTTGCGTGCGAGTCTGATTTATGCGTCTTTTCTACCAGATTGATGTAAATTTGCCCAGATTTTCTGTAACCAAACTCGCTCTTCATTACCTCCTTTCTACCCTCCTTTTTTCCTTACCTTATAATGCGTTGTTAAGCAATCAACATTTAATATATCTCGTCTCCATTCTCACTCTTCCGTCACTGTGGTAATAAATTTTCGCGAAAATTTCGTTTTCTCCATTACATCCTCTCCTTTATCTTATTTTTTTCTTTGTTACCCATTTTCATTATTGGTTTATATTATTTTAACCAATGTTGCAGATTTTCTCGTAAAATGATCTAATTTTGCTCTATATGACTTAGTATAGTGATAAATAAATACATTAAGTATTTCCTATGAGCGTCTTCTGTTCGCAAAATAAGCCAAGTTGGCTTCGACACTGATACTTCTAATAAAGTGGAGCTGTGAAAGATTTTCAGAATAAGTCCTTTTTCATCGGATTATAAATTATATACATGTATAGAAATACTTGGGAGCACGTTAGAACCTCTTCTTCATCCACGGGGTTCAAGATATCACTCTTTTAAAATTACCGCAATATTATGAGTTTATATCCATTCATGAGTATTCGCAGTGTGAAATGAAAGTACCGAGAGGAAAGAATCGGCCGGAAAGTAACAAACCGCGTAGTTGTCCGTCGAGAGGAGATTGTTAAAGAGAGATAGCTTGATTTGCACTTCCACTTAATTCTCCTGCCTCTTGCATGCTCCAAAGACGCTCGCTTTCTCTCCTCTTGAGAATTCCGGGGAAAAAATCTTCCCTCCGCTCCGTCGCATTTTCTTGCGGCGCGAAAAAGATTTTTATCTCCTGTTACATCTTGGCTCCAGCTATTTTTATGTTTATTCTCTGTGTTTTCTTATTTTCCTGCTGGAATATGAGAAATAAATAGCGTTTTCTTGACAGAAACGTGGAAATTTGATGCCAGAGAAAGTCTTTCTGGGGGAAAAGAAGTGAGCTTGTTATTTCCTCTCGCAGTGGCGCTGTGAGGAGAATTAAAACTGTTTACTTTTTGATAAGGAAGGCCGAAAATTTTTTTTGCTAATACATTATCCGGTTGTTTATCATTTCTTTATTGAATTCTCGAATCCGATTACTTTCTTCGCATCTGTGATAAAGCGTGTGAAAGGTTTTGCGTGTCGCTCTTCGCGATAGACGGCACCGTTGACGTTTTATATCGAAAAATATTGAAAGAATAATATGAATCACAGAAGAGTGAATTTTAAAATATGGGTGATGGTTTAAATATCACTCTTTTTCTTCTTAAGATTATATTACAATGAAAATCGCAAAGAAAAAACATTGTTTTTGATTTCACTAATGTAGGAACATAATCTACAATTAACTTGCCTAGCATTATTTTTAACACATATCTCATGAAATGATTTGCATTTCCGGAAAAAATTATAAATTATATTGCAAAAAAATTATTACAATCAGTTTAAGCTTATATTAAGTTTAACGGTATTCTGATAGTTACGATAGACTATTCGAACTATGTATACAAACGACCGAATTTTATTGCTCGCCAAAGTTCTACATTTGAACTATGTAACCATAATTGTTATACCTATCTCAGACTTTCTCTTTATCTTGATTTTGTTTTTCTATAATTGAATAAATTGAATTTGGGGATACTCAAATTAAATTATGCAATTGCGTCAGGATTACTTAAAATGATGGAGTTTATATAATAAACACAAATATTTGTGCTCCTATCCACCGGTTGGCTGCATTTTATTCAATTAATTTAATTTCCATTTAAAAAAGGAATGACTAGCTTGTTGAAATAACTTAACCCTATACTGCCAAAGTAATATTGGCATAGCTATTTAATGCTAAGCAATTACTTTCAGTTTAATGTTTGTTTTGTTCTAAGAAAAAGAATTTTGATTATTTGAGGATGTTAAACGGTAATTTTTATATCATGATTATAATAATGTTCTTTAGAAAACTACAAAATGAATTTAGTTACAAATTTCTTAATTACAGCAGAGGGTACATTATTAAATAAAAGTAAAAGCAGATTCATGATCTTGAAGGCTTATAAGAGCCTATAAGGCTTTAAAATTCAGTTCGTTTAATGAGGAATATCAACGATTTTTTACTTCTAGTATGATTATTTCTTTTAACTTCTCCACAGTAATACTCATAAAAATGCATATTAACTATGCACCGTATAATAAGTATAACATTCTTGACTTTTCTTCTGCTAAATACTCGTACACATCTAGTTTAGGATTGTAATAGTTTTTGAGAGAGTTCCTCATATGCATCATTATTTCTAGAAAATACTTAGCAACAAAGTACATTTTATTAATGCTCATATCGAGTTAAATGGCAGAATATCTTACCTGAAATATTACTATGTGCCGCTGGAACAGTAAAAAGATGGAAATTATTTAATAAAAATTGAGAAAATAGATCGAAAATAAATAATATGATACAAACTAAATTTTGCTTTAAATCTTCAGACTGAAAATGTGAACTTAATTCCTTATTTTAAAATGACAACTTAAAAAAAATCATGTTTTCTCGAGGTAGTTATCGGCTTCTCAGTAATCTAACATCATTAATTTTTAATGAGATAATAATCTATTTTTACGTGGCGCACTTCTACTTCTAGGTGAATACCCAAAGATTACTATTATTTAAAAATAAGTTAGTAAAATATCTACAGTATATTACATGTATAAGACAAACCTGCATTTATATTTTTATATTCTTCAGAATTAATTTAGTTTTCTTTCTTAAAATGTGATACTTGGAAATTATGAGAACAGGTGAGGTATGATTCGAGTAAGAAGAGACTTTTTCCTGCGCAGGGATGTGTTAAGGCGGCAAGCCACGCAGAAACGAGGGTTTATTCGGGATGCAAGAAGATGGTTAAAAGAAATAGAAGAAGAGATGGAGCAAAGAAGGAAAATAAAGATGGAAAACGGGAAGAAGGGAACAATAGAGAGAGAGAGAGAGCGAATGTTTGAATGAGAAATAAAAGTATGAAGATGACAAGTAAACGGAATTCGAAGGAGTAAAAACGAAGGATGAGATATAAATGAGAGACAAGAGGGAGAAGATGGACAGGGAGAGAAAGGAGAATGATGGGGATAGAGGAAGGAGGGATACGGGGTTAGAGTAGGAAAAAAGAATTGAGTGAGAGGACAGAGTGAGTGAGGAAGGGTGGGAGACTGGGAGATAGGGAGGGAGGGAGATAAGGAGGGATAGATAGATGTCTTTATTTGGACAAGATTGAGACTAGGCAGGCTCTTCTTTCATCTAACCCATGAAAGGGGATGAGAGTTAGAATGAAGATAAGGAGGAAAGGAGATAGAGAGAGGGAGAATGAGAGATATAGAGGGATAGACTGAGGGAAGGCGAGAGGAAGGGTTAGAACGGGAGGGAGAAGGAAGCAGAATAGGTGGACAGAGAGGTTGGAAACAAAAGGTAAATATGAAGAATGAAGAAGTTTAGGAGATCGAATGTTGAAAGAAGAGGGAATGGGAGACGGCAGAAAGATGAGAGAGAGCGAGAGAGAGACAAAGACGGAGGGAAGAGAGCGAGACAGAGAGAAGTCTCGCAGAAGAGAAAAAGGGAAGGTTTTTGCATTCTGAGTCCGGGACGCGGAAGAAATTTCCACCCTCTGTTGGTGAGGCGAGGAAGGAGCGGGAGGGTTTCGGAGGAGAAAGGATAGGTGTGGTTGTGGGCAGACGCGTGCGCTGGTGTGGATGCCTATACATCAGGAGGAGCTGTCAGGTGGTTGTAAGTGAAGAGGGTATGAGAAAGGGGAGGGAGGAATAAGTGGAGGGAGAAGGAGGAGAAAGAGGAGAAGCGCGAAGAGTTCCTTCCTCTTGGCGAGTGACGAAGGAATGTTGAGACGTCGTCGGTTTCCTCTCCGTCTCACTCGCCTCCTCCTCCATTTCGTCCGCTCCTCCCTCGGAACGGTTCTCTCGGATCGATCCCTGAAAATGACTCCCAGGAAAATAAAAAAAGAGGAGCGGATTTTCTTGGAAAATGGCGCGGTTGGAAGAATACAAATTAGATGGAAATTCGGATGACACTTTTCTATCTCTCCCTTTTCCTTCGACCTGCTCGTATTTCTCATCTCGAAGGATTATTTTCGTCCGTTTTTCTTCTCATTTTTCTCGTATTCATTTGCGTTACAGAAAGACTCTTTATGCATTAAAAATGCCGTTTACTGATTTATTCAGTTCTAAATGAAGTACGAGGAATATCTTTTTTCAAAGGTAAAAGTTTTATCAATTATTATTGTCATTGAAAAATGTGGTTAGGGCTTATATTTGAAGTAATATCGGATATTTTTTTCTTATAATTTGGACGTGATTTTTATCGTTAAATATGATGGTTGAAATAGTGATACTCGAACCCACAAATAAGCTATAAGAGAGTTTATTTATTACTCGCATTCAGTTTTTGATTTGTTCTGGTTATGCTTTATTTTTTCTGATGACAACACACGATAAAATATACGATTTTTCATTACTTACATCAGATTTACGCCCAATATCATATATGAGAGAAAAATATACTTTTCTGTCATAAGTATCGATAATGTATTGGTACAAGTATTAACATGACTTCATATACCTTATTATTCTGTAATACTCTGTTTGATTTACTATACCCTTTCTATTTACAAAAGATTTGAAAATAAGAAATGAAGATTCCAGGGAAGAATCATGGAACGTCAAGGTAGCTTTTTAGCATGGGCATTCTTTGTTTCTTCTCCGTCACCTGATTATTACTAAAGCGCTAACTCACTGACCATTTGCATTCTTACTATGGCTAGAACACCAACTGATAATAACTTTAAATGCCAAAATATAGCATCAACAGCTAAAAGTATTATTTTTCACATTGTTTGTTTCTTCCCTGTAACTGTAACTGATCTAAAACTTCTTTATATTTAATATCAGGATGTTCCAGATCTTCATTTTAATGGCGTTTTAATATTAACAATTTTTGATGAACAGTTTTTACGTGACTCTTAGGCTGGTGATCGGTATCAATGCCGAAATGAAATCATTCTTCTTTGCACTAGGTATCTTATATGTTAAATCCTAGTGGAGACAAAAAAATCATTAAATTTTAAGGGCTTTGTAAATTGCGGAGAAAACCATGCGGAATACGAGATGTAGCGATGTTATGATGAAACTCATAAAAGCACGGCCCATTTTCTCCGATCCAATTATCTAAGATTTTAAAAATATTCATGGGTCATTTCGTCTTGAGAGCTGTTAAATGGACTAAAGATAATACTTTTAATGAAAAAATCTATTTAGAGGAGGAAAGAAAATATGTGAAAATATTTCCACGTTGTGAAGGTAAAGGGGGCGGAAGGAAGCATAAAGAAGAGAAAAAATAAAGAAATAGGTTGGAGAAGAAAAAGAGAAGGAGAGGGAGGAGGAGGAAGAGAGGCGGGAGTGAGAAGAGAGAGAAGGTACAGGTGAAGCAAATGGGTTAAGAGGAAAGGCGAGGAGATAGGCATAAGATGATGAGGAGAATGAGAGGCAGTTGGGAGGAGAAGAGGGACGGGAGAGATTCGGGAGGAAGCAGGAGGGAAAGTAAAGAAGAGGATGCTACTCTCATTGGACAGTTTATGAGGGGCGTTTGGTGCCAAGATTCATAATCGCATACGGATGGCGGGAGGTTGAGATGAGATACAGGTAATCGTGTGCTGCTGCATCCATTCCGCTGCCGTCACAAGAGGAAAAACTTGAGTCTCTTTCGCACACTCTAAGAATTACCACCTTTTTAATTGCATTTTAATCTTCTTTCTGGATTCTAGTCCTTCAATAAACGGAGCTTATCTTCGAGCAGTACAATGATAATCCTACGATGGGTGTTATATTTTTACATGGCTATGACTATATTATGGAACGGATTCCTTAATTGATGAAATATGCGCCTTATATAAGTGATAACATTGATGGTGGCCTCGAGAGTTTGCAGAACATTCTTATGCTGATATGATAATTTTGCAGTACTACGAATCCTTGGCCGATAAGTGACTATTAATATTTTTTATGAAGTTTGGACAATGTTTTTTGTTTTCCTAAGCACCGCAACTAACTTCCATGAACTGAGAGTTAATGAACACAAAAAATAATTTCCAGCTCCTCACGTACTTAATCTATCTTCCTGTTTCTTTGATTCGATAATTGTAAATTTTGTTTCAAAAATAGTTTCATGGATATAATTATAAAATTCCTATCTCTCTTATTAAAATATCAGATAAAATAGTTAATTGTATTCAATGACATTTTTATGCAAAGCCATATTTTCAAACGTATTTTTTGACATCACTACTGACTTTTCATCTATAAATTCCAAATTATGACGAAGAATTAGGAAAACGTAACGAAACTAACTCAATAGAAAAAGATCACGGGTCCGAGAGATAGAGTAAACTCGCGATGATTGAATCTTTTCTTTCCATACAATTATTTTTGCACGAGGCAATCAATAGATAACTCGTTCGAAAACGAGTAAATGGAATTCGTCCGACTTGAGCAAACATCGAAAACGAGTTGTATGAGAATGTCTACGCGCGTTCTTTTTTTCCAATCGGGCGACCTCCGAACTCATCCCACGCGGCTCCAATTCCCCCTCCCCACCGCCTCCCATCTGCCGTCACTCCATCCACAAACGCTTCGCCGCATGACATTGACGCTTCTCTCGGGCAAAGGGTGTATTTGCCAATCCTTCCTCCACTCTCCTTCCATGCGACCCTCTCACATGCACGCACGTAGAGGATCACATTCAGGCAAACAAAAATAAAAACTATAAACGCTTTCAAAATTGAATTACCAGCGTTGCTTATGTCTTTTAACAAATAAATTACATATTATATATCAATACTAATAAAACGTTTCATTAATCTTCAACTCTAAAAGATTAATTGTTGCGTATTCTATTCTTATTCCAATCAGCGATGTGTGAATTGCTGCCGAAGACGACTACTTTGTAGTTATAATGCACCTTTGGTTTCATCTAGTCTCTCGGTCTAGTGAATGAAAAAGTCTTATGAACGAATCTGTAGTCGATAAAAAAAAATTGTATAATAAGAGCATTTCGTTCCCCGTCCTTTTCAATACATTTCACCTTGTTGCGCGTTGAGTGATTATATATTCTTTATGACCCTTGCGACCTTGACTGGGTGGCGCACCCTACTTTGATAAATATTGGTTTCATCGACGTTTTTTTCTCTAGAGGAATGACTACTATAATTTTGCATGCACAACACACAAACACCCATTCGCACGTTAAAACATAGACTGGATGGGTTTCGAGGTCCGAGTGACTGTTGATTAGAGATGGCGTTAAAACCTTCGCCTCTCATCCTCTTAATACCTACCATTCCTTCCTTTGGGTTCGGAGAAGGGTTAGTTTTAATGCATGCGGTTGGCGGGAGGTGCAGCTCTTTGGGATGGTTGTTTGGCATTCTCACTCGCTCTCTCTCTCTCTCTGTCTTTCGCCCTTCCCCTCTCTCTCTCTCTCTTCCGCTTTTTCTCTCGCTGGATTAACAAACACGATAAGCGGTCATGTTCATGGCTGCGTATCCCATATTTTTCAGGCGGTGAATAAAAGTGAAGACCAACACGCGTGTCTGGGCACGCTGTGCCGGAAGGCGTGGTAGGTAGGACATACGGGATTGTGGTGGATGGCGGGATGTAATGTAATGGAGTGTCGACGACGGTGGGATAGGGTAGAAGTGGAGAGCGGGCGAGAAAGGGAGAAGTTAATTCGTTTTGCTTTCCCTTTTCAGTTTTGGGAGTGTTTGTTCTTTTGTTCCGCTCCCTGTCGCCTGGTTGAGTTTGCAATACATAGTTTGAAAAAACACGTCAAGATTTTTTAATGCAGCGTTTCCGTTGTTTACCAAAAATGTTGGAGGTCTTGTGCTGATAACATGAAAATATCGCTCCAGATAAGATTGTACTTTTTTTTGCTATTTGGTGTTGCTTGGCTCTGGATAGACGCCCACCACTAACTGAAAATTTTTTCCAAAAGAATAGAATACGAAAAACATTCTTGGAGACAATGAAATATTCAGCTAACCTTTTAGTCTATTAAAAACATTGGGGTTTAAATGGCATTAAATATGAAAAACTTAATTTATTCAGAAGAAACAAAAATTTATATGATTATTAGATTCAAATTAATTTTTATAATGTTATGATTAACTTCTATTGTGGCCAAAACTTAAAGGTGGTAGAAGAAGATCCTGTAGCGCTAACATGAAAATATCGAAAATGTTTCAAACACCGAGTAATGAATCATTTGATTAAAATCAAATTTTACATTAGGACACGCAACCTAATTTTTATTTTGTAGGGTTTCTGCGTACATTTTTGTTTTCATATTAAAAAATCACACAATTGAGATATTTTTATTTCAAAGGAGGCGCGGATCCACAAATATTCCAACGGACTTCGGCTGCGATACCATACAAAATGTTTAGTACAGATAAGGGTGTAAGAAAGTTGCAAAGGAGGGGGATTAGTGTACACGCCGCAACCCTCCTCCCCGTCCCCTCCTACCACCCTCTTTTTGCTTCTGCAGCATTTTCCTACCTTTGACGGTTTTTCGAGTTCCCCATAAGTTTTTCGTGTTCCAGCAAATGACGACCCCTGCCTGCGACGACCCCTGCCTGCGACGCACCCTGCGTGCGACGCACCCTTTTTCGCGGGAATCCTGCTTTTATAGCAACGGACATTAGCCCGGAAGAGGGCACTAGTAGAACGCGGGTAGAACCAATTAGCGTTCGCGAGTGGAACGCAATCTACCGGCACCTGACTGTAAACGGCGTTAGTTGCGAGCCGACAACGTCGAAAGTGAGGGGAGCAGTGAAGGAAAGGGGAAGAGCGAGATAAGACGTGGGAAGAGAGAGCGAAGACAGCGGAGCGAACGCAGCCGTGGGAAAGGTGATCGGCGCGTCGAACTCTTTGGCATATCATTTCTGATTCAAGTGGACATTTCTAATAAGTATTGTAATATATTTGTGCTTTGTATAACGTCACTGCAATATAATTGTTAGTACGTTTCGTGACATTTATCCAGTGTATGCTTTTGTTAATTGGTCGGCAGCAGCAGTGTCTCCGAATGCAACGTATCGTTTAACTATTTTATAATACTTATAGTATTACGAGAGATTAATGTAAAATGAGACAGTTTCGTCTCACTTCCACCAACGATGCATATTAAGGAGAACATTTCGACGGAAAATCTTTGCATTGACATTTGCATCTCTTTCTCATCAAAGGGAACGTCCAGCGATCCCTCTTAAGTTCTCGTTGATCCTTCCTCTCGAGGAACAACGGAATATGAATCAAGTTCCCGAGTTAAAGGAATGCCGAGAAGGAGAGGGATTGGTGGTGAGGAAGGTCGACTGTCCAGAAGGAAGAGAGAAAGGAGGAAGTTTTCAAAGGAGGCAACTGAAGAGGATTTAGGAGGGAGTGCAGGCACTTCTAAGGAAGCGTAATCCCTCCACACACAAACACGAAAGATTTTATATCGACGACTGCAAAGAAATGAAGGGAGATGAAAGGAGTCTAAAAATCAATCCGGATCAATGGATAAATCCATAAAAAGCTACTGGTGCCGAGTTTATGTTTAATATCTTTGAAAGTATCCATGCCTCCAGTGGAGGATATATAGTGCATTGCTGGCGGTATTAGTTTTTCGTGCGCGATATTATGACCCAAGGGTGTAGACGCATCCTTTTTAAAGCAGCTATCTCGTTTTCGTTACATAATAAATAACTCAATAATAAAAAATATTCATATTAATGCTTCCCGTGCAAGGTATTCAGCTAAAACTTCATCAAACGAATAAAACTGCCAGGCTAAAAATATTTATACTTTAAGGCATCGATGCGATCTGATGTATATTTCCAAGGAGAAAAACTAAAAGCTAAAATTCATCATTACTGTAATTACATATAATATGAATACTAACTTCGAATATGAATTAATTCAACAAATATATACGATTCAAATTTTGGTATAAAATCATTTCAAAAATACTAGTACTACTCTAAATAGTCATGAATGACGTAGGTATTTGTTTCAAAATCAATGATAACTTACGTGTGATAAATTTAAAGGACCGTATATGAAAACGAAACAACCTCCAATCATTTTCTCTCCAAAAATGTTGGAAGAATAACACAACCACTTTAAATTTCCATATTTCAAACAATCTCACTCTCCACTTGAATTTCGCCAAGGGCTTTTCATAAAACAGTCAGAACACACGTTATTTCTCAGTGGGCATTAAAAAATTTTACTTCTCCGAAGCAAGAGTTAACAAATGCTGACAAGGGAAAATTAGTTCATGCGAATGTTTATTGCAGCGAAAAACCTAACCGTTGGGACGGCGAAAAAATCTGCAAAAGGGTATAAAACGGTGTGAGGGGAGGGACGGAGAGCCTAATTGAGCGTCGAAGGGAAGGTAATTTGAGCCGAGTTAAGAACGTAATGAAGGAGCCGTGCGATAAAAGTCCAGGGAGAAGAAAGCTGGCAGAAGCAAGTATCAGGACTGAGAGGCTGGTGAGATAGGCATAAATGGGGCGAGATGGCTTGGAGTTGGGAAGGAGGAAGAATTATGGAGAGAGAGAGAGAGAGGGCGAAAGAGAGGAGTAGGGGTTCAAAGAAGAGAGATGATGGCACAAACCACTCTCCCCCCTCTCTCTCTAAGTCTAGCGTTGGTCGAGTGCTGACGTCTACAGATTGAGTTAGAAGGGTTTCTGAACTTGAATTGATTAGAGCAGATGTGGCTGCCGAAGGGTGCTTTTGAAAGTTTGCGGGTCTTCCGCCATGTTGTGGTTCCAATCCCGCCAATCTCTGTTTCCGCCAAAAAGTTAAGTTTGTTCTGGGAGCGAGGAACGAGTTAAGATCCTACGGCGGCGTGTTCTGTAAACAGAGGAATTTTGATGCGGAAATTTTTCCAGCGCTCTTGTAATCCGCAATGAGTGACTTCGAGGAGATAAAAACGGCTCGAGACTAATTGCGTGCAGATATTGCGAACTATAGAGGGAAGGAGAGAGACATCCCTTGCAACGTGGATCCAATCACAAATTGTAATTACCTTCGCAACTGTCGGTGGTATGTAATAATTGTTCAAGGCAAAAGTATTGAATCACCAACAATTAATATAATAGTAAAAATCTTACGTCTTCTTGAGTTTAATATCTGAGAATGAGAAATATTTAAGAACTAATGTAATTTTTTCATAGTTTTAAAGTTGCGTTATACGTACGTATACAAGGAGACGAAAATTCGCGGAGGCACACATTTTTTTCTCTTCTGAAAAAAATAGTTTCTATAATATATCTTTGTTCAGTGTATGCATTGCAAAGAAGCTATCTATTAACTATCTCAGTCATGCAAAAAATAAAAAACTCAATAGTATTTTGGATAGACGTCATAAACATATCGTCGGACGTAGCATTCATCTGGTTTTATTTATGAGATCAAATGAAGTTTTAGTACAGTTCAGTTTGGGTAAACATTAAATGTATATTTTGTGAAGTGGCTATTATGCAAGTACTGCAACTTTGGCTATATACAATACCATCATAATTTTTAAATAAAAGAGTTTTATCTCATTCTTTATTAACTACTAGAGAAATGTAATTGATAGACTTTTTAGGTAATTGAAGTAACGATTAATATAAATCTTAAGAAAAACACAATAGAGTTATTGTAGGTGATTTTCTATTGAACTGGTAATTTGTTACCATTTAACGACTACGTACAAAACTTAAATTCTCTCTACCACCTCTCAAGTTTTCTATTGGTTTATAATGCAATAGACTGTAGTAATAATGTTTACGCATTTGGTGGTTTTAAATGTTATAGATCCTCGACAGCTCTATAATAATCGAAATAAATGATTATGCAGAAGCTTTTAAAGTTTTCAAAATTCATTCATGCCATTTCCATACATAAATTTTTTGCTCAAGGGGTATGATTCTCACTTCGTGTGCGATAGGTCTCATGTTCAAATGCCGGAGGAGCCCTATATATTGCACACGCTGCGCCATATTTATGCACTTTATCATATCTATAACTACCCATTCCGTGAGCTAAACATATTTATCAACTGAAACAAAAAAAATCTCATATGGTTTGGTTGGTGTCATGTTGTTCTTACTAAATTTCATTTTATCTTTAAAAGGATTTGTTATGCCTTGTTCAAGAAATGAGACTTTCCACAAATTGATGGTAAAATATGTATCATATGAATTTGAAGCGAAAACGATTTCTTCGATTTAGTCGTCAGCATTTATGACACAAATGAATGTTCTCTCTTTAATAACATAGAATTAAAATATGTAACTAATGAAAACCTTTTCATTTATATTCGGGCTACAAGTGTTTTATATAATTGTAGCTCGTCACATAAAGGGCATTTATGCTGATATAAAATTAATTATAATAAATGAAAGCAAAAGTCTATTTATCAGCCATCGAAACCCTGAGCTGCTTCATTTTCCTAGTTTGTCTAGGGTCTAGGCAATGAAACGGTCCTGAAGTACAGTTAAGAGTAGAGTAACACAGGAAGCAAAAATGGTATCTGGCTAGAGATATACTCCGCGGTTAGACTGAAAACTTCGGAAGAATGCCTCATTTCCACACCGCTTAGAGGAATGCTTTTCGATGTCAAGCTGTGCAGATTCTTTTACAAGTATCTTTATAACGAGCTGATCTGTTGCAAACCGAGTTTTGGTAGGGATTTTTAAATATGTAACGAAACTTAATTGAACAATGTATCATAATGCGAGGTTTACCTGTGGCATTCAATGCATCGGTGTTGTAAATACTCTAGGAATTTTAAATTATAGGTGAAAGTGGAATGTATATAGGGTCTTTGGTCTAGGTGTATGATTCTAGCTTAGAGTGCGAGAAGTCCCAGGCTCAAATCCCGAACGAGCCCAATTTTTTATCTAGGCTTATGATTTAAGTTTTGAGTACAGTTTTTGTACTATAGTAATAAACAACTACCATGATGATACGATCGTAGTGAAATCGGTCGTGCAAAATAAATTTATGGAAGTGACTAAGTTCTTTCTTTTTCTTGATGAGTAAATTCAACAGGGTTGAGCCTTACCTCATTATTGATATAACTACCATGAAAATCCATAAATTATTTTTAATGTGGAAAATTAAGAATCCGCTATTCGCTAATATTTTGATGACGCTGACAGTTATTAATTATCTACATACATAACAGCATCTAAGAAGTAAATTCAAACTATATCCTGAGAGAGAAAAATATCAAATTCCACCTATTAAAATAGTCCTATCAAAGAAAACTTTTAAATGGTCTTATGTATAAACGTAAGCCAATAAATAACAACTATAATTCGGCGTGCAACATTATTTGGATTAAATATAAAATTAGTGAATTCATCGCCGACAATGGTTGTAAATTTTCTGCTAATTAGCAGAAAATTTCCTTAGGCCAGAATTTTGACCAGCAATGTATATAACGTATGTCACAAATAATAATCCTTTACTTTATTTACAACATGATGGCCAAATGTCAAAAAAGATAGATTTTCCGTATAGTATAGCGATAAATTTCACGGACAAATTTTTGATGTACACTTGAAGTTTGTTGAAATTACCTTTCTTGACTTATTAGTGTTGATACATATTATCGTTTAATGCCATAAAGACCCCGAACAATGAAACTCGGATTTTACGTATCTGACAGGATCTAAAAAAGTACCTTCATGTTATGCTTTGGTTTCCGCTTCCGTCCCCACAGCCACTCGAATTTTCCTGTAGACCCTAACTGACTACACGATAGGCACACACTTGCGTGTCAGATGTCCCGGCTCCCTCCCATCAATGCACTTATAAAACAAGCTATTAAAAAGGATTGTTTGGTTTTGTGGAACTTGGGCACGCTTATCTTTGCTGCGGCAGCAATTCATTCCACGGACCGTTGCCTCTGCTCCCTTCATTTCTCCTTGAAGTCAGTTTGACCGATTCTTGCAGACTAACAACAATAATCACAGAACGCACAAAGAACACATTTACTTCAATCACACATTGAGTTCAAGAAAGCAGGTTGAAGAGAGCGGAAAACACTAAACAACGCGGGTGGAAGAAGCTTCTTGATGCTGCGTCGGGAGAACGGCGATTGAGTTCTTAAGTGATAGCTCGGGGTAAATTAAATGTGACTGAATGTTCAAGGTCTGACTAATTGAACAGGACAAACATTTTAAATATACCTACACACTTTCCTTAGGTCTCTCTGCATTTTCTCGTAAACTCGGTTTGCGATTCAGCGCTCCTCACCTACCCTAAACGAAACCGTGCCGCAGCTAAGAAAATGCTATGAACCCCGGCGTGGCGTTCAAGGTTTGAGGAATGGTGGGACCTACATACCAAACACATGCCGTGATTGATAAAAGTTTGTTTTTTTCCGTTCTTTACCCGTCATTCACCTCGTTCCTTCAGTCGAAGCACATGTCGTATGGTAGCGACGAGAGGTTAGAAATTTGAAAATGAGATAACGCCCAAGGGAAGACTCTTGAGTAAATATAAAATCATCTCTCTCATCGACGAATGAATGACCTAGACAAGAAACGCTTCGGAAAAATTTATATGCCCCTAATGACATTGCGAGATTTTCGTTGATGTTAATACATGTGTAATAAAATTTTCTCGTTTCATTTGAATGTTTTAATAATAAAATAATTATTGTCGAAAAACACGTGACGTGAGGGAATATTGGAATGACATATATCTTCGGGAACATAGGCCACACACAGGGGCGGCCCGAGGAATTTTGGCGCCTCGGGCGAGATAGCACTTCTGCGCCCCACCCATTAATGTTTGTTGAGATATTTATAAAGTAAATGTTAATTTATTCATCGCTCTGTAAATTTATTGACAATAAATTAAAAGGAATTTCATCAAGATTCTAGCCAATTCGTTGATATAAATTGGTACATGATCGGGATAGCGCCCCAAAACTTTGGCGCTACGGGCAGCCGCCCTGCTCGCCCGTGGCTCGGACCGGCCCTGGCTACACATTCTCACAGTGTGTTCAGTCTATCATATTTCTGGGTAAAAATTTTTCGCTGCCATGCAATATCGTTCCTTATTCACTTTTAAATGAGTTATGTTGTGGTAAAATGATATCGATTTGTAGTAATCGCAGTTTTTCGCTAGTTGTAGTAGTCATTTCCACGGAACAGAAAGAATGAAATTCAGATAATTAAGATCAAACTTGCGAAAACAAAGTTGAACATACACTGGCCATCATCTAAATTGAGTTGAAAATCTGGACACAACGGCCGTGGAAAGATCACTTAGTTTCAAATCTCACATTGCTCGATGAAATGACGCTAGGAGTCAAAATGACCATGTTTTGATGTTAACGTAGCTTTATTATGTCTCTAATTTGAGTGTTACGCACAAGTTGTAATTTCTGTCAAGAGTTGGTGCTTGAACACTTCCTTATCATCCGTTGCCATCAATCCTGAAACCGTACATAATCTACGTAGTAAACTTAGTACGTTGCTCCCAGCCGGCCGACTTCTCGCCAGGCTTGGCTTAAATTATTGCCTACCCTTATGCTGTATGATTTCTGCTGTTAGCAAACAAAGGTAAGCGAGGACGCCAAAATCACTTTTGAGTATCTACCATTTTCCTGTTACCTAATAGTGCAGTTTCTTGACATTGTGTTTCGTGATGTTTCATTGCCTATTTTCATCTTTATACCAGCCAGCTACAGATGCATGTATCAGTTTTTATTGCTTTCTTCGTTATACATTTCACTTAATTGACGTAATCTCTGCGTATACAAAGAGTATTGCTTTTAATTAAATTTCTATACTCTGTTTCAAATATAGTGTCAATGAAGGTAAAATAATGTTTGGAAATTTAATGCTCGAGGTTCGCATAATCTGATTGTTAATGCAAAATATAATTTGTTTCTAAAAAATACTTTTTAAAAATACGATAAAATGAATCTCTGCATCACGCGCAAGGAGGTTCTTTTAGAAAAAAATTCATGCAATAATACCGAACAAATGATCTTTATGTGTAAAATAATGTGTATAATCCTTAAAAACATCACGAGCATCTACGAAGTAAACTGTCTCGTATATTAAATCGAATTATGAGATTTTATAGATAATTTATATGCAACTAATGTCCAACTAATTAAAAATTTCAGAAAATTGTTATCATGCTTTCCTTTATATGCACGTTTTCATCACATAAGGAATATTGCTATATAATCTGTTACTTATTTACGTGTAATGCTTCTTAAAACTTTTAATATGACATTACTCGACCGTGAATGTTTAATATTAATATTATGTTAACGATTTGGGTAGCAATTCATGTGCATCATGGTTATAAATTTATAATAACTAAAATGGTGCAATTTAAATTAAAAAATTAATAGTAAATACGAGTAAGGGCACAAGAGATAGAAGTTAACACGACCAAGTTTCCTTCTAGTTAACATTACTTCCTCGACTTGTGAAGTCAAACTTCGCAGTAAGTGGAAAGACACACTAGGCATCCATTCCCAAACAAAGCAAAACTACTAAAAATGGAATTTTTCTGATCGACGCTAAAATCGGTTTCATCTTTTTTTTCTTTTTCGAGAAACAGAAAATATTACTCCCCACCTACTTTAATGAGTGCTTGGTATACCTTCCTTCGATGTGATGGAATGAGTCGCCGGTCTTCCCTTTGGATTGAAGAGAGTCGAGTATTTCATTTGCGTCCTCGCTTTGAGGATGGGGAAGTTACAGGATTGTGAGAGGGTAGGAGAGAGAGAGAGAGAGAGAGGCAGAACAAGAGGAATTGCGATGAGGATTGAAGTAGAGGTAGCCTAAAGAAAGAATATGGAACTATTGGCGTTAGTCGGGAAAAAGAGAAAGATAGGGAGAGAGGGAGAAATGGAGGCAGAGAAAGAAAGTGAGAGGAGGAAGTGAGGGAGCGAAAGACAGTGACGAAGATAGAGGAAGGGAGAGGGATGGATAAATAAAGAAAAATGTCTTTATTACAAGGTTGAGGTTAATTTGCTAATTATATTGCATTTGAATTTATATTATAAAATTGCATAAACTACGGCTAAATTACTAAAATCATAATAATGATACAAAAATAGAAATAAATACAAGGGTACATAAAATATAAAATGACTTCAGAATTTCAATAGTGTGCAATGAATAAGAGAAGGAGGGAGGAAGGAGAGGGAGGGAGAGGGTGGGAGGGAGAGAGAGAGAGGGAGGAGAAAGAGGGAGGGAGAGAGAGAGAGAGGGAGGAGAAAGAGGGAGGGAGAGACAGAGGGAGGAGAAATAGGGATGGAGAGAGAGTGGGAGAGTGAGGGAGGGAGAGAGAGAGGGAGGGAGAGTGAGGGAGGGAGAGTGAGGGAGGGAGAGAGAGAGAGAGAGGGAGAGAGGAAGGCAGAAAGAGAAGGAAAGGGAGTGATGGAGAGGAAAGTAGAGAAAAGGAGGCGGAGAGAAATCGTGAGGAAGGGAGAGAGAAGTTAGATAAGAGAGAGAGGAAGAGAGAAGGGAGGGCAGAAAATGAGAGTAGAAACTTATGAGGGAATAAGAGAAATTGGGAGAGACATTAGAACGAGAGAAGGCGAAGGGAGGAAAGAGAGATGGTATAAATGTTGACAGTGGTGGAAATACAGCACTAGAAGGAGAGAGGGACAATATTCTACGGAGGGTGAGTGCGGATTAGTACGTAGCCGCCGTGATGCAATCCGCGGGAAAACGTCCGGCGTGAAATACTCCTTTAATGTTTGACCCACATTCCTAGAGACAGACTCCATTTTTTATGTTCAAAACCTACATCTTTCACTCCCTTTTCAGTCCTAGTTTTTTCCCGTCCCACTTCGTTTCCATAACTCTCGCTCTCGTCTTCTCTATCCCGACCGTAGCTTCCATTACTCTATTCTTTTGGTTGAATTTTCTTTTCCGAGAATCTATCCTCCATCCGTTCTCTCACCAATCATCATGAGTGGGTTATCATTTCGTGTCATGTTGCTAAGCAGCAATTATCACACCCATTAATATAGTAATCAAAGATGAGTCACAAAATACAACAGAAGGCAAAAACGTTAAGGCGTATCACTATACGTAAATGTAAATGTTAAACAACAATAATCAACACATTTTACAACAATGAATAAAAATTATAACTTTTAAAAAGTTAATTCTGATTTCAGAAACCTCAGCTGTGATGTCGTAAACGTAGTAACTCTCCCGCAAAATTAAAAAATAACAATTATTTGGAAAGTATTATGTAATGTGATGGGCATTAATTAGTAAAATGTTTCAAGTTGAAAAATATGAAAGGCTATTTGTTATCACCAGTCACTTGATATCTCTTGGTTATTACATCTAAATATTATTAATGAAATAGTTTATAATTATTCATTAGTTTCCGCTTTAATTTTTTTTAAAGCTAATTTGAGAAACTGAATTCTAAATATCACATTTATTTATGATGTATTTTATGTGGACAATTAACAAGGAGAAGATTTTTTTCTCTTGTGATAAGAAAAATAAATACCTTGAGGAAAGTTTGAATCCTACATTACTAATAGAATTCATCAAATTAAGACAAAGAAAGCCTTTATCAGCATTAAACTTCTATCACAAAATACCCAACGCCTTAAATATATCAGAAGCCATCCAGACCATAGAACATGTCTACTTTTAAAGTTGTAGGTTTTGGTCTAAGCATGCATGGTCCACGATTATCAATAATTATTAGGCTTGGGTGTTTTACTTACGTGATTGCAGTGAATATAAAAATGAAAGAAGAAAAACACGATGATGAAGTCCGATAAGTTACCTTCTGCAGGTCAGTTGTTAACATGTCCCTTATAAAGCTTGCGGAGATAACTACGTGGAATGTTCGGTAACTTGGTCAAAAAAGAAACTGGAGAAATGACCGTTCTTTGCCATAAGTGAGGAAGCGAGCTAAAAATTTCACATCGGCGTACGCCCCGGCTAAAGAGACTCGGCTTTAATATGCAAAAGCACATCTTGATGACCTAGTTAGTTTCATAGCGTCCGCAAGAGTACACAGATATTTTTATGTGCCTACAATGGATCGTGAGAACTTAGTCGGGTGACGCTTATTTGCATGTCGGAGAACTAACAAAAACGATCGAAAGTTTTACATTTGCAGATGAAGGCGTACTAGCTAGTTATTTCTCTTCTTCCCCTGGGCACTTTTTTTTAGCTCTTTTTTAAATGCGAACAGGCAATACAGGAGAAATTGACTCATTCTATTGAGTCTTCAGATTGCTTATGTAATATTTCGATTCCCATTACGCTCCAGAAATGCAAAAGCCAATTCACGGAAAACATTCCGCGGGAGATATAGGCCAACAAAACTGCATACTAATTTCTCATGCATTTTGTTTGCTCAGAGAAGATGAAGCCTGTTTGCTGTAATGTTTTTTTATTTTAACCGGCATAATTACGTTACTTGCACCGTGATACAATATATGAAAGACAAAGAAAAGTTAAAAATAACAGTTACCCACCATATTTTATTTGTGTTAAATATATTCGACGAGTCACGCATAAAAATTGCATTGAGTTTGCTTATAGATGTGTAATCGACTATGCAATCATTCCATTTTTAAAAGAACTTAGTGCATCATTATATAAAAATCCAGCCTTACCATATGATTTTTTATTTTTGCGAAGTTATTGCGGAAGTTTTTCTCCCTTGATAACTACGCATCATTAAAATGGCTTAGATGAGTGAGCATAAGCATTCAACATATATGTGTTCAGGCCCTAAAATTTCAATAAACGGTAAAGTTAGGAAGACAAAATTGGCGCTAACCTTTACGAATTTTTCGTATATGATCATGCTTTAAATGTGTAGCAAATAGTACTTCGATCGGCGCGTCTTTTTTATCACAGGTGTATTAAAAATGAAAAGTTTGATTTATGAAAGACACAGAATTGAGATATGAATTTGGAAATTTTGCATATCTAGAATAAGTATCTTGGTGATATACTTTTGAGACTTTTCTAATAAAACTTTTTAAAATCCGAAAAAAATGAAGATCTCCATCAGTCAAAATTCTTTCCATGACTGCTTACAAACTTACTTCCGTCTAACATTAATGGATTATTTATTGTTATTTATTAAGTCACCGATGTTTGATTAATGTAATATATTAATAGATCACGTGTGGAAATAAAAGCGATGGGGAATTGATATTAAAATCTGTAAGCTTCAAGCAAAACACAACGAGACCGTTTTGTGCATAAGACCTTCACTCGTAAATGACATCACATGTTGATGTTCTGAGACAGAATATATCAATACGAGTATATTGTCTCCAAAGTTTAATGCAAAATATATTAACCCTATTATTTGTTATATTAACCCCATCATTTGTTAAAGGTATTTTGCATTGATATAAAAGAGATAAACATTGATAATTTTACGTAAAAATTCACAAATGATATATCACCATCACATTTTATAATCGAAAAAGAAAAAAAAGAAACTTAGTGGTCTAATCGTGTTAGCAGAAAACACTACTTTGACTTATGCATAATGGAAATAGTAATACAATAAAACAGGAAAATTTTTCGGCACCCACATAAGTCTCTCATCGCTCACGCGAGTGAGGAAGTTCAGAGAAACTTTTTGAGAAAAAGAGGATGACGTCGACGCACGCATTATCCGTCGTTGAGGGAGTTTCTCAGAAAACCGTATCGGTATGTGAAACTGAATATACAGGGAAGCACAGTTTGATATGATCGAAGTAATTAGTTCAAGGTAAGGTCACGTGGTAGTTGTGAATATAGAGAAGCTCCGTGGCATGATTCGTCCAGCTACGGCCCGATAGAACTTTTCTGAAGTGAAATTTAACGACAATTAAATTTCTGCTATTTAAAGTTCATCCATTAAACCTTATCTAAGATAGTGGGAGGAGTTGATAACATTCCAGAAGAATTTATTGTAAGGACTATAAAAAAATGGTAAAGAGAGTTTTTAGAAATTGTATCGCAAACTGTACAGGTAGAATGACCAAAGGGATTGACTACGTTAATTTTGATTTCTTTGAATAAAACGAATAAAGCAACTGAATACCAAGATTATAGAATAATAAGTTAAATTTCGTTAGCTACTTCAGTTACCCTCAGGTTTTGTAATGGAATTACAAAAGGTAAAGCAAATAACTATAGGAGTATAGCACAAAGACGTATCAGAGAGATATGCCGCCAATGGCTAAATTTTAGGAAACATCTTAGTTGCGTAGAATATTATTTTTCCTGCATTTTTTTAAACATTTTATGACAATGAATTTAAATTTGAGTGTTATTTGATACTTATTTTTGGTAAAATATACTTTTGGCATTTTTGCGGAAACGTTTGGCGCCTATGGCAAATGCCACCTTCGCCATACCCTAGTTATGGCACTGGGTATAGATCAGTTTTGGTTTTGAGAATTACTAAAGACTCATTGATGGGGTTCTTAAAAGGAAGAAATGTTGGATGGAGTCAGGATGTATTAGTATGCTATGTTAATTTGAAAAAAATACTTTTATAGAGCGTTATGGCTTAGGTCAGGAACCGGCAACCGAATTAAAAATTAGAGTCACTTTTATCCAATTAAATGCAAAACCAAACATGAGACGAGAAAACATTGATGAATTAAAGAGTTCTTATTGAAAACATTTAATTTATATTAGGCTAATTGAAGTATTGAGAAAAATAGGAATGTAATGGAGAGCTAAAACGTCAAATCAAATTTCATATCATAAACCAGGCTGCACAAATTATTGCAGGAGAGGAATAATTAGATCGAGAAACGCTCGTAAGAGTATTGAGACAAGTCAGCCCACTCACTCCAGCACAATTTTATATTTTTGATGAAGAAATGGTAAAGTAGTCATGGATAGATGTAGATACAGGGGTAAAAGTTGGAGGTTGTTTAGTCATAAGACTTAAATTCGCAGAAAATAAAGCATTAATAATTTAATAAAGAGGGTGCAGATACAAGTAAGCTCATTAAATGACAAAGCAAAGATAGTCGATGTGAAAATACATAAGAATAAAACGTAAGAGATTAAATTTACTAGGAGTGGAAAATCATTGGTAAATGTTACGGTGAAACAGGTGGAACATTTTACTTACTTAGAAAGAATTTTGACTCAGGATGGAAGAGATACAATAGAGAACTGGACGGGAATAGGAAGAACACAGGAAGCATTTACGAGACGACATTGGTTGATGACTAGAATTTTGGATAAAGATATTAAAAAATGGTTATTGAAAAATTAGATATTTAGTATTGCATTACATGAGTTTGAGAAATGAGCAATGAGCTGGACGCAGATTAGAGGTTTGTGAGGTGTGGGTATGGCGTCGACGGGAGAAAATTAGTTGTACTGAGGGTAAAATGAAATTGTAAATACGTTGGAGAATAGAAGAGCCTAATTAAAGTATTAAGGAAAAAATAACGCTCGATGGGTATTCTAATATTAGTATTTCTCAATTTAATTTGTCCTTTGTGCTATTTTCGGAGCTTTTCCTAAATAAATAAATAAAAGCAAAAAAAATGTTTAATGGTAATTTCAGAACATTTAACCCCGGCGCAATTGCCTCGGTGGCATCAAAAATTTATTCATTAAACAATTATTAATTTGTTAAATTTTATTTTTATTCATTATAAATGTTCTTTTGAAGGAATAGAGATATGTATATTTATGTTTTTTATTCTTTTAAGCATTTATTTGCATACATGATAATCGTAAATTTTTTAGAAATATGTTAAACTTTATTTTATACTAAATGCTACAATTAACTTTACTCTAACCTACGAATTCCAGGTCCTTATCGCTCTCTTTAAAGTATTTTAGTACCATTGGCAAAGAGTAAAATAAGTCTCGAGCGCTCGTATACAACGTAAGTCCGAGATACAGGCTATCACGACGGGAAACCAAAGCACCAAAGTACGACATGCGATTTCCCGACTATTTAATGATAATGACACCGATAACAGCAACGGTGCCACGAAATGTGGAGCATTCAAAGGATATTTTATAAAAACCTGCGATTGCTATACCCAAAACCTAGAAAAATGGTTCACTGCAAATGAATGAATACGTGCTTGCTATAAAAAACTCAATGCTGAAAATGTAGGAATAACAAATTTTATAAACGTTTTTGCTCGACCTGTATGAATAGGTAAAATCATGCTTAAAGCAGATGTACGTGTCATGTTGCTAGAGGCTATAGTTATTTTATTTAAAAATACTTTTCTAAATTTTCATCACAGAGAGAGAGAGAGAGAGAGTTAATATTGATCAACTTAGATTTCTTGCTAAACGTAACAATAGTTTATATGCAAGACGGAATTATAATGTCTCAATTTTGCGTAAAAAAGACGCATTTGTCAATCTATTAGTACTTTTACAAAAATATTTTGCGATGTGTCGAATCTAATAGACAAATCTTCCACAAAGTAAATATTCCTCTTAAATGTATCGACGAAAAAATAAGATTAAGATACAAACCCTATCGCTTAGATGCCATAGCCTTTTGGTAATCACCGTCTTTTAAGGGTTAAATGTAAAATGGACCTTATGGTCTAAATTTCGCCCGAATAAAGACGATTGTCTATGGATCTATCTATCTTTTCTACGACGGTATGACACGTGCTCAGCGCTTTTACAAGAAGTAAAAGTAACCCTCGTTCTCTCGGTGAAGTCTCTCCGCTCTTTACTCATCATCCTCTAACATTTTTCCACCTTGTCTCTCTCCGTTCGCTTTTTTCTCCGTTTCACATGAGAGGTTTATCATGTGAAGAGTTTTGCGCTGGATTTTGACAGTTATTTAAGGTAAAATGGTTGACTACTCATATCCAATAAAAACTATGTATCGAATGGGTGTGTTCTTTTTCAAAGTAATGGTATACTGTTGACACAGAATAATATAAAAATTTAATAACATCACATACGTGTTAAACTAAAAAATATTGCCGTTTTACTTTTCATGCATCGCAAATCCTTCCTTCTGTACGTTTAATTCATTGCGATGCACACGTACATATCCTCACAATTTCCCTTATCGTAAGCGAGAGTGAACTTCTTGGCGATCGAAGCGTTTCAATTTAAAACAGCCAATCAGAGCTATTCTCAAATAATAACGAAAATTAGTCTCATGAGTTTTGCTTGGATGAGGTAATCTTAAAATTTGCCAATCAGAAGGCTCATTGTTAACAATTTTTCATAATTTGATTAACTCGCTGAGTGTTGGAAATTTCGTGGGAACTTTTACTTCCTCTTTTACGGTCCAAACTTTCAACCGTGAGTTGCTGGCTATTCAGTTACCCCCTTGAGTGAAAAATGTTCTAACTTCTCCTGAAAGATAGAAAGGCATAGAGACAAGGTAAATTAATGTTTCACTATTCGATCTAATGGTCTTATTAAGCCGGCTTGACGGCTTGATTTGTGAGATGTAGTATTACGTGCTACCATGGATGTCTTCTCTGTAATTTGCCCACAAACAACCCAATTAGTCCACTCTTTTTTTCTATGGTTTTTTGATCTCAAAGGTTTTGTTACGTGCAATTTAGAAAAAATAGAAAAAGATTTAATCATTTTAAAAATTCCTAAAATTGTTTTTGGTTTTTCTTGGCGTTTTAAGTCCATATCCGTAAAAATGAGTGGCCAAAGGTAAATGACGAAGCTTTTGTTAAACAAAGACAAGGCAGCAGAGCAACCGTTTACTTCGCAATCTCAGGATAAAGGGACGAGCTGAAATGGAACCTGAAGATCCAGAATCGTAGTTACAGTTTTAGAAAAGTAGATTGTGCCAGACCCATTCTCTTTTCCGTCCATTTTTACTTGAAAACGAATTAAAAAGTGATATTTGCACGGAAATTACCTTGTGTGATATCACCTTTAGCATTCTTTCAGTATTTTCCTCTTTGTTTCTCCTACATTAAAGTTATTTCTCTCAAATATTATTTCAAAATCAAACGTAACTTTGGCTAAGTTATTCACACGAATAGAAAATTTCCACTTTTTGTTAGTACTGAGCGGATTCTTGCCAAATACTGGCTTACAAAGGATTGCAAGTACTAGAATTATTCTCACGAAGCCATTAGCTTGGCCAAAAGAAAGCAGGTTGAGCTAGTGCTCTTAAACGAACTAACGTTTTGCAAATAATCAATATCTCCATCAACAGTGCCACAGCATTTCGGTTTTTTACTAAGAGGAATAAACGCAACATTACGTGTTTTAAAGTTTTTGTTTCATCACTTAAAGAATTGTGTGCATCAAAACTATCGTTCTTCTTCCATCTATTATTATTCGTTCCTCAAAAGAATTTCCTTAATAATGACTACTTGACTTACAGTTACGATTTGACAAATAAGTTAGCGAAACAGTTGGTTCTTTTGACTTCAGCGCCCTAACCGGCTCGTGTTCGTCTCGATTTGTCTCTGATGACGTACGCCCCACTCTGGCAATTCAGTAGATGATATTTCGAGTTCCTCCACGCTTTACTTTCTCGTCTTTGCTGATGCCTCACCAGAAGCACGGTTAAATGGCTGTTTGTTTTCTTTGAAGAATTTTTTCGTAGAGACTTATTAATACCGACGGCATATTAAATAATGATATGTTTTCTCCGTTATTATAAAAATCGGTGCCTAAATTACTTTTATTAGGGTTTCTACATCTTCTGAGAATATTGGATTGGAATTTACTTTCAGCTGATCCTTCCATATTAATCATATCTCAATTAACATGTGATTAAATATGGTAAGTATAGTATTTGGTAGCTACATTCTTTCCCAATTGACAATAAAGCAAACGTACGCCATTTATCTTAAATCGATTTTTTACTTAAATCGATCTTTTACTAGATAGAATAGAACGTTTACTATTAAATGATCGGTGATTAATAATTTAAATTTAAATTGAAAAACTATTATTAGTTTTAATATTACTTAGGTGGAAATTTATCTAATCTGCGTTATTTCAATACCTTCTTGATTATAAGTTATAAGAAGGCATTATGGATACAAGTTCCACACAGTCTGAATTTGACGGTGAAAAAGTGAGGAATCGAGGGACGAACATTTCTCCCCCTCCTCCCAGGACTTCGTTATTGCATGCATGTCCTCTCGAGCGTGAAGGAGGGAACTCGTGACGTCATATGATTTGGCGGGATTTTTTCGGCGGGATATTTTAGCTTTCCTTAGCTCAGTTTTATTTGAGACGTGCTTGTGTTCGAAGGTGACGAAGAGAGTTGCCGATTACCGGCCCTCAAGAAAGTGAGTATTTGCTGCTGCATTATTTAATAATTAGCAATTTATTCGTCAATATAGAAAATTGCGACTCCTGAGTTATTTGGGGTCTGCCAATCTCTTTTTGGTATCCGTCAGAGAGTTTTGTCCTCCTGCACGGCTCGCTCGATCCCACAGCAACGCTCGACAGTATCGATCACGCTTTGCGATTGTTCTTTTTATTTACGTTTCGCCATACACGTTTGCGGCCACGCCTTTTTACTTCTCTTGCTGTTTTTATTCTAGTGGATTTCGCACTTTACCCCGGCTGGATTGATCTCCGCCCACACTTTGGATCCTTCTAACACGGGCGCCGCCCCCGCACTGTCAGTTTTATCTTTTAAGTGTTTTATTCCTAGCTCCTATAATTTTTATTCTGTTCTTGACTAAGTTTTTCAACGTTTTTTACTTTTACATACTATTTTATCGAGAGACATGTCACAGATCAGTGATTATTCTTTTAATTTACGGACTAAAGAGCTAAATCGGTTTCACAACTTACACACAAGGATTAATAATATAGGAGCTGACATGAAGTTTTTAAAACGATGCAAGGAACAACATGTAACCCCAAAATTCATGGACATTTTTAAGAAAATAACAAAGAACCACATCACACAGAAAGTCCAGCAAATAACCACTAACAAATGGTTGCAATTGGAAATTAAAAATATGTATGCCAAAAGGAGTCACCTCGAAATAGAGGCCTACAACTTACATTTAAAAATAACCAAACACTTAGACGAGGTCGGCTTTGAAGCCTGGAACAACTTTGAACACAGGATGCATGAGACCAATAACCTTAAGTTTCACAAGAAAACAATAACACTAGACTATAAACTAAAGATGCTACTCCAAAAATACAATGTCAACACAAAAAATTAAACTAAAACAATAGATAAAACCACAAAAAGATTTGAATTTGTAGAAAACTTGTCTCAAACTTCCTTCTCTAATGAAGAATTGTCTCTCTTGAATTTGGGTTTAAAGTTTGCCTTTCCTCCAAGAAAACCTCCTATAGAAAAAATAGTTACAGACATCGAGAGATCTATTGAATTCCTCGATGAAAATTTCAAAAGTTACATCAGACAAAATTGTGCCATACAATTAAAAGACAACATTTACAAGTGCACAACTTCCAATTCAAAATCAATTTTCAAAACTATCAAACAACTTAAAGAAAAAGATTTTATACCAAAGCCGATAAAGGCAACAAATTAGTAATTATGGATAAAACACAATATTTTAATAACATTCAACTTATGCTCAACGATGGCCCTTTTATCAAATTAAATAAAAACCCCCTGAATTCTATGATCCAAAAAACCAAAGAAGCTATTAAAAACTGCAAGACAATTTTAGACAAGAGCCAAAGGTTTAAATTACTTATCTCAAACCCAAATATTCCAAAACTATATGTGCTCCTCAAAATACACAAACAGGGCCATTCCATGAGACCAATAGCATCAGGTTTAAATGGCCCTTCATATAATATAGCCAAATGGCTAAACAACGAATTTAAAAATATACCTTTCCCAGAAGATCACTCCGTCAAAAATTCTTTTGACTTGATAAAGAAATTAGAAAATGTAACTTTAACTAGATACAGAAATTATGGTCTCTTTCGATGTAAAAAGTCTCTTCCCTAGTGCTCCCTTGCCTGAAACTTCTCAGATCTTAAAAACACTACTAGAAAACCAAAATTTTCCTGAAGACATGGTAAAAGAATATTTATTACTCACAAATCTGTGCACGAATCAAAACTTTTTTGAATTTAATAACGAATACTACCAACAAACTCAAGGTACATCCATGGGTAATCCCTTGTCACCCTTTGTGGCCAACACATTTATGTCTCACCTTAAAAATACATGCAGAAACAACTTAAGTTACTTCCCCAAAACATGGCTTAGATATGTTGACTACATTTTTGCTATTTTTGATTTAAATCTACACAACCTTGATGCCTTCGTCAATCAACTTAACAGCATATATTCGTCCATAAAATTTACTTATGAAGTACAACAAGATAACACTTTACCGTTTTTAGACTTGTTAATTATAAACAACCAGCATCAATTAGAGTTCGACATCTTCAGGAAAACAACACACACAGATAACTTCATCCCCCACAACTTCTTTCACCCTTCCAACCATAAAACGGCTGTGTTCCAGTTTTTAACCCACAGACTTGTTAATGTTCCACTTAACAAAACGAGATATGAGAAAGAACTTAAATATATTAAGGAAACAGCATCCAAATTAGGGTACCATCAGAATCTCATCAACAAGCTGGTTCAAAAACATGCCTCCAAAAAATTAATTTTAGACTTCACCACCCACACAAAAGATAATAAAAAGGAAAACAAATATATTAAATTGCCATATTTTCCTTCACTTAACAGGGGTTTGGACAGAATTTTTAGGAAAAAGGATATTACAATAGCTTACACTAGTCAACACAGTTTGAAAAATTCTCTGGGCAACACGAAAGACAAAACGGAAATTTTAGACAAGTCAGGAATATACAAAATTCAATGCTCGCATTGCCCCAAACAGTACATAGGCCAAACTAGGAGTAAGCTGGTCACTCGCTTTAAGGAGCACTTAGCCCACTATAAATACAAACGATTTGAGAAATCCAGTGTCGCTAATCACATTTTTGAAACCGGCCACAGCATTCAATTAAAGGACTTACAACTGGTAATCTCATCTAATAGTTCTTTAAATTCCCTAGAAAACCTTCACATTTACAAAAATCGAGATACATTGATGAACAGTGACACTGACTTCAACAAGACACTTTACAGACTTATTGACCAGAGATAATACACACGCGCCTCTGTTTTTCGTTTTTCTTTTGTTTTTACACCACCCGTGTTTTCGTCTTTCTTTTGTCTTTCGCTCTTTCTCCACCCTTGGTCCCTCCACTCCGGCACAGTCGACCCTGGTCGCTGTCGAAGGAACATCGCCCTTGAAAATGCCCACTTAGTGGGTGAAATGCATCGGGCTAATACCACTTGTTTTTGGCTGGAGTCTTATCCTTCCTTCAGTTTACGCCAAAAGTGTTTTTGAGCCATCTTTGATTTCCCCTGGTTCTGACAAATTTGTAAGACCATTTTTTAATCGATGGATATGTTTATTCTCACTTTGCATTTTTAAATGTTCACCATTAAAATTACAATTACTTACTTGAAGGTACTAACTGAATTTTGCTCAAAGCTTGATAAGAGACCTAAATACATATAAAAATTATTGTCAAATATCAGATATTGGTGCGTTTTTGCAGTAAATCTACACCATTGACAGTAAAATATTTTCCGTTTTACTCGGAAAATCAATTATTCTACAGGTGTCCTAGTGAAATTATCAGCATAAATCCATATGAATAATCACTGCTCAACGTAATCTTACATTTTCGTCTACCGTCAGTAAAAACACTCAAATATCAAAGTGATTTCGAATCAGCATCACTTACCTTATGGTCCGGTGGGGTCCAGGTGATACTTCTCTTAGTCACAAAACCTATCCTTTATCCTCCTTCCGTTCCCTTTGAATTTCCATTTCCTGTCCGTCCTCCCCAAATATCTATCTTTTTAACGTAGTTTCGACAACGGAACAAATTCGAATTTCGGCGTCATTTCATTTATCATTGTCGCTCATTCTTTAGTGTTTTAACATCCATATTATTGCGCTACTTTATTCGTCTTTTTTCATCCATCGGAATTCATCTTTTTTGGGTTTAATTCCGTTCCCTCAAGAGGAAAATTATCTTTCCCTTCCATCTCAGCTCTGTCGCTTCTCTCTCCTCCACCTTTTCCCCTTAATCTCTCGTGCTCGGATCTCTTGCCATGTTTTCCGCTCCTTAATGCCCATGAATAAAGTAAGAGGCTCATTTTGCGAGAACTTGAGAGAGAGAGGGAGAGAGAGTTAGTGAGAGATGTAATGGATAAAAAATTATAAAAATGGTTCATTTCATCCCTCCCTTTGCCGTAAGTGAATTTAAATGCCTGGGTTAGACGCTGTAATCATCGATCACTGCGTGACGCCGGTGTTGCTAAATTGGCTCGGGAGTTATCATTGAAAAATTTTGAGTGCTGCGGTAGGATCAAAGGGACGGCGTGGTTTCTTTATTAGCTTAGGATTTCATTTCCGAAAATGGTACATACACAATGAATATAGGCCGGGTACTAACTTCTATTGCGCCTTTCGGTATATTAATGAAACACCATAACTCGATCAATTTTCTGTATCGAAATACTTATATATGTTTAGAACTTGTGCTAAATATTTTCTATGTATTTATTTTAAATCGCCAACTCCATCCATTGCGGTATATATCTATTTAATTTCTGTCTCATAATTTTGCTTCCAAAAATATTAGACGCCAAATTTATGCCAAGACAAAAGAGACGCGAGATTTTCTCTGCGCTATTACTGTTATTATTTTTACCAAAAATATATAAACATTTGGTCATAATGCCAACAGTACAAAGACAATAAGCGTAGTAATATTTTAAACATCACAAACTGACATTTTACATTTTTGAATAAATATATTTTCTCTCTTATTTAACTTCCGAAATTATCACTGACCAACGCAGAAGAGGGAGATTACGATTAATTATGAATTTTATATTGTTATTTAAATCTAAGGTAATAATTTCATGGGTCTCTGGAATGCCTTTTCGGTTACGAAAGAGGTTTTGAGGCCCACGAAATCTCCACCGTACATACTTTCCCCACATTGCCAGATTTTCATAATTTAAATTTAAATTTTTATCTCTTCATATGTTTTACAATTCTTATCTTGAAAAGGCCTACTTTTGAAAGGAGTCTTTCGCAGGTATGTTATTCCAAACATGTATTCTATTATGGAATGAATAATTTTCCAAAATAATTTTCCGTCATGCTGTATTTTATATTTGTGATTCCACCAACCTATGTAATTCACCTTTCCTATCCTGTCACCGATATCCTTCGATGCTGTTGTCTTTACATAGGAATTGTAAATACAACGTAACTTAGCTATTCCTTTCCTAGAGTATCCGAACCGAATTTATTTAACAGTAACATTCGCGGCACTTTCAACCAAATATGTATTTCATTTGTTTACTAACGCTTGCTAAGATAATTGGTCCGAAATTATCCAAATTATATTGCTTTCATTCCTTGTTTATTGGAATCACAAATGCATTCTTGCAACCTTCAGAGTTTTTTCCGCTATCAAAAGTAACTCCAGATAATACTCACAAATACGTAGCTCTATCTTCACTTATTAACTTTTACTCTCGCCTACTATACCACGCGACCTGCTAGGTTTATGATTTTTAATACATTAAAATCTATTTAGAGTATCTCCATCCCTGATGTGTTTTCCGTTGCATGAATGCATTCCATGAAGTTTTCGTCCGATTTATATAATCTGGATAACATAAGTTAAAATTTAAAGCAATATCTTGTAATTCAAACCATTTCATTTAATTAACCTTTGTAACTGAAGGCATTACACCCCATCCTTACAAATTAAAATAAATTTGTCTATCTATTGCTTAGTAATGAGACGTATAAGAACGCTGTATTCGCTTTCAACTTTTCCGATAATAATTCTGTGGAGCGCCTTTTAGGATATATTTTTAAGCTCCCCAAATTATTTATTACCGTAAAATTTTCTAGTCTTTCTTTTTAACCTTATATTTCTATTTTGTTATTCGGAATCCGGATTTATTTTCAAGACTACACGGAGCATAATTTTTGACTCGATGCAATTGTGTACATTAAATATTTTCCCATATATTACATTTATATGACCTCCCTCACTCGTTTTCTCCTCGAAATTCTTCTCTCGGATGATTAAAAAAAAAATTGATAGAATCTGACACATAGATTAGCATAATAACTTTGTATTTTTTTTTTTGACGCATCTTGCTTTATCACGTTCCAAGTCAATAGCTACCACATTATGACCGCTTATTCCCTCTCATGCAACCATTTCCAATAACAACTCACACGGCCTAAAAAGATATGCATCTAGGATTCCTCCCCCACTTTGCACTGTACATTTCCTGTGTAAATTCTCCTATAAGATATATTATTCGTTTCAGATTTTCATCCTTCATCTAACCTTGTCCCGTTCATCTGTGGCAAGCGTCTCAAAACTAGAAGCAATATTTCACGTCGAAAAAATAGAAGACCGGATTTGTTGATCTTAGACTTTATCACCAAGTGATCAGAAAAAATGTATTACGTGTATCTGACTGACTAGATACACGAATGTACGTCCAGTGTAAGGTCACCGAAGCCTTAGAGATTGTAAGATTCTGCTAGATGGTTCAGACTGCGGTGTGTTGTGCAGTGACGCGTTATTTGGGCCATCTCTTGTTTAAAAATATCAACTTTTCAAATTATAGTTGTTTTTGTTAAGTGCATTTTCAAGAGCTTTGTTTTTTACGACGTAAAAATCAAAATCAAACTTGATAAAAATATATTGTATGATCAATTTACAGTTTTAAGGAAAGTTGTAAGCAACGAAATCGAAAGTAATGGAAGTTGGAAAACGATGAACTGCAATGAAAAATGGGCATGCATCTTTAAGAAAATTGAATTTACAGAGCAAAAAAGTGAATTTGTTAGATTATGCTCATATTTGTTTGTAATTCCTGGTCACAAAGCAAGCTGCAAGAGAATTGTTTCTTTGTGTTACAGCCAATGGACTGATAAACGCACCAGATTAAAAATCAATACTCTTCATGCAATAAATAAATTATAATATTATCACGCTCAAATCACGCAAAATGTATTTAGGTAATGTATAAGTGAAAATACCCATTGAAAATTAGTAAGAATGATTGTGTCTTGGTTTTGTCCCGGTTTTATTTCCCTCGGAACATAAAATGTCCCTGTTGTGCTCCTTCGGCATCTGGGAACCCTAGGTATAGTGGTACATTTGACAAGCACCTTAATGCAGTTACAGAGGAGATGCGCTTTTTACCTTTCCTAATCTATAAATATAAAGAAAAAAGTATACATTTCGCAACGTTTTAAAGTGTACGTGGCAACGAAAGTTTATTATTTACACATCTGTAAGAATATTGCCTCGTTTCGGATATTCAAATTTTATTTTTTCTAAGGATTTCTTCCTAAATATCCGACGGTGAAGGTGACTTGTACAAGAAAAAATGGTGTGCGAGTACTACAACATCAATATTTTCTGCTTTTTGCTTCTAAATATCGAGGCGCGAGAATAATATCAGGGTAGGATTATGCTAGTAAATACGGTATCATATTTTTACTAGATTCGGAATCAATATCTTAATACTTTGATATTAGCCGCTTCGGTTAAAAGTGATTTTTCATTTCAGCTCTCGGAACAGAAATGATAGTTTGTCAATTATTCCAGCGATAAATATGCACGAGTTATTAAAAATAACTCATAACTACAACTTTTCTTGTAATTCGTGGAAACAGCCGTTAGTTTTTCATTCCTGCAACAACTTTCTCAAGTTTGCAGTGGTTGCTTTCAAATTTACAAATGGGGTTTTTAGTGCATGCCAATTTTCATCCCATGTTAAGTAACAAAGTGAAAAAATAAGAATATTTTCGTGGAATCCTTTCCAGGTTTTATACTTGCAACACAGTAAAAATTTTAATCAAAACAGACGAATACGAGCCAGTATGATTTACTAATCGCGCTTAGCCGTATATTTCTGCAACCCCATCTCTAAAGGTACTGAAATTAAGGCAGGGATTTCTTAAAATGATCACCACTTGATAAAAAGAGAAAAATTTCTATGGTTTAAATTTGACTTGGGTATATTCAAACGCCAAAAAATTTCGTAGAGTGGCCGGAAATATCGCACAAAGAAAGCCTAATGGCGAATCTCATATCAGCGCACACGAGATTACATTCGCGGTGGAATGAAATTTTCGCGAATGCCATAGAAATCCCGAGGAGGTGCGTAACCGAAATGGCGCTGAGAAAAGCAAGAGTTATGTTGGGGCAGGGGAGGGGTAGGGGGAGTTCTGCGAAAAAATAAACAGGAGATAGTCTCTTTCGTAGCAAAAAACTTTCAAAGACGCCTAGGGAAGGATGATAGAGGGAGCTGTGAGTGTGTGTACGTGTGAAAAAGGGAGGTGGGGAGCGAGGTCAGGTGCGGGAGAAGAGGGCACCGGGGAGACATTTTCCAGGTGAGAGTGTTCGCGAAAAAAACGTCGAGTCTCCGTGGCTGCGTCGTCCCGGGAATATGGCTCGAAAGTTGCGCGAACGTGCGAAAGAGACACCTCCCAACCCTTTTCTCCATCGCACCCTCTCTCTCTCTATCCCTCTCGTTCTCCTTTCGCCATTCACTGAATAAGGTATTTTCATTGCCGAGACAAGGTCAATTACGTCCGGGACATCATCCCTTTCCCAACCCCTCCCCTCTCCCAACTTTTCCTTATTTTGCCTCTCGCACCTGCCCTTATTACCTTCACTCCGCCCTGTTTTTTTCTTTCTCTCCCACTTTCAGACGCCCTAGTACGCTGAAATGAACAAGGGTAAAAAAAGGGTACCAAATTTACGAATACTGGGAGTTTTACAAATGCACAATTTGCGGTTCATATTCTTCAAGAATATTTTCAAAAAGGGAAAAATCTTACCATGAGAAGTATACAACGAAAATTGCATTCATCACATATATACAGTCTTTAATAATTTTTATAAAATACGTTTAAACTCGGATATTCTGGCTTTTTAAGAAAAACCGAGGATTAAATATGTTTCCTTGGCAGCCATTGATAAGCTGCACGTTTATCGTTGACGAGATACACGCTAGAATTCATCGAGGTCAACATGTAAACATAATGCTCTAATTTTTTCTTTATGGACCAATATTTAATATCGCTCGGAAACTTCGGATCTAAATTACCGCTATCAATTCTCATAAAAACGCTCGAGTGGTTTATGGAATAAAATATGAGGACAAGTGGATGCACAATTCCTCGCTATTCGTTCACTTAGCACTAAGCGTGTAAAGAACTCATTAAAAACGGAAAGTCCGTGCATTTATTTTCCCGTTCCTTCCTCACGTTTGCATAATGTCTTCCTTGACATCTTCGTTTCCCTCTTTTCTTCGAAACACGTCCCCTTTTCTCATATTCATCAGCGCTCTCCTTCACTTTTTTCTCTCTCTTTCTTATTCTTTTTTCCAAAGTGCATCTCATAACCTTCCACAAAGTTGCGTCGCGCTTTTCTCGTCTCTCAAGCACCGGTTTTGCCTAAAAAAGAATAAATCTTCACACCGCTAGTTTTTTTGGGACAAGGAGAACAATGGATCTCTCTGAAGCACCCGTTTTTCTGGCCTTTGCTGTGATTTTGCGGTCACATTTCTGGATTCTTTTATTTCTTTTCATCTCTTCAGGAAGGCGAGTTTGATCCCTGAATTTTTAGGTCGAGATTCTAGAAATATTTAAAACACGATGAAAGATTCCGTTTTTTCGGTAAGTTCTTTCGCCTCGTAATAACGTTGAATAAGTAAAGGAAAGCTTTCTTTTCCGACTGTGATTTTTAAATATTTTTAAGGTAACGCAGAGATTTAGAATCAAATATTCGGTGATCGGCTGTCAATAAATCATTGTATTCGGTAAGTTAATCACTTATATGTAATTCAATGTGATTTATGTGACAAATATTTAGTCCATTTTCTATTTTAGTTTCATTTTACGTATAAAAGTAACATAATGGTAAACATGGCCGATATGTAGCTGCCAAAGGAAGATTAAACTTCAGAAGAATTAACTGATGGGTTATGGAAGCCCTCCTGTCCTCACCGTAATTCATTCATTCATTGATATTAACAAGAGACATATTGGCATTAATCTTTTTTGGAGTAATTTTCTATTCCCTGAAGTTTGGACGAATTTATTGGTTATTAGCGCTATGAATAATGAAACCTTTTGGTAAACAAGCCCAGTAAACATTACGTGCTGTTAGAAATTTCTGTTATAAATCACTAACTGGATCAAGTGCTGATGATTGCTCGTAGAAATCGGAATAGAGATAAAATTTTAGTATAAAATACATCTATCATAGTCATGGCTTGAATCAGTAATTTAGATAATTTTTCTCGAAAAGGATCTCGTCATATTTCTACTAAGATCTTGAAGGCTAAGCTTCTTAGTTTCTCAGTCTGATGTGAATATGTCCAAATTATTTGGTTGCCCTATAAAGTAATGACTCCTAATTTTTCTAGTAGGTAGAAAAATATAAGCGTCGTAATATTTCAGAAAAATAATATGTTAACCTCATTCGTATTTATTTAATTATTTGTTTTTGAAGGTGTTTAGTCGTTAAATGGATAGGCTTATGATGCCTACTTTCCATTGAATCATTTATTTAATACTTATATTGGCTTTAATAACTTAAGAGTCATCGCGGATATGTAGCTCTTTGTGTTCCCATATTTCATAATTTAGCGTAATAAAATACTACATAAACATTCGAACGGAATATTAAATTGATCACGTGTATTTGTGAGACAAAAATAACGCTTGTACGTAGTAGAACAATATTGGAAAGATATACTTCATGTCAAAGTACACAGAGTTTTCAAATGCGCTCTTTGAGATTTCACAATGTTCTCAATATTTTTGCTCAGATGAGAATTTAACGAGAAGCAAGGAATCGGTCAATTAATTTTAACAAAACTCCCCTATACCAAATTTCATAAGAATATGTCAAGCTGCTCCCGAGTTGAAACAAAGGAACATTGTAAACTACATGTAGGTCTTCATGTAAAGTGGTCGTCATTTTTGTCCGATTTTAACCAACATTGGAATCGGTAGACCAATTTTAGCAAAACTCCCCTATACCGAATTTCATTGTAATTCGTCTAGCGATTTCCGAGTTTTAACATGCGGACTGACGGACAGACGGACGGAATCGACCTCCTCTGTATGCGTTTACTTCGTGCAAAGTACGCATAATATACCGAATCTGAGTCCAACAATAGTTGTCGCTATGGCAACACTCGTCGGAAAAGGAAAGGTAAAATGGATATATGGATGGCATCAAGGAGTTCTCTCTCTGTAGCTGATGAAGGAATAATTCCGAAAGCTTCTACGTTTGTGATGGTTCTGTGTTTTAGTGTTCTTTTACGTGTGTCGCTTCGACATCCCCGGGGCCTCGCTAACCTGAAGTCGTCCGATTGGTGAGTGTTCACTGAGTTTCCTCATCCCAACACCTTGTTGACATCCATATATACATATATATATATATATATATATAGGTTTTACGAGTTTTAAAAGCAAATATACATAGGAATAAAAACGAATAAAGCTGGTTGAAAACTTCTAAGTAAAAAATTAAAAAATAACGTTATTTAAATGTGCGTTGCTAAAAATTGCGTCGTCTTAAAGAAGATCTGAAGACCAAGCGCTTGTTGGACGACGACGATTTTAACTCGGTCGTTGCATATCACCATACCATTTAAATCTTCACGCCATACAGTATTATTATCAACGTCTGGTATATTTGTACAAAATATCTCAAGTAATATATTGGAAACTCACAGTCATATACTTGTATTTATCATTAAAAGTCTACATCTATAATTATGTAAACGCTGCATTTGAAGGAAAATTCTATAACGACTATGGTTCCTGGTCTGAAACGAATTAAAAGGCAGAACTTATCTTATTCTTTATTAAATTTCTTATTATAGCAACATCATAAGATGCGCATTTATTAGGTATATGAACTTCCGAGTTTTTAAATTAGTAACTTTAAAAGTGGGTTAAATGTTGGAGTAAATGTGAATGTGTTTAACGTGATTAGGATTTTGCATATTTAATATATCTCATCGGTTTGCTTTTTAAGAAATAATCGCAGTTCTGCTTTGGAAATAAAAATAAAAATTAAGACTGCAAGAACAGCTTATATATCCAATAGCAGGATAGATATGGAGAGCGAAGTGGAAATAATGAGCACTTAAATATACGTGTTATTCTTCCCTGCGTGTAGTTTTCAGAGAGAAAAGAGTTTCTAACTGTTATTGCATCCACGCGTGTTTGGAATTTGATTCGCGTGTTTTAGAATGCGTTTTTTGTGATCGCGCCATCGCCTTTGCTGCGAAATACATTTTTCATCTAACGGTCAGATACGATTCCGACGCTCCAGGGTAATTTATGGGTAAGTTAATCTGTTTTGGCTCAGTGGGATCCGCAAAGCTTGATGTAGGGTTATTCTGTCGCTCTTTCCGAAATTTAATTGGACGAAGGAGCTGCTACCAAAATAACAATGAATTATTACATTAAAAATTCCTTTAAAATTATGTTTTCTAGCAATGCCAAAATAATTGATCTTGGATAAATATGTTACAAAGGTAAAAAAAATTGCATAACATCTGTCATTTTATCGCTTTTTGGCGTATATATCTTTTGATTTAATTTGTCTTCTTGAGGATCATCACAGCTAAAAATAATCGATCCGAGCTATTATTTATCCATATCAAGATCTAAATGACTTGGAGTGTTTTCAAACCAATGCTGTATCTGACATTACAAAATAGACTTTCTATGAATATTTTTTCACTAGCAAATTATCATTATCGTAATTCAAAAATATTTCACAAAACGTTTTATGTAAACGATTATATATAGAGGTACATTTAGTTTTATATATTTTATGGAACTCTGGTGTTAACATTGGAATAATCGTACGCATATGACTATGCCTCGCAGCCCTATATGTGCGACTACAGTATTTCAAAAGGATAATCGGAGAATGCCTCTCTAGCTCAGCATTTTGCATAAAACCTTACAACACGTAAAATGAATCCTATTAATATTTTTCAAAACTTAGTTTAGCAAGTGTACAGTATTCGACAAAATAGAATAAAAAGATTCGTTTTTTTCATTTCCTAATTTTTGAATATCCAGATTGCTTTTTGATAATTTAGTGCTAACAGGCTCGTTACTTAAAAAAGTTTTAAATGGTTTGTAAAGGAAGGTTTCTAGGTAAATAGTGATAACATCTTATTTTCCTGTAACAGGAATTTTAATTCTGCATAATATAAAATAATATGAGTTTTTCTTTTATAGGTCATAAAAATATTGTATCATCACATAAATTTACTATTGATAATATTTATAAATAATTATCATAGACATTTTGGCTACAAAATTAATTCAATAAAGGAACCGCATCCATCTGTAATTATTTGGGAGAGGAGTTTAGTTTGATTTGCGCGACGCTGTGGGAACACCGAAACCGATTTTCAGGTTTTCACCGGGTTAATTAATTAAAGCATACTGAAAACATTATTTTCAATAGATGCAAAGTAATTGTTTAACTGCCTTAAGCTTACTCAGGTTGTACATCTCTCCTGTTCTTCATTAATCATGCAATCGCGCTGCTAAGCAAAGTTTTATCGTATATAACATCTCATTTCTTTAGGTTAGGATTTAATTTATATTTATTTACATTGATGGTCATATTCACTTAAAATAATTTACAGGAAGAATCATTAATATGAAGAGATATGGAAATATTATGAAATTTTCTTTCAAAAATTTTAAAATTACCATGTGTACATTTTTTAACTAGCGTGACTGCCTGCCAAAAATTACGAGAAAGCATGAATGAAGTATTCTATTAATAATTACGCGATGTTGAATGACGTCCACATATGATGACGCCAAATGAATTCATATTTCAAATAACGTAGAGTAATTTGGGATCGGCAGCATCATCAGCTGATGGTTTAGTGACTGCGCTGGTATTTAAATGAAGTTGAGAAGGAGAAATACAGAGGAAATTTTTCATTTTTATTAGAATCTAATGCTAACTAAGTATTTTCCACAATATATCTTAAACTGGTTAGCATAATTGAAAGAGTAAAAATGAAATGGGAGAGAGTTCCAAAGATTGCAGGCGGTAACGGTAAAGGATTTATTATAGAGGATCAAACAGAAGTATAAATATCAAGAACAGGCACTTAAGAATACTTCTCTGAGGTATCTCTAATTGTTATATTATGACGTATGAAGAATAGTAATGGTTTAAAAATTTTTGTGAAAAATTTCGTCCAAATAAAAACAAATGAATGACTGTACTAAGAAACTTCTAATCAAAGTCAGTAACAATTGCAGTAGCTTAGATACTATCTACGTAGAGTCAATAAAATTAGCATTTATTGTGTCTTAAACAATATTACATCTAATGGATTTAAACGCGTAATAATTCCATTTTAATACGTGTAGTCTGAATGAGCATAATCTTTACGTTTCAAATGTTTTATTAAATTTATTTTAAATTAGCTTGAAAATAAAATGCAAGCAAAACGAGCCGTTGTACCTCGTAAGGAGCCTGGAGCGGATTCTTTAGTTTAAATAAAATTTAAAAAATTCAATATTAGTCTCAGCTAATTCAAATGACAACACAAATGAACAAATGCATTGCTATTTGTCAACATTTATCGAATCCCACAAATTAAATGTAAATTACACCTTTATTATAGTACGTTAATGATTTTAACGTCAATTCAATTTATATTTTCTACGTACATTTGGAGAACAACACAGAAATACGGTTGAATATAAAAGTAAATAACCTATTTGTTACTGTGTAAAAAACAAATATAGCATAGGATTGAAAAACGACATTACAATTACGAAATAAAATTGCACTAAATTTGTTATAAAATAAAGTAAAAATCCTAATGAAACAGTTTGAAAATATTTTTTAAAATTCCGATGCAAATACAACAACTACTTTTTGTTACATTCAAGCAATTAATTATACCGTTGAGGACGTCTAAACAAACCACAACGAATATAGTGTGCGCAATTCAAAAAATGGAAATCTATGCAACATATTAATTATTTTCGTAAACAAGTATTGCTGTTCCACATCTAAATCCCATTTGGTATACATAATCCTACAAAGATAGCAACTATTTGTCTGTCCTTAACGCTGCAAAGGCTTTTATTACAGAACATTCCATCGAAAATGCATTCGAGAATCGTCACGCCATAGCAACTCCAAAGGTGTCCACGAATGATAACTCGTCTTAATTTTGCCATATCCAGGTTACCGCTGATTTTTTTCGCGAAATTTTCTGAAAGTGGGATTTCCAGGAAACGTAGCAACGCCGAACACGATTCAAATGAACGCTAAGTCGTCCGCTCCCCCGACCGCGCCGTCTACCCTCCCCGAATCCCAGTAGTCCGGCGAATCTTGTCAATCAACGATTCGACCAAATATATCCCCTTCACTCGCGCCAGACTGACCATCTCCTCCCGCTGATCTCCTCCATTGCCCGACGAAAACTACGGGCAACCACTCACAATGCTGAAGCAGGCGTTGCCTAATGTTTTCCCCTCTCTCAGTTAATCTCTACTTCTGTCTCTCTCTTCCTAACCCTCTCTCTCCCTCTCTCTCTCCCTCTCTCTCTCCCTCTCTCTCTCCCTCTATCCTTCCCACGCACTCTAAACAATCCTCCTTCCAATGCTCTCTATTACATCTAGAACATAAGTAAAAGTCCAAAGTAATGCATAAAGAAATACGTGGAAACCTTACCTTTAAACTAGTTTCAAGTCTGATATATTTGGATTAAAAATCCGAATAAATTCATTATATCGGCCATATAAAAATAGGCTGACGGAAATAAAAAATGGATAAATGCATATACCACGTCCTTGTGCTTTGTTTAATTTTTGAGCCGATTTCGACATTTTCAATTATTTCCATTTGATTTATGATCCCCATTGTTAATCTTCTTTAATGACACTAGATGTCGAGCATATATGCAATTTTGGTTACCGGGAATACATTTTTATTTTGTGGAAACACGTTTCTATTAAATTCGATTTCGTAAATAATATCACTCATGCTAATTTTTAAATTTTGATACTATACAGATATTGGTCCATTTAAGCTTACTTATTTAATTTAACATTTATAGAACGAAACACCAATTAAACTAAATAGTAAAAAAGAACGCCTAATAAATCTGGTTTCCTCGAAATTCTAATTAAACTTCATTAAAATAACACAAAAGTAATTCTCATAATGCTACAATTGAAGGTTCTACTGTGTATATGCTTCTGGTATGCTCTATCGCGTATATGTGCAGTCATATTTTGCTAACAATCCGCGTCCTCAATGACAGAAAAACATGCATATGATAAACACTCGAACAGCAGACGAGACGGTTATTAAACCTAGCCACTCTACATTCTGATGGTCTATCCTAACATAAATAAATAATTGATAGTTTTCCTATACAGCTCACCCAGTTGCATCCTTCACCTCCACCGCCCGTTCTGCTGTCCTATTATTCGTTGTATGCCGCGGAGAATTCAATTAACTAAAGGATTTTCCTTCGAATGCATTTGTCTAATTGGTACCGCCACCCGCAATTGACCGCCGTCCTCAAACCCAAGCGACCCTCTATCAATAGAGACCTCCACAGAATTCTTATGCTATGGTAATGTCGCCGGCGTCGAATTGCTTGCCATTCACACAATGCCAAAGTGATAAAATATCCATTTCTCTACTTAGGAATACATTTACCTGTTATCCAATCTCAAATAAAGTTTAAAAAGAAAGTTAATTTCTTAATTACAGAAATTTTTGAGTAGCTTTTTTGGATTGTTCTATTGTTCTGCTGAACCTTGATGAATGACTTATATTCACATGCACTTTACAAGGATAAGCTTCATCTCGGTGATGTTAGCAAATTGGGAAGAGACAGCTTAAATAACAGCGTAAATAACACTCTGCTATTGTTGTCTTTATGAAAATCGTTATGTTATCTTTAACAAGTTGAAGTAGTTTATTAATATTTCATTTATTTTTTATTTTTTTCTGTCATTTCTACAAAATACAAATGTGATATATGCGTATATGACATTCCTTCTATAAATCAACTTAAATGCATTCCTTTCCTTTATAAAAATCGCATTCTCCGCAGGCATTTCCGCTGGCAGAATCCATTACTCTTCGTGTCACCCATTAAAAACTTTGCGTCAACTGCAAGTATGGCCATCTGTCGTCGTCCCCAGTATCAAATGAGCCGCGTTTCGGCTCATGAGAGAATCCCGGAATTTTCTTTACGAAAGTATCATTAAAAACGTTCATCTTAATTTATTTTTATCGTTAGACATTATATCAAGTTGGAATTCTTGCATAATACCATCTCAATAAAAAAATTTGAAGTTTCATTCACCTATAAAATTCGATTCATCCTCAATATCGAGTATCGGCGATCATCTTTTATTAAATCGAATAGGACATAATTTTAGGCAATTGTTTTTCGATAGATAAACTTGAATGAACCTGTAATTTTTGAATTAATAATAAAGGAAAATTTATGATTGACTGTTGATAGTGGTTTCTTAATGTCAGTACCAAAATTTTTGCGTCGCAAAACCCTTGTTTAGCATATTATCGCCGCGAGCTTCCTTCTAAAATATTATTCAGAATACATTTTGAATAGACGTATTTTTATTTATAAAAATGTATTAAATATTATTTGCAGTACATTAAATGAATAATTTAAAGAATAGCATCGAAACATATCCCTCTGTAAAATAAATTTAACGCAATTAATTGAAAAATGGTAAGCCTTCATGAGCACTGTTGAATAGTCAATCGACATTTTAGTTGCAATTAACCTTCGATTACTAACTTCAATATCTAGGAACGGTATTACTAGTCTTTAGTCTAAGAGATTACGTTATGTTGACATTTATTTTTAAAATAACGACTTTATAAAACTGATTTTTAATACCAAACAATACACTAATAATCTAGTTAAATTCTAGTAAAAATTAGTTTCCCGAGTACAGCCCACAGATAAGTTTTTACTATTCTCTTCGCATATTGCCCGTGAACAATCTGAATACTCTCTGTATCGAGGTTTACAAGTTCCCTATCTATCTATAAGAACCGCAAAACTTGGAAAATAATACCGAAAGTATTTCCGTGTTTTCTTGTTTTGAAAGTATTTAAGTTATCCTTACCTCAAAGATACACCTAAAGTGTAAAGTAATCTGAAGACTGCGCAAGAATGACGATAAGGCCATCCCTTTGTCTGTCAGACGACTACAACTGCGTGGTTCTCAAGCAAGGCAAACTATCACTTGTCTAAGCAGTCACAGCACAAAGACTCAAGTTCTACCGATCGCACAATAGTGTCAAACCCCGGTCTGAGAATTAAATGTGCAACCGTCGTCTGACAGAGGAATGGCTAGTAATCCGTTATACTTAATGTGGTATAAATGTACCGGGTACCCGGCAATTACCCAGTACCCGGCATACTCGGCCATATTTCTCATTACCCGGAAGTTACCTGGGCCCGGTGCTGGGTACTGGGTCCCTCAAATGGAACTTAATATTTTACTTTTACTTTTTAGCCTGCAAGAAAAATTCAGAGGATCGATATTTTAATTATAATAAACTTTTTAAAACGGATTACTCTAACAAATGTTAAACTGAACCATGAAATAGCATTTTACATAACCTGCATAGTTATACTAAGTGGCCGGTTAACAATACCAGCTTGTAAAATTTTATAAAATCTTCTCAACTAAAGAATACAAGAAGTACAGTCAATTTTTTTATAATTAAATTTCAACAATGGGTGATTATGAAGTAACAATAGATTTCCGCATTTCTCGGAAGGAGATTATTTTCTTTATGAGGGATGTTAGGACATTTAAAATAATTTTAAAATTGCCCCTATTCTTTAGAATAAGACGTATTATCCTCAGCACGAATCTCTTCTTGCTTTCTTTCATTTTCAAACAAAATTTCATTAAAAAAGCCCACACATCTTGAATTTTATCATTTTTTCTTCTTCTATAGGTTCTCTTGATTCATTGTTATATTTGTCTTCATTTTCATATATTGGAGACAGACCTTCATTTCTTCTATAATCCAATTTTTAGCAATAACTCGTATATTGGGTTTAAAAAATGTAATTTCGTAACGTGAATCCAAAACGGTGGCAATCACGTACAATTTACTTTGTTCCAAATTTTGAAATATAGATTTTAAAGATTTTAGCAATTCTTTTTTCATAGTTACGGTGCCTTTGTCGTTTTGTTTATTGCTGAGAAAGCGCTCTAAAGCAGTTAAATTTGGAATCGCTATCAAAATAAGAGCTTCGTCTGAACTGGCTTTGACTCTGACGCTGAAAAATTGATCCAATAACACAGTTACATTTTAAATCAGCTTAAAATTGGCAGCAGACAAGTTGGGAATGTAGTGATCTGATGAGTACAATGTGCAGGCCTGTTTTCGTTCAGATATCCTCTTCAACATATGATACGTCGAATTCCACCTCTTTGAGACGTCTTGCACCAGTTTGTGTTGAGGAAGCGAATAATTGGTTTATATTTCCTTCAGCCTCGTACAAGCTACTTGCGAGCGATTAAAATGAGTTACGATATTGCGGCACTTTGATATTAGACCTGAAATAGATTTTTGAGAAGATATGCTATCATGGAGTCCTAATTGGGGACTGTGGATGATGCAGGACTCATTTCTCAAACCGGTAATATTTGTCCCACATGTTACGCACATTATCCCGAAGCAATATGTGTACGTATATTGTTTCCAGTACTTAAGTTCCAGAGTAGTAGCATTTTTCTTGGTGCATCACTAATAGTGGAAAAATGGAGAGCATTTAAAACCACACCACAGTGAGCCTATGCCTAGTGAAGCTTAAAAAACTTCAATTAATTTCTGAGCAGGTCCATATATCGGATGTCAAGGAGATCAAATTCTTCTGTGATTTTGCAATGCGAATTAAATCCAGAATTTTTTAACAACATTGATCGTTAATGGTAGGAATAATATTATTTGAAAAAATATTTTCTTGATGGTATTTGTTATCGAGACTCCAATACTTTCAGAAGATTGATAAACCAAATATTTTCAACTATAGTAAAAGGCTGATTGTCCACAGCTATCATTTCGCCAACTTTATAATGAATTTTATTTGCCTTAAGATTATTAATGTCCCATACTTTGGTTTTGTCCAAACACTACCAACGTCTGTTGTTTAAATGAACGCGAACGGTTCGCACTCGGATAGTCTGATTTCTTCTTCTTATCGACTCGACTGAACTCATCTGAATGTTTTAAACGTAAAGGTTGCATTAACGTTGATGTTCCGTAGGATTATGCATTTCTTCTACCTCGTGATAAAACAGAATTAAACAATTTGCACATTCCTTTCGTATTGTCATCAGAGGACAATTCAAAAAATCTCCAAACTGAACTCATTATTGCAGGGGTACAGTCAGAAAAGAAGAAAAATAACCCAACACGCAAACTTATGGAAAGTTCGATTCAAAGCCAGTAGGTTGCGGTATAGAAGTCAGGAGGTTCCTCGGTTTCGCGTCATATCGCGATGTATCACATATTTCTTCGTAAATCTTTTTAATTGCTTTAAATCACAGATGAACAAGATCTAATCAATATTGTCAGGTTATAATTGACACGTATCTGCAACATTTCTATTCATAAACAACGTTTTTAGTTTTTATTGTATTAACTACTTATCTGGCAGGGTAATTTTTCTTTGCTTCCACGGGTACACGTTATTTTTTAGTACCCGGTACACCGCTATAATGTGGCTTTTCTCTCTTCATTTTAAATTTGTGTAATTTCTTTAGAAATAATATATTTTTCAAATACCACTTTAGAGTTAAATTCTAATACGAATATGAAGATATCGCGGAATATATGGCGATGCTTCCAAAGTGCGGCCTCGGGTAAACTGAATCCCTAGCCTTCACTTAATAAGATATAGCTGCTATAGAATGTTATTTCTTTAAAGAACAAATTATACTTTAAAATTGTTTTGGATAAAATTTTATAATCGCAAAAAAGTTATAAACATAAACGCAATTTATTGCTGTATTGATATCAGTCAGCCGAAATAGATGAACGTTGTCTATTTTGGCTATATTCCAGTGAATGATATTTATGCACTACTGTCCTTTAAAACGAAAATAAAAATCCTCAATTGCGTATATATTTGTAGAAGCCCTTGATAAAACGCTTGGAGAACGCTGTTCTGAAGTGTGGAATCCATTAACAGTTTATCGCTTTTTATAATGCGTGGAAGGAATATTCTACATATGTACATAGGTACGGCTTATACGTTTATGTTTTTATAACTCGAAGTTATAAAAAAGAACAGTTTTTCAGCAGAAAAAAGCAGTAGGTAATTGATGTCAAATTACACTTTTATTTTACCATGCCATCACGTTATCAAGGGATTACCGTATCATTATGCTAAAATATTGTATTTATTAATATTTGACATTATAATTTTAGTTAACATGCAATTAAATGAGTAAAAACTGTATCCTCGAACAGAAAGTTAATATTTTTATATTCATCTATAAAATTATTCCGAGGCTTTCTAAGACGAAATGCTAACATCAGTCCAATGTGTCATTATGTTGTTTTAGGCAACGGATTTAGAAGGCGGCAAATATTTTATCATTCTTTTGATTATTTTGTTTTAATTAATTCAAAATCTAAAATTGACTAATTATTGCGGTCAATATTTATCATAATATTTCGTAACGCTAAACTTTAAAAAATAGAGAAGTTCTCATTATATTTGTTCCACTATGTTGTGCTCATTCAATTTTGACATACGCTATACTATATTGTTATTCTTACTCATGTTTTATTACGTGTTACCACATTATTTTCAGATTTTATTATCCTATTATCGCAGTAAGAAGCCTAGGAAAGCGACGTAAAACAATATAAAAATACATAAATAGTTGTTTTCCATCCGGAAAAAATTAATTCCATCTCCAGGCTCTTTAAAAAATGTGCACTAAATCATCCGCGTGGTTTTGACAATCTCCGCATACTTTGTACAATGGCGACCGTTTTAAATGATATGCAACTTTGAAAAAGAAAAGCCCTCTCCGTATCTCTCCTAACCCGGGGTCATGCCGCGGTACATCAGTCACACTCCTCAAGTCCATTCCTTTTCATATATCTCGCCCTTCAAGCAGCGGCGGCGGCGAGGAGGAATAAAAACAAGTGAAGGAGCTCTTTCTTCGTATTTTCGTTTCTCAGATTCAGCTTGCTTCTTAAATCAGCGAGCTGTTCGTTATACTTCCGCAAGAGAGAGAGAGAGATTTTCACCCTCACCCACCTCCCCTCCCCCCGCACCTATTTTCCCGCCCGAGCACTCATCCCTTGTCTTCCGCTAGAAAGTATGTTCTCTTCCATCGAGACACTTGTTTCGTTTCTTCGCGTTTCGTAAAATTCACGTATTTTTTACTCTATATTTTCTGGTTCACCGTTCAAGTCTTCTTCTCTGTATACAACTTAAACCGAATTTTTTGTTGTTTTTATTTTTCATAGTAAAATTATACGTAAATTTGCACTAAACTTTTATCTGAATTTATGTGTGCAGAAAAATTTGAAATCTACAGTTTTAACTAACGAATAACATTTGATTGCTGAATAAGCTTTTGAAAGAGCGGATGTATTTTTATAGTACATTGAAATGCTATTGCCAACAAATTCATAAATTTCAACGTAAGAAACGTCGTGCTATATAAATCATGTAATGCGGCGAGACTCCGGGCAATTTAAATCGCCTTAGCAACGTTTATTTAATTACTCGCTGAAGTGACGGAAATAGCATTAGTCAGGTCCGACCTTAGGACAAGGCGGTTGCCTTGGTCCCCGTGCTTCGATTGACAAAATATTTTAGATATACTATAGCTTTCCAGACGTAGATCCGGTAGCGAAATACTCACAAGATAGTAAGAGAAATTTGAAGAGTAACCGAGATGACTATATTTTGTTGCTAGTGGAGCACAGTCAACGACGCAAGTTTCGCAATGGAAATTCATTATCATCGTGCCGTGGTCTATAACTTTACCGTACCAAACACCACAAACTTTTCCCAGACTATATATGTACAAATCTTTACGCTTGGCAATATCCTAGCCGACAGCTTTGACCCTACGTGCATTGTACATACATTAAATTTTTTTTTAATTTGACACAATTTAGCTAGTGTTACGTAAATCATTTTATAAAATCGGGATCTTGATGGATTCATGCTTGCAGAAGAACTGGAAGCTTTTAAACCTATCATTCCGGCAACGCTTTACAAGGGCCCAGTCAAGGTTTTTCAATTTCTTTCAACAAACAAGCGATATACACTTTTATAATAAATGTGCCCAAATTGTTTTCCGTTTCAGGCGATTGCTGGTAGTGGCTGGACTAATTATCATCTTAATTGGGTTTGACTTAACTTTAGCATCCAACGGAGAGTGTGTATATGAATTTTTGGCTAATCAACCTCTTGGATTATTATAGCCATAGCTCCTTCCACACCAAGCATACTCATATGGGAGGAGGGATCCCCAGTGCTGGCAATAGCCTACTCTTAACGAAGAGCACCAAAGGGGCCAACGGCCTAACGTCTCTTCCGAAGGACGGAAAGCTGACTTTGCGCGGTCTCCTCAACACACAAACAAGGGCCCGAGCAACCTTGGAAAAAAATCCCACATTCGCAGGACTCGTGCCCGCTGCCCTTTCGAGCAGCAGGCGAGTAGAAGTCAGCGTCCTAACTACTACACCACCGGCACCCCTCCAACGGAGGGTCCTCGCTGCCAGCATGCCGCCTTGGGCGCTTGGGCCCCGCAACCTTTAAGGCTGTGCCTGGTACCAGTGTTCTATACAAACTTAAAGACGAGGATTCTATATTCTCAAAGGTTTGAGGGCAATGCGCACGATTCAAAATACAAAACTTTTTTAAACATGTGTCTTACTCGCAAAAACATTCTATTTCAATCTTTTTCTTAGCATCATCACCTTGTTTGTGTTTATAAAATTTTATTTTATGCACTTTTTCTTGCTTGGAAGAAAATTTATTTCTCGATTCCAGTATACCAATATCCGCATCAAACTTCTTGTATATTTGTTTGAAGTTCTGAGGCTCCAAATGTTTTCATACGCATAAACAATTAAAATAATGTTTACTTCTTTCTGCTCGCGGATTAAAGTGACTATCGGATGGCGCAAAAATTACTCCCTCGGGAATATCGAAAAGAAAATAACCTGAAGCTTTGCAATATTATAGTTGGTATTAATTGAAGCTTCAACATTGTGAGGCGGAATGACACAGTGGTAATTATTGGGAGGAAGTCGGGAGTCTTATTCATTCCAAAAGATTTCATTTTGAAAAGGGAAGCAAAGAGATATATAAGGGGAAGAAACGGAGAGAGGAAGAAAAAGGAGAGTAAGGGAAAGAGAAAGGGGCCAGAATGGGGTGAATGAGAGAGCCTTCGGAGAAAGGTCGGGAATCCTATCATGGCTTAATTTAACGGAGTGAGCTAAACACAAAACGGCGGCGCTGACAACGGCTTATGCGACGAGGTTTAAAAGCCGTAATGTTTCTAGATAGACGACGAGGAATAGGAAATGAAAAGTAAACGGCGCGGAAAACCAAAATACGATAAGAAGTGAAAATTGGAACTAGAATTGGAGGGATAAAGGGGGAGAAGAGGCATCATTTGTCGGAGGCAAAATTTTGACGCCGAAAAGCGGAGCGTGACGGAATAAAGGATGGCGGAGGGGATACGCTTCTCATCCGTCGCCTAAGTTACCTAAAATCCGGTTCATCTTTACGCGATGAGTGCGATATGCTTGACGCATCGAAAAAAGCGGGCATTGATCAATATAAAAGGGGCGATTCTCTAAAGATATTTAGAACTTTTAAGTATATAGCTCCAATAGCAATTCTATATAGTAATTTTTGAGGGTATGTATTCTACCGTAAGCGTGGTAATGTGTATTCGTATTTGTTAAAGTTGACATGTCTGTTTTTATACAGATTGTTTTGTACATGGATCGTTCGTGAATAAAACAATTTTTCACCAAAATGTTTTTATTGCACATCAAAGTACATTGCACGAATTGTACCAAAAGTTCTACTTAAATGTTAACTTTTACAGTTTAATTTAGAATAATTAATTTCCCACGCTTCAATTTTTGATTTCGATTAATTTCTGGAGGCAAATCTATTACACTGAACAACAAATTTGAACTTTTTGTTTTGCCCCTAAATAAAAATATGTGATTTTTTATAAAAAGCACACAATGAATCCAAATTTTTAACCCAAAATGCTCTATCACGTACCATTTTTTAAAAGGATTTCAGACTTCAATTTTGCCCCAAAAATAACAAAAACTGTTGTATTACAGCCTTTTGTAAAATAATCAAACTATGTCGAAAGTTAAAAATGGGGTAATTATACTAAAATGGCATGCAAAATCCAAAAAAGTGGTCAAAATGCTCTTTGGACAACAATGTGTCCGGTATAATGCAAATAAATGGAAAAAGTGTTTTATTTTACTCACATTTAAAAAACGTTTTTCTGGAAGCCTTTCGCTTGTAACTGGCATCAGAAAGTTATTTAATAAGAAGCCAGCAATAGGCAGCGAGCATGCTAGGAGATAGGAGACCATCCTCCGGCATATCCTTTCTCCATATCAGAAATCTCCTGATGGAACCTTTCTCCATGCTCATCGCTCACTGCACCCAGGTTGGAGGGAAAGAAGTCCAAGTGAGAATGAAGGAAATGAATCTATAGCGACGTATTACACCCTATAGTTTTATATGCCTTTAGCATGTCCTCAAGAAGTTCACTGTAGTTATCAGCTTTGACATTGCCGAGAAAATTGTTGCAAACATCTTTGAACGCCACCCATGCTGCTTTCTCAGTGTCCGTCAGCAGGTCTTTAAATACACTGTCTTGCATTATTGCACGGATTTGTGGCCCGATTAAAATGCCCTCTTTTAATTTGGCATCACTGAGTCTAGGGAATTTGTCTTTCAAATACTGAAAGCCCTCGCCCTCTCTGTCCATAGCTTTCACAAAATTTTTCATCAAGCCTAACTTGACGTGGAGCGGTGGTAAAAAAAAAATTTTCCCCTGGTACCAAACTTTATCTCACAGGCCACTCCTTAACTTCATAATGTTTTTCCCTAGCTTGACTGTCCCACTCACACAAAAAACAGCAAAACTTTGTGAAACCTGGCTGCATCCCTAGAAGTAGTCCTATGACTTTAAGGTCCCCACACATTTACCATCCATGTTTTGAGTAATTGATAGTCTTTAAAAGCAAATACATGTTCTGGTAGGTTTCTTTCATGTAGACAACATAGTAAATCGGTACTGATAGATAAACATTTCCATAATGCAACAACACCGCCTTTAAAATAAGTTTTGACGAATCTATGAAAAGCCGCCATTCTGGAGGATTGTGATTGTCCTTCCACTCTCCCATTAGCCCATCCACATCATTACAATACACAAAATCACCATCCTTTAAAAAAAATTATGACAAAGAGTGGTGACGTTTCCTATAGGTTGTTACTTTGACGCCCGGCTGTAGCATATTCCAACCTTGTAGTCGAGAGCTTATCAGTTCAGCCTGGCTTTTTGTTAGGTTGAGGTCTCTCACCAGATCGTTGAGTTCAGCTTGAGAAATCAAATGAGGTTCTGTTAGTGGTTGTTGGTAATCAGGATCACCCTCGTTGGAACACGAAGGTTAAGTTTCAGAAGAAGAGCTTGTCGGTTCTTCAACCAAAGTTCATACTTCAAGTGTCTTGGTAATCTGTAGGAAATCGTCGTGTTTCATAGATCTTATGGCTGAGGGCAGATTCGGGTAAACTACGGCATATTTGGGTTTTGAAGAGAAACCAGAAATGTTCGTTAAACAAAAATAACAATCGGTAACGCGATCCTTCTGCTCTCTCTAAACCATAGGAACAGCAAACGGCATTGACTGGTGGGTGCCATTTAGCCAGCCTCTTAAGTATCAAGAACATCTACTGCAACATACGTGTGGTGCCCAACTCTTATCTTGATCCCCAACTTTGCATCCAAAATACCACTCATAAGCCTTTTTCACTACAGAAGAAATGGATTTTTGTTGGGAATTTGGTGTAAATTCACGGCACACGTAACAAAATAAGACCGGCGAATTGACACATTTCCGAGACATCACGAGAAAAAAAATCAAGTTTAAAATATATTATGAATTTTTAAACGATTTTCTCACTTTTGGATTTCCCTGTTTACATAAAAAGTACTCCTAAACTTGATTAATAGATACAAGTTAAAAAATACGTGTATTCTTGAACGAACTCTCGTACTGGAATGCGCGGTACGCAAAGGAGAAGGGAGGACTGACATAGTTATCGTAAACATTGTAATACAATGCCATACCTCAAGATTCAAAACCGCAAAAGTGTCATAAAAATACATGAGTGCATTAGCGCTTTGTTCGGGATGGCCTGCAACACGTGCCCGCCAAATGGATCCGCGGTGGGCGCTTTCGTATATATAAATCGACATGTTCCATATGATATGGAAAAACGGCTTACATTCTCGTAATCAGCGCATATGAATACGTAAAAATCACCTAGTTTTAAGTCAGGGCAAATTACAGTGTTGAACGGTGTTATTAACATAAATCCTGTTTCATTAAAAATTTTTAAAATGATATTCGCACTTCGGCATAAAAGTAGCTGTCTTAGGTGGTAATATACAGATCATTGGCGGTTGTTAGATTTACCATTGAGGGCGATTTATTTGCACTAGAAAAGCAAATCTGGTTTCCCTACCCGTTTAATGAATATTTCGACTATAAATCCTAGCGCGGACAAGTCAGGAGTTTTTCATTAATACGCAGACATTGCGCTTGGAAACCAGCAAATCACGGCCGAGTTTCTTAAAGCTGAGAATCTGTTAAGGCCTGTGGCAAACTGAGACATGCTGAGCGCGCTAGTCGTACAGTGTTTATTTTTTAAATTGCACGTATTTAAATTACAACTGACAAACCGAAGGTAAATTGTGTAAGCTGAGCGAGCTGTGGATTTTGATAGCTCGAGCTCTTTCGGCTAAGCCAACTTCAATTTATAAGTTGAGCTATTTTTCTAAACGCGGTTTCTTAAGCTTCCCCCTCCACTTGTATTCCAAGTGTTTCTTCTAAGCCAGTGGTTCCCAAACTTTTATCTTCGCAAACCCCTTGGGTTTCAACAGTTTTGGTGGCGAACCCATTATAATGGAGAGGAAACTTTGTAAAAACAAATTTTTTTGAACGTTTTTAATTCATGAAAAATAAAAGGTTTATATAGCACATAGTATGTAAATGTTTACAATAAAATCAGAATCTCTGATATTATCGACAGTTTCTAGTTAGTGCCCTGTAAAATTAAAATATAATTGAAAAAATTGAAAATAAAACGATGCAACTAATTTGAAAGAAACTAAAATATTGGTATGAATTGTAGAACCGAGAAAGTGAAAAAGACGCCATTACCAAATTTTTCTTGCAAGCCACCGGTTGGGAAACGCTGTTCTAAGCATTTGCCAGTCCTTTCTTCATTTAGAATGATCACTGCGTTCCACAATCATGTGCAGTAACAACCATTTTGATCTACGATCTCGTAAATAGGCTCGGCGAAAGTTTTATGCTCTTTTTCTTCTTGTTTTACAAATTTGCTTCTTCTTCTTCAAATTCAACATCAAGTGAATTTCATTGTGAATCTGCATCCAAATTTAATACTAACCATGTATACCACTAGTAACCATAAATGTCGTATTCACTCATGAAGTTGCATGTAACTGACTTTGGTATGTGTTTGGGTTAAAAAACACAGCTTAACTTCTCAAGCTTAGCTCGCATAGTACACCTCTGCGTGTAAAATGCTTAACTCATGTTATGCTTTCTTCCACTAGTAATAATGATTATAACTAGTTTTTCGTATATTCCGAAGATCTCTGGTCGTCCATAAAAAATCTCATTTTTTATTCTCCTCGTCTCCGTCCGAAACATCCTATTTTCCGCCATGTCGCAAAAAATATATTAGACCTACGCCAAAGTATATCGCTCCTAAACAGTTAAAAGCCTTCCTCTTCCAAACTTCTGCTGTGCGGAAAGTATCCTAATTGAATATTGATCTGAAGATGCGTTAGGATTTTTTTCGTCCCGCTCATTCTCGGACGCGTAGCCATTTTTTCGTCCGCTAGTTCTGATAACTGCCACCCTCGACTCAACATCATCAGCGCTTTTTCCCATGACCTTCTGAGCGCCTCTTTAGGGATCTTCGCCGGCAGAAACGATTGCTTCCAAATCTTCGGCTCTTTTTTTGCACGAAGGAAAAGAATTATTAAGTGGAATAGATAGGCGATCGACAGAGTTCCATTCCGAATCCTGCCTAGGAAAAAATAAAACGTCGACAAGCTGGATAGAGAGAGGGAAAATTGACCCTTTGCAAGGAGAGATAATGAAATTCTAGCGCAAACGGCGCGAATGCCGCTCTCTAGCGGACAAATTGATGATGTTGCGAGATGTATCTCGCGGTGAAGGAAGGAAACGCTGATTGGATATATTTTTTAAAAATTCTTGGTCGGATGACGAGGAAAACCCTCGTCTTGGACCAAAGGTTCCAATTTATTTGCGGACACTTTTTTCTTTTTCCAATCGCCTTGACGAGTTTAAAGTGTAAGGATTTAATTTTTGATCGCCACTCCATAATAACGCTTTCCACCCAAGATACGCGTCACATTTCCATAACAGATATTGCTCGGTTTGCGCGTATGCCTGAGATAGATATAACGGATTTTCATGAACCTTTCATGTTTAAAATACGGTTGGGGGTCGGAAGTATTTTGATTTTTTTAGTTTAGGTATATTTAGGTTTTTAAATTAAGTATGTTGTCAAAATCAGCTGTCATTCATGTTGCGTATCGTTTTCTTTCTTTGCACTTCAATGCGCGTGGCGTTTACCTTTGGAATCATTACCATTAAACTGCCGTCGTTAAAACGCCAGTTCAATGAATTAATGTCTGGGCCATCAAGAGTTTAACGCGATCGATTTATGCTAAACCGCATAGACTTGCAAATCGAATGTCGATTGCGTTGCAAATCAGCCATTTCGCGTTCAAAGCGAATGTAAAACGAATCATGACCCGCTTTTTGGCGAGGAAGAATCCCAATGCCGAAGCTAACCGAACGCGAGCGTCTGACGAATATTTGTATTCCTGTCAATTATTTACTCCTCCTCCCTCCAGCTCCCGCTCTCTTTATGACTATGCTGCCATCTGGTCAGATAAGCGTGAGCGCGTCGGATCCTCGCCGCCCCGGACCTCCGAGTTCTCCATTCCTCTCGTCTCCCTCTCTCTCTCGCTCCGATTCTACCACTGTGCGCCTCTCCCGACCATTAAGATCGCATTAAGCTCCCCCCGCGGAGTTGAAATGGATGCCGAACGATGTTATCGGCGAAGCATTTTATACTCTTCGCTGGAGACATCAGTACCGCCTCGCTCGTTTTCTACCCCACTCGCCCTTTCAGGTGGGTGGATGAGGCGTAACTGATCACGTTGGCTCATGGGTTGATGGGAAGATAGGTTTCTCTCTTGAAAATGTTTTGCGCCAGGACTGTGAGCGGTCGCGTGTTTTTAGAAGGCTCTGGAATTATAGCTTTAAAAAATGCATGTAACTATACCAGAGTAAGATGGAATTTAATAAACGTTTGAGCTAATAAAATGCTATCTATAATAATAGGTTAAGTTTATTACATTAAAATGATTGTCTATATTGAAACAACCGAATCATGAATTTGCTAATAAATAGGTGGAAATTTCTAGGTTGATTCTATCCACGAAATAACGAGTTCGCTTTATGGCTGGAATCAAATTGATGGTGAAGATTAATCCACACGCTATGTGGATACTTGAGTTATCTTCATCATTAATCCTACAAAAAATGTTTGCAATCTAGAAATATGACGTACTTGTTAAGTTTGTTGTAGCTTAGACTAAGTTCACATTCTTAAAAAGTAGAATAAATAAAATTACTTATTTTTCCATTATTTTAAACATGAATTTAAGATACATAATTTTTATAAAATCGATATTTTTTAAATATTTAAATTCGTATAGTGTAGTAGATAGTGGATTCCCTTCTTTAAAAAATATAAAACGATTAAGCATGCAAAAATCCAGTTTTCTGTTCACTCGGCGTAGTAGCTATGTCCCAAAGTACGATCTCCCTTACGAATTAAGTTACCGTAGCCACTTAAGTCCTATTTTCATTAAATAACTCTAACACGGCAGCAGAGTATTCGCTCGCACACTCGACCGATTTTATCACCCCTTCATCATTTAATGATTATCTTCTCCCTTCCAGCGGCCTTTTTAATGAAAAGCCTTTCACAGTCCTCTCTTTCTCTCCACGACGCGGAGGACGGCAGAGGTTCCCTCTTTGGGAACTATTAAAGGGCCTTTATTATGTTTCTCATGAATATTCATGGACTATTTGCTGTCGAGTTTTGAATAAGTGGCCGAAAAGTTTCTCTCTCTCGCTCTCAATCTCTCTAGATTACGCATCGCTTCAATGGATGAGTCCGTTCTTCACCCGTGGTACTCATGTCATACTTTCAAAGTATTCTTATCTATACGCAAGATATTGGAAGATGTCTTTTCGCATCAATAGACATTTCTAAATGGTTGACCAGCCTTTTTTTGCCGCTTTTACGTGTAAATCGTAATCGTAAATCTTACGTCTAATATCTTTTCATTTTTATAAAATTTATTCCAATTTGTACTCTAACATTATCGTGATGAATTCGTTTTTAATTTAAGATCCTATCCGATATAACGGTGTTTGTAATACGGGAGTAAATACTAATGATCATATTAACTAAGAAGTTTTGATTCAAAATTGTCATCTACGTTTACAAAGTACCTTACAATTTACCAGACAGGTGAATATCAAATATGCCTAACAAATTTAGCTCACCGGCTTGAATCCTTTATTATAATTCTTTGTCGTAGTAGGAGAGGGTGGAATTCGATATCGCTGCCTTAAAATCGATCTCACATAATTTTTCGTCATGTCCATATCCTTCAAAACAGTGAAGTTAAAACTATTCCTAAAACCTTCTATGCTAAGCCTTCTGATTTATAGTACTCTAGGACCTTCAATCTAGGGTACACTTTGAGTTCCTCTAGCTCTATCCAACTCAAATTTCTCAAAAATTATATAGCTCTTAGGATCATATTTTTATTTATTTTTGTATGTGTAGTCTTCCATATATAACTTTCGTAAAGTAATATACCCAAATATGTAGGTCTTTATACGGAAATCATATGCTAGATACAAAATAAAATAAATCCCCGTCTGCAGCTTTCTAATTTGAACTATAATGGGTAGTATTAAACATGATGTTAAACTTCAATATCCATAAAAAAGGTTGGCAATTCCATACATGCTGATTCATATAATTGTAAGCTTCATCGATAAAATTCATAATTTCAGTTGAATCGTGTGTATCATACTCACAAGCTATTTACGACTGTAGACATTTATAGGTATAAGAGATTTTTCTAAAATTTAATTGACGTGTATTTTCGAAATTTTTTAAACGTCTTTTCACTTAGTCCGTAATTCATTCTCGTTTCGTTTTGTCTCATCGGCTGCAACATTACCACTGCTGATATCTTCCCGGACTGTAATATTTCTTTCACTATTTCTCTCTCTTTTACTCACACACGCACAAACACACACACTTTTCTCTCCTACTGGTATGGGAGTCATTAACCCGAGCCGTTTGCCTCTTTCCGATGGGGATATCGCCCGTAAAATTCTCCGATGCATTTAAAATTACTCCTTAATGACGACCGCTCGGATTGGTCGTAGGCTTCGACGGTTCCGTTGCACAGGAATATTTAATGACAGCACTAAGAACGTGTCCACGGCTGGCGTTTATCGTAGGATAGTTTCGGACCGGCTCAAGCGGAGGACTCGTCTCGGTCAATTTTGTCCATTTCTAAAGCTTAATGGGGTCGTTTTGGTCGTCAGACCCGAGAAATTGAGGTCCAATAATAAACGAAGCGGTTTCATTTTCCGGCAGCGTTTGGGCCTGAAAAAAACTCCTAATAGTACGACTTCTACGATATAGCGTAAAGTTGGCAATTGACGTTGTCTATTAGGTTTTGCTGTGGTACTTGTGATGCCTGGTTGCACACGATAGATTTATATAAAAAAAACATGCCAGAAATGGGGATTCTACTGAAATGAAGCGATTTTTATTAGCCATCTATAAGAATTATTTATCTATTACGATGAATGTAAACTTTAATGTGGCATGCGTCTACTTGTAATTGCATCGTGTTATGCTAACGTATATGACTTAAAAACATTTAATCAAATGGACCCATCTGAAATAAGATTTTCGTGGTATATCTTAAAATTTAATCTGTAGCATCGTTACCTCACAAACTCTTGACATAGCGCGATTTAACGAAATTTTGTATGATATAAGCTTATTTCTGTAAAATTATCAACATATTTCAATCCTGAATTTTGAACATGAGAAGAGAAAGTTTTATAAAAAACTGCAGTTACTACATTATATTATCGATGATTGGTGAAGAGATAATGACTGATTAATTTGGCAAAACAATTAAAAAATGACTGACCATGCGATAAAAATAGTATTTTTAAATATATTGAAATTAATTTTTATTTTAAAGAAAATTTAGAGTTAGACATTAAATTTTTTTTCTTCAATGCGGACAATGATACGTAGAATGATATCTTCTTAATATTCGATAGTGCCCAATCAAATGGACAAAAATAATTAGAGTTCAAGATAATTAGACTTCCAAATGCAGAGAAATGTGCTTTTCCTCTTGCATCGCAGTACCTGATAATTACGCTTTAATAATGAAACAGTTAAGGTACTGAAAGTAGCGTGCGATATGACAGAGGGCAAAAACCAATCCCGATTTTTATTTCTGCCCTCTTGGTTCGCGTCGGAGAAAAAGGGTCAATATAACAAATTAAAAGATAACATGGTTCGGGTTTATGGTCGCATTTAGAATCCTAAATAAGTAGATTCTGTTGTTCCGTTCGGCCATTACTCACTCAAAAGGGCAACGGTGACAAGGGGTTTTTCGCCAAAAGGCTACGCTTGAGTTTTCAGCCTCATTCATGTATTTAAACGTAACAAAAGCTCGTTCACAATCTCTCACATCATAAATATATTACCCAATAGAATAGTGAGCGCGAGGCTCGCGTGCGAAAAAGATTAAAAAATATGATGAAAAATCCATCCACAGCATCGAAAAACATGACAAAGGTTATATGTGATGAAAGACCAAGGTTCTTATATTTCAAGACTGGGTAATTATATAAATATAACTTCTGATAAAAATATAACTCTTGCTGAAACGTATTAATCTGGTTGGTCAGTTTACTGTTTACCTACTCGGTTAAATATATATAGTTGGAAGTTTGTTACGGTAAAGAGGAAAATATTTGTACCGTATTATCCCTATACGTTTTTATCTTAAAATTTCACCCTTAGTACGATTCATAAATTACCTGCGATGCAATAATAATGTGCAGGGGGGAAATGGCCACATTTATTATCACGTGTAGCAATCAACTGGACCGTTAACTAGCTTTATCTCACTAATGCATCATTTGTGCCACAAGAAAATATATATATGACTCGAATGTAAGTTACTTGATTGCTTATCAGTTTATATAATTTAACACTTTCCTTTATTATTGTTACTAATTAATACTATTTTTATCCTAAAAACATGGCCAAACATTAATTTTTACCGATATCTTTATCTATGAATTCATGCCAAATAATAAACCAATGCCAAATGATACACCCGTGAACTTTTTACATATATTATATGCTAATATGTGTCTAAATTCGACAAACAATTTTGCAAAATTCCACTAGCATGGTAATTGATATTTATATAAGTTTTAAGTTAATGAATTGTGAGCGAAACTAACGTATTATAGCGGGGTTTATGTATTATATTAAAGAAAGTACACCTCGAAGTAATTAAAAGATAAATATACATTTGTTTAAAAATTGTTGATATTTCTCCGTGTCCTATATAAATATATTTTTCCCTCAAAAAAGATCATACGGCTTACTACTAAAACACGTCATTATTAATACAATATAATCCTGGATCAATAGATACATTATCCATTTAGAGCAGTGGTTCTGAACCTGGGGTCCAGAGCCCCCTGGGGGTACATGGGGTAGGTCCAGGAGGCCTGTGGAGGATCCATCGGAACTAATATAATAATACTAGCGTATGACGGGTATGCGTGAATTATGTATTAAGTTAAAATTGAAATAAAAATTAAGGAAACCGAGTTTTATATGCACTAAAAAGTAGGCAATAAATATAAACTTCACATATTTGAGTATTCCTGAGAATAAAAATAGTTTTAAGCGAATTGAAATTGTTTGACAAAGAAATACTTTACACTATACCATTCTTATAATCCCAAAATTATTTTTAATCTATTCAACATTTACTTTTGTCCCTCTCTCTCTCCGTCTCTCTCTCCCGTATTAACGCATTCCTTACGCATATAGTTTGAGGATTAAGGCGCGACAATACAATCTCGAGGTTTAACAATGACACGGTCGGCAAGGCAACATATCGTTTAAATGCATATAAGTTTCAAATAAATATGATTTAAACGTAGAACTTGAGCAACTTTGCATCGAAGGAACGACGATGCGACGATAAGAATAACAAACGATGTTTATTTTTCTTTAGAACGATCTAGGTCCGAAGATCGTAGGTCAATTTTTTCTAATTTTAATTTGCAAAAGATTAAAAGCCTATAAGTCCAAATATAGATTTTCACGTGTTATCTTATGGGAAAAAGAAGTTATCTACTGGAGTCGAACCCGGATCTTTTTGGGTATTTGGTTTCGTAAATGCCTTTTAGTATAAGAGACAAAAATTCCTACCAAATTTCAATCTTCTTCCTATTCGGAAAGTTTGTTAAAAATAGCAATACAATCAGTCAGTGGCGCGATCTGGTAGCGCGTGGTGGAACTTGTTGCAGACGGAGTAAGAGAAATATATACGTTACGGTAAAGGTACTTAATCGGGAAATGTGTACATTTACCGGTAAATGTGCACATTTACCACCAAGCTCGGTAAATGTAAGTTTAAGTTTCCAGAAATACGTATTATCCGTACATTTACCGGTAAGTGCACTTTTACCGATGTGCCTTGGTAAATGTGGAAATAAGTAAGAATGAGGAATGCCACACTTTAATAATTACGTTAATTAATAACAAAAATTATTGAGGATTCGGCTCCACTGGTATATATTAAGATAAACACTTCCCAACCCGAGGGGGAAACACAATTAACGTGAGGAGGAACCGAAAACACTTCGACTAACCTACCCAACCCGGTGGGGCAGAGTAAAATTTTCCTTCATGTTCAAATTTAGTTTAGTTAGTTGTGCACACTTACCAGGAAATTTACGCATTTACTGGACAACGCACATTTACCGTACTTCTAAACTGCAACAGATGTTCGCGACGCCGCCAAGTTGTGGCCTGTGTTGCGACGTTTATCCATATTTACCAGTGTCTCTAGGTAAATGTGCACATTTACGGGGAAATGTACACATTTACCGGGCTACGCACATTTACCGTGACATATATATATATATATATATATATATATATATATATATATATATATATATCATCATGCTTCTGTCCGAAGACAGGTTTTAACTGAATCGCTGCCTCCATTTCTCTCTCTCCCTAGAAGCCTCTTTTATACCTCTATAAGTATTATATCCCTGCTTTATATTCTCTAATATTCCTATTCTTTTTCTCCCTCTTCCTTTTCTTCCACTAATTTTTCCTTTTAAGATCGTCCTTTGTAAACATTGTCTTCTCAATATGTGCCCTATCCAATTTGCTTTTCTTTTCCTGATTGTTTTTATTAACATCCTTTCTTCTCCCACCATTTCTAATACTTCTTCATTTCTCTTCCTCTCTGTCCATTTCACTTTCATCATTCTCCTCCATACCCACATCTCAAAACTTTCTAAATATTTTTCCTCCTTTCTCCTTACCGTCCACATCTCTGCACTATAAAGAGCTATGCTCCATATGTACCATTTTGCTAATTTCTTCCTTGTTTCTAAATTTATTTTCTTGCTTGTGAGAAGCTCCTTCTTCTCGTTAAATGCTGCTTTTGCCATTGCAATCCTACTTCTGATGTCCTGTGTACTACTTCCATCCTGCGCTAAAATACTGCCAAGATATTTGAAACTACATACTTGTTCCAATTTTTGGCCATTTACCATTATACTTAATTCTTTATGTTCCTTTGAAACCACCATGACTTTCGTTTTTTCAGCATTGATCTTCATTCCACATTGTTGGCCAACCTCAACTAGTCTGTCTGTCATCCTCTGAAGCTCTTTCTCGCCTTCTGCTATTAAGCCCTGATCATCTGCGTATTTAATGGTGGTAATACTTTCACCTCCTATCTTAAACCCTATATCTTCCATCAACGCTTCTTCTGTCATTGTTTCTGCATAAATATTAAATACCGCTGGTGAAATAGGACACCCCTGCCTCACTCCCCTCCTTACTGAAGTAGTTTCTGTTTCTTCTCCTTCAACCCTGACTCTAATCTTTTGATCAAAGTAATGGTTTTTAAGCAGTCTTTTATCTTTCCAATATATTCCTATTTTGTTTAAAATACCCAGCATTTTATCCCATTTCACTCGGTCAAAAGCTTACTCCCAATCTACAAAACAAAAATACATACCTTTATTGACTTTTAGCGCTCTTTCTATCATCATCCTCATACATCCTATAGCATCTCTAGTCCCTCTTCTTCTTCTGAAAGTGATTATCTTGCAGCTCCTTTTCTATTTTACCTTCAATTCTTTTGGTTATTATTCTGGTTAGAACTTTAGCTGTATGAGAAATTAAACTAATAGTTCTGTAATCCTTACAACATTTTGCATTGTTCTTTTTCTCCAGTGGTACCATAACAACATCTAAAAAATCTTCAGGCCATATGCCAGTATCATATACTTCGTTAAAAATTTTTCTTAGTTGCTTAACTGCTTTCGACCCCAAAACCTTAATAACGTCCACTGGTATATCATCACACCCAACAGCCTTCCTTCTTTTCATATCATCAATTGCTCTTTTAACTTCAGACTCGAGAATACTTGGTCCTAGCTGATCTTTTTCCAAATCCTCTTTTTCATCTAATTCGATATTTCTTGGCTTTCCTTCTCTGTCATACAGCACCTCAATGTATTGTTACCAGACATTCTTTACATTGTATAGCTCAGAGACTATTTTACCATTTTTGTTCATGATTCCTTTACGTCCTATATTCCTTGCCTTTTTCTTGATTAGTTCCCTTGCTTTGCTATACATGAGGTCTGTTCTACAAATTCTTTCACACTCGACAATCTCCTCGCATTTCTCATTTATCCACTGTTCTCTGGCTTCATCTGTTACCCTTCTTAACGAGTCCAGCTCTCTTATGGATATTCCAATCGAACGACCATCCAGAGTATGTCGGAACGATACAGAGCCCATCCGCGAGAGTAGAGTGAGGGCTCATGACGAGAGGCAGCCAAGCCCCTTGAGTGAGAGCTCATGAAGAGAGGCAGCCAAGAGAGCCAAGAGATAAGAGAGCCCCGTGTCTCCATTTTTATACCCTTGTCCAAAACAAAATATAAGCGATTCTCACTTCCTCGCTGCGGCGTTGGCGACCCGAAGGCGTCTTCTAGGCCTCGTTGCGCCATAAATTAAAGGTGGCGACTTATGCAACTCACCATTTATAAATTATCGTTACATTGCCCCCTACAATAATGAAAGAAAAATAAATTTAAAAAATATTTTTGCTTTACATTATTGTACTTCCGAGACAAGAAAATAAAAAACACTGGATGAAAATATTCAGTCCAACAAAACAAAAAAAAAAACGAAATTCGCGGATAAATAGGGGAATTCTTCCCTTCACACATTTTTTTGCTAGATATACTTCTCAGACCAACAACAAGTTCTTTCTCAATTTCTCCCTGCCCATTGTAGAGGCTTTTCGCACTCTCGGGATGGGATCTGGTTCTGCCTCCTCATTCGGCCTCGAGGTAGAAATTATTCACCGCTCTCCTCCTTTCCTCTTCTCGGTTCCCCAGGCGGCCGGCTGCCTCCGTCGGCGGGCTGCCGAAGGCTGCATGGAGTGGGCGGGGGGGCAAAAGGGACGGGGGACGGGTGTAGTCGGGTTTCCATCTCACTGGGCTTCTCTCACTACCACATGCCAAAACACAACACAAAAAAGAATGTCAACCTGTTTACTAATCCACAAATGGTTTTAAATTGTAAAAATTATATTTTCCTAGCTCTTCGTTCTCTTCGTCAATTAAGACACACACGTTAGGCTCGCACACTCGCGCCACCGTAAACGGGCCAGTATACAAATAAAAAAACTTCGCGAATAACCGGGATTGTGTATCCGATAGCCTTGGGGTTCGCAGTAATACTCGGGCTCCCACCTTGAACTGATGTGCTTTCTGTTTTTGGTTCCGGTTTTGTTTATTTCCGGACTTCTCTAGAGCGCGCAACACAACCTGTCTAATGTTTTTGTCTCTAAGGGGAGGAGGCATTGGTACAGGCACCAAGTCCTCAAAGTCCCTTCTAGGCTTTTCGCCAAAATGTGCTTCCTGCGGCGTCATGCCAATACTTTCATGGTAACTAACATTAAAACATTCATTAATCTTAGGAATGACGTTTACCCAGTTTGTATACTCACGGTAATAGACCTGAAAAACACGTGAAAGTTCTTTCATAACACGTTCGGCAGGGTTGGACTGCGGATGCCGAATAGACGAATGCACTGGTACTAACCGTAATCTTTTCAAATTATTCACCCCTTTATCGGTCTTAAACTGAGTTTCGTCACTTAATCTAATACGATGAACATAATGACTAATTAGTCCGGGAGTAGAAGAGAATATACCTTTAAAATCTCTTATAACTTGAAAAAATTGATCGGACTGACCCTCGGACAATTGGCTCGCTCTTCTGACAACCCGCTTTATCTCTTCGTCAGTCGGACTTTCTACCTACGCACAATTTACTTTGGCGGATCCGTCGAATAGAGCAACACTATCCAACTGAACACATTTCAGGAGAATTTCAGGACATAACCAATGTCTTTTTACTTGGCATTTGTCCTCGGACATCAAATCATCGTATCCCTCCAACATTACCGTATTCACATTCTTTAGGTCCACTTGCGGCTCTTTCTTTGGAATTGGGAACTTTATCAATCCCAAGGAGCCTAGTTTTTCCCTTGGCGGAGTTCCAAATGTCCCTGCCGCCGTTGACTGGTCGGAATTAGGAAAAGACACATGAAGGGGTGGGAAAGGTTTGTGAACCGTGTGGAGGGAGCGGGAAGAGAAGATAGTGCAAGAGCCGGTGGCATTTAACCACCGCCGAGGTGTGCCACCCTCGGAGAACTGCGTCAGTTGCTCCCCGCCCTCCCCCCCTCCTTCCTACCTTCGCTCTTCACCCCTCGCGGCCTAGTATATAAGGCCGGGCTTGAGCACTAGACGTGTTCTACGCATTCTTCTGCCTCTCCTGTTGCTTTATCTGCGCCTACATCTGCTGCTTCTTCTTCTGCTTCTACCCATTTCCCTGCTTCCCCGGCTCCGCCGGTCCATCCTCCCCCCTCTAGTGTGGGGCCTGCCCAGGCTACCCCACATTCCGACCTGCCTCCCGCCATATCTATCGATCTCACCCGCATCCAGGCAAGTGAGCTGATGGAGATGGAGACTTCTTCCTCTCTAAAGAGGAAACTTTCCTACTCTGAGTAAGAGCTGCCTAAGCAACGACCCAGTGTCTCCTCGGAGACATACTCTGCCCCGGGCCGCTGCCGGCACTATATCCCCTGTTGCACCTCCCTCTGAGTCTGAACCTATGGAGGCCGAGCCTTCCTCTTCGGCATCCAAGATCAAGCTTTTTCCTCCGACAGAGGGATCCACTGACAAGGATCCATCAACAGAAACTGCCTCTCGGAATGAGCCCTAGTGAGGAGCCTTTTCGGGAGGTGAAGCGGAGGAAGAGGGGAACCAAGAAAGCCGCTGCTGGCTCTACCCCTACTCAGCAACCAGCCCGCCCTCGAATAAGGCCATTACAGTATATGGCATTACCGACCACATGGCCTTCATTAATATGCTCCAACAGAAGTGCGGAAAAGACTTCGAACTGGACATTCGCGACGTCTCGACTCGGGTCTTTGTCTGCACTTCAGAACTTTGCCTGTCTGTTATGAATGAGCTCGACTCTCTCAAGCTCGAGTATCACACCCAGTCTGAGGAGCAGTGCCGCACTGCCAGGCTCCTTATCAAGGGTCTGTCCAAAAACATCCCTCTTGACAAGGTAGCGGAGGGCTTAGCTTACCTGGGCATGACAGTTAAGACCATAAAACATATGGCCCAGTGGGAGGAGGGCAAACCGCCGGAGAAGACGAGGAAGCTCATTGCCACAGTCGAGAAATATCCTGGACTCCCCCTTCTCCACAAGATAACGCACCTTTTGCACTGTCGGTTGCGAATACAATACTTCATGGGCGGAGTAAAGCCACAGACCTGCTACCACTGCCAAAGGTTCGGGCACTCCGCCTCAGGATGTAAAATGGTTCCGCGTTGCTATAAATGCGCCGGGAAGTACATATCTCGAAACTGCACGCTTCCCCCGGATGGGCAGAGAAAATGCTGCAACTGCGGGGGCGATCACCCTTCCACCTACAGGCTCTGCCCTGTGTATGTGCAAGCCCTCGACAAGGTACTGGAAGCCAATAGGAAGAATGACGCCTTGCAGCGAAAAGTCACCAAGGGGCGAGTGGCGACTCCATTGGCAGTCGCGGCCAGGCCCACCATGGTAGTCCCTGGCAAAAATTTTGCCGCTGCAGTAGCTGGGGTTAATCAGGGCGACCCCGCTGTTGACACCTCTCTGCAATACAGAGCCCAGCCAGCAATCCCTTTGCAGCCTCCGGCTCAGAGGGGCAAGGCCGCTGGGCGTGGGACAGAGAAGGTGGCACCGCCACCTTCCTCTTCTTCTTCTCCTTCTTCTACTCCCCTCCAGCCACCTAAGGCTGAGAGCGGGATATCTTTGTCTGCTAGCACGCCTACCCCTTTGCCTCCACATGCTGGTCCATCATCTGATGCTGATGCGGAGTTATGGGCTACCATTCTTTCTATAACCAAGGTGCTTAGGCGTTACATCTCCTGCCGCCAGGGACAGATCCTTCTGTCCCTGCTAGAAGAGCTAGCCTGCTCCAGAACAAACGATGGCTTTAAGGCTTAAGAGAGGCGTGTTAGGGGTAGTGGGTTGGAACGCTAACGGTCTGCGTCAGCGCGTTGACGAGCTCCTCTCGCTACTCCTCGACCTTGGAGTCTCCATCGCGGCTGTTGGGGAGAAGAAACTCCAGCCCCACATTACCCTGAGGTGAGGTGGGTGGAACATCCTGAGGAAAGACAGGGCCACTCCTGGTGGCGGAGTCGCACTCCTCATTCATCCCTCCCTTAAATTCCAAGAGGTCTCGCTCCCCAATATGCGGCTGCTGGAGGCGGTGGCAGCTGACAGCGCTAACTAGGGGGAAGGTGCGAGTCGTGGTGGCCTAATACCGCCCGGGACTCGACCTCGAGGAGGAGGATATGAGCGCCCTCTTCCCCCGTGACAGGACACCCACCATAGCCATCGGGGATTTCAACGCCAAGTACCGAGACTGGAACTCTGCGGCATCTAACCCGAGGGGTAGGCGGCTACGTCAATATGTCCGTTCAGAGGGCCTCACGGTGGTGGCTCCGACAGTCCCGACGTTCGTGCCCTCAAATGACGTCCTGGATATTGCCATAGTCAGCAGCGCTCGGGCCTCTGTGGAGGTCAGGACGCTCAACGAGCTGTCGTCGGACCACCTGCCGATTTTATTACAATACGGCAATCTGCCGATGAGACTACCTCCTCTGCAGCGAAGGGACTTCGCCAGGGCTGACTGGGGAGCCTTCCGACTGCACATTGCCGGAGAGCTCCCAGCCCACCCCGAAGAGCCGGCTACCTGTCAGCAGGTAGAAGAGATGGCTACCACCTTATCGGCAGTGGTGCAGCAGGCCGCCGACTTAGCCATCCCCATCAGGCTAACCCCAAGGCTGATCTCCCGCCGCTTGCCGGAACCTGTGCGGAGACTGATTACTCACCGTAATTCAGTGCGCAGGAGGTGGCAGCGGCACCGCACGCCGGACTTGAAGGCACTCCTTGATCGTCTTAATTTGGACGTCAAGGAGGCGGTCAGGGAAATCAAAATAGACGCCTGGGAGGAGTACCTGGCTGAGGTCTCCTTCGCCGACAATTCCTTCTGGAGGGCCTGCAGAGGGCTCAAGGCCGCTCAAAGGCGGGACCCTCCCTTACAATCACCGAACGGTTTGGTTTGCTCTGCCAAGAAGGCCACAGAGTACGCCAACTACCTGGAGAACAGCTTCCAGCTGAACCCATCGAGTCCTTCCTCTGCGGAAGCAGAGAGGCTGGTGGAAGAAGCCGTGGTGAACATAAGGAGCGACCGAGGGTCTGCTCCTGTTCTCCCACGGATCACCCCCCGGGCCATGGTGGAGTTTATGAAGGGCCTCTCCACGCATCGTTCCCCTGGGGATGACAGCATCAGCAACATTTCAATAAAGCAGCTGCCGATAGCGGCCGTTGACTACCTAACGGCTGCCAGAACACTGCGCACTTCCCGAAGGAGTGGATACGTGCCAAGATCATCGGCATCCCGAAAGCAAACTTATCTTTGGGTGCCGTTGATAGCTACCGGCCAATTTCCCCCCTCAACGCTTTCGGGAAGATGTTCGAGCGCCTCCTCCTGCTACAGCTCACCACCTGGCTGGCAGCTGATCCGGCTCACGGACTCCTACCTGATGGAGAGGGTGTTCTGGGTCAGTTGGCAAGGGGAGCGGTCCAACCTCCGCCCTGTACGTGCTGGCGTGCCACAGGGTTCGGTCCTGGGGCCAACCCTATTTAACACGTATACGCACGACTTCCCCCTTCAGCACGGCTCACACGTTATCGTTGGACTTTTTGCGGACGATGCGGCGGTTCTCGCCCAGTCATTAAGTGAACACCAAGCCACGATCTACCTCCAGCGAGCCCTCGACACCATCTGCGTTGCCTCTATCCTCTAAAACCCCCACTCAGTATCCCCCTACCCCTTATCCGTTTCTCCCTTCCCATATCCTCCCACGCTCTTAGGGACGCCATCAAAGCACCACCACCGCCATTGTAAGAAAAAAGTTCATAGCCGGAGATTAACCTTTCTTTTTGTACAAATACTGATGAAGTTTCCTTTATTCGGGTGGCGTTACGTCAGTTGCTTGGAGATTGTGAAGGAAAAGGAGGGGTATAAGGGGTATGCGGGATTAGGGGAGGTGGGGTGTATACGCCGCATCCTTCGTGCTCGTCCTCTCTGCTGCCCGTTGACCGAGCCTGACTCCCGTACCTGGGGTTAAAATGGGCACTCCTAGCAGCCATGTAGTTGGATCCCTGTTTATTTCTTCGGTGTTCCCGGCGTTGGGTCGGAACGTATAATTGTCCCAGAAGAGAATACATGTGATTAATATCAGCCGGCTGAGCGCTATACAACATGTTTTGTATGGCGCATGGAAAATGTTTTATAAACGTATACACGATCTCATAGTCGGGCATTGGTGGTTCCGCTAGGCGCGCGGCCTCCACCATCTCCAAAAAATATTTCTGCATGCTGCCATGTCACGCAGGATTATAACATTCAGAGGTGAGGTTGAGCCGGTGTTGGTACCTTTGATCCAAACCCCAAAAGAAATCCAGAAATGCCCTCTTAAACTCCTCAAAATCTTCGGTAATGGGCGAAAACGTTCGTCCCCTCAAATTTGCCTCGCCCTCCAACATCTGCTGCATGACTATTCCTTGCTGAGAACGCGGAATCCCATATTGTTTAATATAGCACTCCGCCTGTTTTATGAATTGAACTGGATGTTTATACTGCCTTCCTCTATAGTTCGGCCTATTTACGCGGTTGCCCGGAATTTCCGCGCAGTCAACCTCGCGAAAAGATGGGCGAGGAGATGATTTTTGTGATTGGTCCCACTGTTCCTTTGACTCAGCAACTTGCTCTTTCATAGTGCTTATTTCTTCTCTTATGGTCGAAATATCCTTTTTGGTCCTCTGTATCTTGACGGTACGGTCTTCAATTTGAAGCGCCGTGTTAGTGAACTTATTATCATATGCCACCAATCGGTCCTCCAATTTATTTACTAATTTCTCATTTTCCCGTCGATACTCGTTACTAACCTTCCGGAACTTGTCCGCAATGGTCCGTTCAAATTGCTCAACGTGGTGACTATTGCGATTTAATTCGGCTCGCATTTCCTGATTATTGCAATTTAATTCGGCCCGCATTTCCTCAGTTTTGGAATTCTGTGCAACAATTTTACAATTTAATTCGTTTAATACTTTAAGAATATCGCTTTCCCCTGACGAATCCATTTTTCCTTCTGCGGCTTTCAGGATTGAGACACTGGTCGACACCGCGCCAACTTCTATCTCTTCTTTCCTGTCTTGAGAAATCGAGAGCGCTGTGTGGAATAGGGTCCCTAAGCTCGACTCTTCTTCTGAGTCCCTACGTGCTTCCCCGTATTTTCCCCACAATTCTTCTATTTCCATCGCCTCGTACTCCACGATTCAAAGTTCGTCTTATGTCCTGCACTGCATTTGATCCCCTTCTGATCACCCTATACATTCGGGTCCCTGTCCGGGCGCCATTTCTCACGATAGCGACGTTCGTTTTAACGGTCATCCAAAAACCCACGTAACTAATTGTTTTCTCTCTTTATTATTATTATTTACGATACAGGTCGCTGACCGGAGATTAATCTGGCACAATTTTAGTCCAAAGTACATAAATAAAAAAATACACTTAATTGTTTTTCTTTTACGAACTCACTGTACAGATGTGATGAATGGTCCCCGAATTTTATAAAGCAGTCCTGCGCGGGTGCACAAACACAAAATGCCTCCTTCTTATTAATAAACGAGTCCAGCTCTCTTGAGGACATTCCAATCAAACGACCATCCAGAGTATGTCGGAAAGAGACAGAGCCCATCTGCGAGAGTTGAGTAAGGGATCATGACGAGAGGCAGCCAAGCCCCTTGAGTGAGAGCTCATGAAGAGAGGCAGCCAAGAGATAAGATTCGTGGTGAAGATGGGGAGAAGCAGTGTCTGTCCCTATTATCCACTCCCAACTCCTCTGTGTTTATGAGTGCAGGTGTTGCTACATCCGAATGTCTTCCACATAGGTTGAGGGAGCCGTCTCTCTAGTTGATCCTCCTTTTCTTTGAAGGAGGAAGGTCTTCGTTCAGTTCCGTGGCGGATCTGTGTCGCCTGTTTATCTCAGCTGGATGGTCTACTTTAGCCAATGGCTTGCAGCTCCGGCGTCGTCTTATGCTGCAAGTCATCGTACAAGCGGCGCGCTGCGTCGCGCATCCGCTCGGATAAAGAATGTATCTCGGTGAGGTCGTAGAGGGCGGATGTGGGGATTCTCCATCCCAGGTTGAGAGCGGTACGCAGGCAGGATCGTTCCGTTACTGCCAGGCGATTCCTTCCTGCTGTTGTCAGTCTGCCACTCCAGGCTGGAAACGCGTAGGTCATGGCGCTGTAGACTATGGCCTGATAGAGCGCCTAATGGTGATGTGGGGTGAGCGAAGGAGTGGTGTAAGTGCCACCCGGGTGTTGCAGGCCTTTCCAGCTGCCCTCGCCGCGTGTTTGGCATAGTTGGGTTTTCTGTCGAGAATTACCCCGAGGTAGGTAACCTCGTTCTTCCATTCAACTTGCTCGGCATCTACTAGTACTCCATCCAGGTCATCACTGCCCTTGGTGCAGAAGATTATGGTCTGGATTTTTCCGGGGTATAAGTCCACACGCCAGATCCTGTACCAGTCCAGGGGTCTGTATATGGCGCGCTGAAGGTAGTCGACAGCCTTAGTCTTCTGCAAGAAGCGAGATATGAGTGCCGCGTCATCCGCATAGAGTGCGAGTGTCGTGTTTCAACCGAAGTCCGACGGGTTGTCTGCTGTGAAATTGTTGAAAAGCATCGGTCCGAGGACAGAGCCTTGCTGTACGCCGAATCCTATTCCTTTAGGTGATGATGTGGCGCCTCCCCAGGAGACGCGGAAGGTTCTGCCCTGGAGGTAGTTCGCAACGAATCGCCGCTGCCACCTCGGTAATCAGAAGCTGTTCAGCTTCATCTGGAGTCCTCGATGCCATACTCGGTCGAAAACTTTGGTGATGTCGAAGAAGGCTCCGGCCGAGGCACATCGCCTGTTGAATCACTCCGTTATGAAGTTGCAGACTCGAGCAAGTTGATGGGTGGTGGCATGTTCCGACCTGAAGCCGAATTGCTGATGTGGTAAGACGGCGTTTTCCGAGGCAAAGGCCTGGAGATGCCTGAGAAAGATTCTCTCCAACAGTTTCCCCAAAGCGTTGAGGAGGGAGATTGGGCAAAAGTTGGCAGCGTTGTTTGGCGGCTTCCCGGGTTTCGGGATACAGATGACCTGGGCAGCTTTCCAGCTGGACGGGAAGTGTCCGAGGTGGAAGCAGGCTGAGAAGATTACGACGAGCTAAGCAGCGAAGGACTCCGGGATCTGTCGGAGGACCTCGTTCTTGATGCCCTCCGTGCCGGGTGCCTTGCGAAGACGGATGGTCTTTATTCGGGTTCAAACGTCGGCTATGGAGACAGGCGGCGGTGCTGGATCTTCAGGAGCATCGACGTCCTCGTTGTCCGCTTGCTCCTCATCTCTCCCTGCAGTCGGCGTAAACACCCCTTCCAGGTATTCTGCAACATGTTCAGCTTTTTCCTCCGGTGTGATGGCGGGTCCGGAGAGTGTCTGTGGGGGCTGGTCAACAACCGTGTTGCCGCAAGAGATAAGAGAGCCCCGTGTCTCCTCTTTTATACCCTTGTTCAAAACAAAATCTAAGCGATTCTCACTTCCTCGCTGCGTCGCTGGCGACCCAAAGGCGTCTTCTAGGCCTCGCCGCGCCATAAATTAAAGGTGGCGATTTATGCAACTCACCATTTAGGAATTATCGTTACAATATATATATATATATATATATATATATATATATATTTATGACCCTGTCATTCCCCGCCCAGTGTGTCACTTTACGTTACTCTTTCGCTGAAGAAGGGCTTAGGCCCGATAAGCTTGCGTGTGTTTTTGTGTTCGTGTGTTTTACGTGTCTCTTCGACGCCCCCAGCAGCCTGCCAGCTTGGTCCTCAACTTGGTGAGTGTCCGCTGGGCTTCCCTCAACACCTTGTTGCCACCCTCATCACTACCTTTTATTTTCCTTTAGTTAATATATATATATATAAGATATGCACTGGTGGTGTAGTGGTTAGCGTGTCGGCTTTCTATTGCAAAGATCGGGGGTTCAAACCCCTCGAATGGAGGTTTTATTTAAAAAAAAACTATCATCAGTTCCTGGCAGTAGGCAGCAGTACTGTCAGTATGGTATAGAGCCGAAAACAAATGATGTTGGTTGAATCTATATCCAATACAGCTGTAGGCGTGATCAGGACGATTTGAACGGCTACAGTACTGCGATGTGGAAAGCAAGAGGGAAACCACCACATTACAATCCCTAGTAAAGATTATATGGTTGGACAATATGAGTTCTCTCGAGGTAAAACAATCCGGAGGTAAAATAGTCCCCCAATCGGATCTCCTGGCGGGGACTGCCTTGAGGAAAACATTTGTTGAAAGTAAATTACGAATAGGGACTTGGAACGTAAGAACTATGAGAAAGGCAGGAAAGCTAGAGAACTTGAAAGAAGAGAATAGAGTTGACATTATAGGGCTAAGCGAAACTAGATGGGAGGGAGAAGGACAGTTCGACTCGGAAGAATTCACGGTAGTTTATTCTGGAGGAAATAGTGGGGAAAGGGGAGTAGCTCTGGTACTTAGGAAAGATATGATGAAAAGCGTGACAAAGATAATAGCAACGAACGATAGACTGATGGCAATAAAGCTAGAAGCAGTCCCAGTGGACATGCTGATAATCCAGGTATATATGCCAACGTCAGCTCATGACGATGAAGAAATAGATGAAATCTATGAGCAAATTAATGAAATTTACGAAGAAGACGGAAGAGGAAAGGTAAACTGCATAATAATGGGAGATTGGAACAGCATAGTCGGAGAAGGACAGGAAGAAAATGTTGTCGGGCAATACGGACTTGGGAAGAGAAATCGAGGAGGGGAGAAACTCGTAGAATTCTGCATCAATAATGACCTTGTAGTGACTAATACATGGTTCAAAAACCATAAACGAAGGTTATACACATGGAAAAGCACAGGAGATAGAATGAGATGCCAAATTGATTACATCCTTTTAAAACAGAGATTCAGGAACAGCATAAAGAACGCCAAGGCATTGCAAGGAGCAGACATTGATTCAGATCACAGCCTTCTAATACTTGACGTGAGTACAAAGCTCAAACAAATAAGAAAAACGAGAAGAGAAAGACAGACCTGGGACCTAGAAAAACTGAAAGAAAGGCAGGATGTAGTCAGCATGAAGTTGGAAGATAACCTAAGAAAGTTGGAAAACAAACCGAAGACCGTTGATATAGAATGGGATGAAATTAAAACCAGTATCAAGGATACCTTGGATAAAGAGATTGGAAAACAAGAGAAGAAAATCAGAAAACCATGGATCACGAAGGAAATGCTGGAGAAAATGGATGAGAGACGAAAATGGAAAAACGTTAACAGTGAAGAAGGTAGAGCCAACTATAGGCGTATAAACAATGAGTTGAGAAGGGTAACAGATAAAGCTAGAGAAAATTGGATAAAAGGAAAATGTGATGAAATAGAACAAATGGAGAAGTTAGGACGATACGATATGATGTACGCTAGGGCACTGGAATTAGAAGATAAGAAGTCTAATGGAATTTGTGGTAAAGGAATTATGAATACGGATGGGAAGATAGTCTCAGAAACAAATGATGTAGCACAAGTATGGGAAGAATACATTAAGGAATTATACAGCAAACAGGCAGGAGTGGCAAAAATAGAACTGGAAAATGAGGAAAACATTGAAGAAGACAACTTAGCACCATGTATTATGGAGAGCGAAGTAGAAAAGGCGATAGTGGAACTAAAGAAGGGGAAAGCCACGGGCAGCGATGGAATACCGGCTGAGATACTTAAAGTCATAGGATCAGAAGGACTAAAAGCGATCACGAAATTAATTAATAAGATTTACGACACGGGAGAGTGGCCTCAGGATTTCCTAGAAGTAACAATGATCCCTCTAAAGAAGAAGCCAAAAGCAATGCAGTGTAAAGATTACAGAACTATAAGCCTTCTGTCACACACATCGAAGATCATCACGAGGATTCTTAATAAAAGGCCGGAGAAAAAGGCAGAAGAAATAATAGGGGAAGATCAATTCGGTTTCAGAAAAGGACGAGGAAGTAGAGATGCTATAGGAGTAGTTAGAATCATATCAGAAAGGGCAATAGAATACAGTCAAGATATCTGCGCATGTTGCGTAGACTGGCAGAAGGACTTTGATAAAGTAAATTGGGTCAAGTTGATGAAGATATTAAAGGATATTGGTGTAGACTGGAAAGACAGGAGACTGATTAGGAATCTATATGAGAATCAAGTTGTAAAGGTCAGGTTTGAGAATGTGGACACCTGCGGAATAAATATCGGTAGAGGAGTAAGACAAGGCTGCTGCCTATCGCCAACCCTATTCAATATATATGGAGAAAGTCTAATGCAAGAAGCTTTAGAAGGCACAGGGGATTTCAAAATTGGAGGAAGGATTATAAGAACAGTAAAATACGCAGATGATCAAGTACTTCTAGCAAGAAAGGAAGAGGAGCTACAAAAAATGATAAATAGACTAGTGAAAACAGGTAGAAAATACGGTATGGAAATAAATACAGAAAAATCCAAGGTCATTCGAATATCGGGTAAAGAAGAGAATCTGAACATAACTATTGGGGGAAAGCCATTAGAACAAGTTTCAGAATATAAATACCTTGGAAGTATCATAACACTAGAGGCAAAATGTACGGATGAGATCAAAACTAGAATAGGAAAAGCAAAAGCGGCTTTCAGGAGAAAGAAACAACTACTTACAGGGAATATTAGGGAAGACATCCGCAAGAAGTTGATAAAATGCTACGTATGGAGTATAGCATTGTATGGGGCAGAAACATGGACGCTAAGGAAAAATGACATCAAATACTTGGAAAGCTTTGAAATGTGGACTTGGAGGAGAATGCTGAAGATAAAATGGACAGATAGGATGAAAAACGATGAAGTGCTACGAAGAATAGGAGAGAAGCGAATGATTATACAGACTATTAGAAAGAGGAAGGGTAACTGGGTTGGACATTACCTGAGGAGAGAGAGTATGATGAAAGAGGTGTTAGAAGGAAAACTAGATGGGAAAAGGGAAAGAGGTACGAAAAGGTTTCAGCTGATAGACGATTTGAAAGGGAAAGAGAGTTATCAAGATATGAAGAGGACAGCGGAAAATATGAGTATATGGAGAACCAGGTTTAACCATGAATAATCACGGACCTGTCTACGGACAGACTACCTATGATGATGATGATATATAAGATAATTCCCTGCCAAAAATGACAGGTATGCATGAATCAGGTATTAAATTAAAATTAAAGCACTTTCCTCTTTTATTATCTCTAATTTATACAGGAACCTTTCAAAAATACATTATACTATACATGGGGTGGGGGTCCATAGGTTATACTAGAGGATATGGGTGGTACGTAGACGCGAAAAGGTTAAGAACACAGCATATATTCGAAGCACTAATTGGACAGCTAAATAATTAATTATCCTAATTAAAAAGTAACCTCATGAGAACTGTCGAAAACTTTCCGTAACGGATCTAATTTAAGTCTCTAGCTTGATATAAAATTACTCATATGTTAGAAACATAGCTATAAATCTACCTCTTCCTTCCTTTCCATCCTTTAGTCTCGTCAAAAGCAATTCACCTTCATCGTCTAATCATCTATTTCTCTCTAATCCTCTACCTATGCGCTCTCTCTATATTGCTATCTTTCTCTCCCTCTCTCTCTCTTCTTACCGTCTTCCTATTTTTTCTGATCCTCCTCTCTCCCCTCTTCTCGTAATTTGATCTCTCACTTTGCAACATTAAGGAATGCCCTCTCCGAGAAACAGTGACGATAATTGCGCCCCTCTACGGGATTAGGACGGGACAGGGAATGAGTAATGGCGTGCGTTGTCTGGTTAAGACAAAAAAAAAACGAAGAGAGGTAGTTGTGAATATTTAGGGCTTGGACAGATGAAATAATGAGAGAGAGAAAGAGAGAGAGAGAGAATGGGAAATGGAACGTTTCGAGGAGTTAGTGGGTGTCTAACCACGACCTGCCACGGGATATATCAGAAAATGTTGTTCTTTCAGATTTGTATGTATCTATCTTCTTCTACGCTTTCCCTCTTGATTTTTCTCCCTAGTTTTCACACTGTCATTCTCCGTGTTTTAGCTCGTGGGTTTCGAAAACATCTTCGACCCACTCGTGGGCGAGGGGAGTAGGGGGCGGGCGTTTCCTGCTGCTTCCTCGTACGCGGTGTGAAAGAGGAGAGGGGAGTAGAGGGATAAAGTAGGGGAAAAGGAGCAGGAGGGATTTAAATCGAGATTGGAAGTGATGCGACGGGGGGAGCCATGTTTAGAGAAGGAGTCTTCCTTATAAAACTTAATCCCGTGGAATTTGTAAATAAGGATTAATGAGCGGCCTCAGGACATTTTCTTCCCAAAAGTTGTTTTGGATGATGAAAGAATAGATTGCAGCGTAGCCTGAGTGACTCAGATGATACATTCACATGCATCAAGTTTACAGGTGTTGGAAATTTAATTCCGAATTTTTGTTTTAAAATGAAAATTAGTGGCTATGATAAATGGAAGGAAACAGTGTCTACAATTTAAAAGCAGCTTGCAATATTTAAGCAGTTTATCACGTCCTTTTTTATTCATAAATATATTTTTATTTGATGAGAGCACTGGAAAAAAGTATTGTATTAATAACTTATATAATAACTTCGATTTTGATCTCACCGAAGAAAAAAACTTCTTCTTCATCAGCAGTTCTGAATTTTGCGTTATCCAATAAGGGTGTTTATGGACGCAAATATCCGATGATAAACGCAATAAATTATTTCATAAAGAAAGTTTTAGTAATGTGATGCTATTTGAGATTCAGGACAGGGGTTTGCCAGATTCTACGTATGTGATCCAACAATCGAGCGGTGACTGTCGCAGGGGAATGGAGACGAAATATGGCATAGACGCAGGAAAGAGACAGATGAGGAGACAAGTTTTAATGGAAACCGACTGCCAAGAGAGTTGAGGGATTGATCGAATTTGTTTGAGAAGCTTATAGAGAGAAGCACGTTAGCGATGTTGGATAGCCCGAAATGAAATTTCATTTAACGGGGATTGATATAAAATGATGTCAGCAGTTATGATCTTTAATCCAGGAAAATTTTCTGATACTCAAGACATGTTTTTCTTTGAATGTTGATGTACTATTAAATAAATGTCTCGAATTCGGATGTGTAAGTATATTTAGATTCACATAATAAACTTATCCGTTTGACCATTTATTACTCTTAATAAAAATGTCTACTGCTGACATCAATCTATATAAAACATAAGTGTTGGTTGGTAGATCACGCTATAAAATTCAATTAAGAATCAAAATAGGAAATTTAAGTTTGGCAGGAATGCTTGATTCAGATATTAAATGTGATTGCTGTAAACATAATTGGAAAAACGAGCCTGGATTATTTCTATTTTTCATGAGATAACATGTAAAAGTAGGCTTTTCGACGTCCTGGCTTTTATTATTTAGGTAATTAAAAATAGAAAACCAACATATGATCATGTGATATAAATTATTTTAAAGAGAATTTAACAATGTTTCTTATTATATTCATCTTTTTTCGTCTTCAAATCGAAATCGCTCATATTAAATATTTAAATCACACATTTTTGGAGAAATATTGCCATTTAACGATTGCTGCCTTGACGACAATGTTGTTGTCAAAACTCGAGCTCATGTTATTGTTCCACGGATAATGCCTTTTCCTCTTCCTCCCTTCCCCCCTCCTCCCATACCTCAACACTTGTTTTTATTGAAAATCTACTGCTGTTAGAAATGAAATCCATATAGTGTATGGCGACAGTTAAAATAATCTATTATCAGTTGAAAATTTAAACTACGATTTTTATTAATTTGAACCTGTCATTTTTGACGGGAAATATAATAGTTTGAATATATAAATATTTTTGGTTCAGAATCTCTCAATATAAAACTCTTCTTCTGTCACTCTGCCTCACGATTTTTGAACGTGTTTTTATGAAGCATCCCGGTAATAGATTAAAATTTGACAGGAACGTTTCAATCACGCCTTAAAAGCCAATGATAAAAATGTCCCGAAAAAGATCCGAGTTCGAAACAGATTTCATTTGTTGTTCTATAAGATAACACATAAAAAGCCATTTTATGATTTGTAGTCTTTCATTCTTTTGCTAATTAAAATTTTTAAAATTCCGTTTTATCCGACATGACGAATATAAGAATGAATACACAATTAACTACGAGCCATCAAAAATAGCTCCTGCAGCACTGCCAGTATGGTATTACAGCCAAAAAATGCACGCATAAGCTCTGAAATTTTTCGAGGCTGGTTGTTTAGTAAAATAACAAATCCCAAACACTCACTATTTTAAAAAACCTGATGTAGCCAGCACATGACTTTCTCCATATTTGTAATATATCTAAAAATTCCAAATAGGTTACATAAAAATAAATATTTTATGAAACTGCGAGAAAATTTTAGACTTTAAAAAGAACAGAAATTAACTCAAACCTTAGCCTTATGATGTTGCAAGGGTCGCCAACTTGTTTCTTGTTATGGGGGACTTTTATGTCAGATTCAATGATTTATAAAAAATCGAAGATGTTGTTCAGTATCTTTCTTTTCCACTAAAAGCTGATTTAAATACAAGGCATATTGCGGAAAAAATTGCTGACATTTTCCACATGGAAAAAACTATACTTGAAAACGAAATTATAACGCTGCAATCCGATCTATTCTTAAGAGCTAGGGAGTCAGAAGAAGGCTTTTGGAAGTTTGTTAGTCGGGAAAAATATTCAAACATTAGAAAATGTAGTCAATATATCCATTCTTGTTTTGGATCCACATACTTATGTGAATGGGCGTTTTCATATTTAAAGTTAACGAAAACGAAGCAACGTTCCTTGCTTACCGATTCCCATACTGAAGATGCCTTAAGATCGTCCTTGTCGAGGTACACGCCCCACTATGAAAGCTTAAGAGAAGATATGAAGACACAAACTTCTCATTAATTAAACAGTTATCTTCATTTTTTGTATATTTATATTTCAAAATGTTTAACGTCAAAATGTTTATTTTGAAGTGTTCTTCGTTTATTCAATAAATTCAATAAACTTTGTTCTATCAAAACTTGTATATTTTGAAATGAGTAATTTTTATTTTCCCTTTGTACTCGTATTTAATAATTGCATTAAAAGGTTTTTCGTCATGGTAGCTCGTGACTACTTTTTATATAAGAAAGTCGATCGCATCAAGAAACAAGTTGCCCACCCCTGCAATATAATAAGGCTATGGAATTTTTAGAAATATTACAAAAATGGAGAAAGTCATGCAGTGGCCACATCAGATTTTTTACTTTCTCCATACGTAGTATAGGGGAGTGTTGTTTTAATGAAAAAATCAATTTCGAGATTTCAACGTAAATACACATTTTGAGGTCCCCTGAACACGTTTTGACCATTTTCTCGATTATATCTCTATGTGCATTTGTCAGCTTTTTTGTGGGTGCTATAACTCTAAAACTATTAATCAGGTCAATGCAAAAATGTTCTATTTAACATTTTTATGAAAGTCACAAGAACTGAATAATTTTTGGTAAAAATCGGTCAACCGAGAGTGGGTGTTTACTCTTGTCACATCCGTTATTTTGAGATATTTGCTTTAATATTTGATATATTTGAAAACATACTGGAATAAATGTTGTAGGAAGTTTAACTTTATGCAACCTTTGTTCGAAATAGTTTTCTATATAATGCGTTATTTAAGAGATATCTTAAAAACTATATTATATAGCTGCCACCACCACACTACTTACCGACGACTATTGTTAACAATTAACGCTTAGTTACATATTAGTAATGCTCCTTTTTATTTTCTTAATTGTTGGGTTTTTGTGCCTATATTCAATATCAGAAGGCTATGGTTTGAGTTTGTCTTTTCTTTGTGAGGTCTAAAATTTTCTCAGTATCTGAAAATATATATTATTATGCAACCTTTTGGAATTTTTAGAAATATTACAGGTATGGAGAAAGTCTTGTGGTGGCCACATCAGATTTTTTTATATTTGCTTTAATGTTTGATAAATGTAAAAACTTGCTAGAATAAATGTTGTAGGTAATTTCATTTTCTACATCCTCTGTTTGAAACAAGTTCCCATATAATACATTGTTAAAGAGATATTTAAAACAAGATGGAAAAGAATACTCCATAAATGGAATACACAGAAATTTCAAAGGAGTTCTTTATGGGAAATACGTATGAAACGATATCAAAATATTAGGTGATTCTCCAATTAAAAATTTTTTAATCTATAACTTATAGATCACATAAGAGTATGGGAGAGAGAAATGTTTCATTTATTCGTTTTTTTTTAATATTTGCTGTAATATTTTATAAATGTAAAAACATACTGGAAAAATAGTGGTAGGAAATTTTTTTTTCTACAATGTTTGTTTGAAATATTTTCCTATATAATGAATTTTTTAAGATTTATTTTAAAAACTAAATTATTTAGCTGCCACCGCCACACCACCTACCGCCGACTATTGTAAACACCTTACGCTCCTATTTATTTTCTTATTTGTTGGAGCTTTGGGCTATATTCAATATCAGGAGGCTACAGTTTATTTCTGTTCTTAGTAAAGTCTTTAAATTTTCTCGCGGTCTCTTAAAATATTTATTATCATTTAACCTATTTGGAATTTTTAGATATATTACAAATATGGAGAAAGTCATGTGCTGGCTACATCAGATTTTTTAAAATAGTGAGTGTTTGGGATTTGTTATTTTACTAAACAACCAGCCTCGAAAAATTTCAGAGCTTATGCGTGCATTTTTTGGCTGCAATACCATACTGGCAGTGCTGTAGGAGCTATTTTTGATGGCTCGTAGTTTATTGTGTATTCATTCTTATATTAGTCATGTCGGATAAAACGGAATGCCGGATAATCAAAGGTCGGATAATCGGGGTTCTACTGTATAAATAATTCAAAAGATACGAAAAGTCAGGTTGTCGCGGGATTTTCCCGATTATGTCCTCCATTTTCTTGTTCAGAACGTGTTATGCCCCAGTTTTATCTCCTATGAATCTGGTCACCCTACTATTACCGCTTCACTGGTGAAGAAAGCCTAAAAAGTGTACGTTGTAATTTAACTCGAGAACATTTAAATTCATGTCCCGTCATTTTTGACGGGCACTTACTCTAGTAATAGATAACATGTTAACTTCTGATATTTAATTTGTTTTCCTCTGCACTGATTTAGTGGGAAATCCAACTTATTATAAAATTTCAATATTCTTATTTGTCCTGCGAAATCGCAACGTCGTATTTCCATGTTAAGTCTTTCTTCAACTCCCCCGTGGCATATATAAAGTCCTTCAACGCGCTCTACTCTCTGATTAGCAATCTTCTTTTGATAACTTTTTTCTCTCTTTTCAATGGCTCTTGTTTGATTTTCCTCTCTCTTCAATATATAAACTCCTGCTTATCATTGTCAACGTGTGTCAAATAAGTTATTCATTTATATTAATATAAGTGATGGATTATGGAAGAAGTCCTTCAGATGATTGAATACTATTTGTCTCCGAACATTGGGAAAATAAATTATGTCTTTGCGCTTGTTAACGAACCTAAAAAAACACAACAATGTAACTACGGAAGCTGTTTTGCTCCACTTGAACTTTTAAAAATTTTATCTCTCGACATTGACTGCTGTTTTGACGAAATAAAGATATCTCAAATGAAACAGGCAACGAGAATCAAATTGCTTTCACGTCTCGCGAGAAGGAAACCATGCGACGACGTGAGGGGAGATGGGCGGAGGAAATAAGGGAGGGGAATGGGGCGGGAGAAAGAGCTTCAAGAAATCTACGTGTTAGAGATGGAGTATTTTCGATTCAGGAAGTGAGAGGCTAGGATTTCGAACGAAGGGCCTTATTCCCATCACGATCGCGACGTGATCCTCAGTTCTCCATCACTGCCTGCGAGGGTGCGGCTTCATCCCCATCCCGCACCGTGCATTTGAATCGCAGGAAATCCTATCAATAAACGTCCGACAGCGGCGAAGTTGTTCGCATCCCTTCTTACAGGAAAGAAGCCTTCAAGGATCCCCTTCTCTCTCTATCTCTTTCTCACATTCTCTCGCGCATGAGCAGTCAAAATTCCGCCATCTTCTCTTTGCAGTTCTTTCAATTTGAATAATTGCGTATTATCCGCCTCGTTTATGCCTTGGATCCCATTTTATTCTCTCGTCACACTTCATCGTCATGCCTTTCGTCGTTTCGCTCTTCCGTCTTCGGCGCGCCATTCTTTCTACTCTTCAAACCTTTCTTCCTGTCTCGACGGGTCGTGAATGTTCCTCAAGTCCTCTTAAATCTGTGATTTTTAAGGATTTGCTAGCATCTGCCATTCGCTCTTGTTTCCCGTGTTTTCCTTATTAATTACTTTCCTTTGTATAAACTCAATTTTTCCCGAGAATGTATCGTTTTTATTAACTTAAAAATGCATTTAAATATATATATTTATTTTCTCCAATGAACTGCGCAAAGGACAAATTACAACGGATGGTACAATATCAAACAATCTTTCACGTCCACATTCGCTATTATACTCTCAACATTCATTGTCTATAATTAATCAAGTCAGGCGTTACTTCGTGGAAGTAGGTGATGTTATTCATATTAAATACAGAGTACTTTTCACATTTGTTTATATTTTTGCAACCGGTTTCGAATGTGATACGGCATCATCTGACCAGATGATGCCGTATCAAGTTCGAAATCGATCAAAAAAATTAAATAATTGTGAAAAAGTACTAAGTGTGTATTTAATATGAATAATTCATTGATCTGTTGATAAGGTAAATTTTCTTTAATCTTGTTTTTTGTTTCATCGTCTACTCGATTCTTCTATTTATTTATTTTCTTCTAATTCCTTTCTTCGTGCTTCTTCTTACCGTCATCATCATATGTCTATTTACTAATCCGTGATTATATGTTTAACAGGGTTCTCCACAATTCTCTACTCTTCGCAGAACTCTTCAATTCTCGGTATCTCCCTTTCCCCTTCAAGTTTTCTATCAGTTGAAACCTTTTTCATCCTTTCTCGTCCTGTTTTCTTCAAGTTTTTGTTCACCATATCTTTATCTCTCGAAATTCCAAAAGGGGTACTTTTTGCTCACTATTTATTTTTTATAGATTTTCATTTTGTTGAAATGCGAATATAATGCTGTAAATTTTTAATCATTTTTTGTAAATGGACTTATATGATTACGTCTTTTTCCTGTGCAGGTATATTATTTTAAACGCAAAGTAACTACAAAATCTTATGGGGACAAAGGAGTCGCTATAACTTGTGTGCAGTTATATCCCGGTCAAAAAAACAAAATGTAACAATTCAAGAACAAGAATTTAAAAATGCTTGTCTCAGGCAAGGTTATGAAAAACCAGATGCGGAGTTTGACTAAAAAGCAGCCATCTTCATTGGAAATTCATTGAAAATAAATTATATAAGGATTCTTGAATTTTTCAACCATTAGACGAACTCGATGTTTCCCTTTTGAATTAAAATGTTACAATATAAACAAGACGAGAATAATTTTCACATGTCGCCATTATCCACTTGCATAAATTGATCTATTTTCTCTTATTTGCGGAACAGTAAATAAATCATCAAAAACTGCGCTGCTGATGTTGAATAGTGCCGATTTATTGAGATGAACTTAGAGAATCACTGTAACTTCCTTAGTAACAAATATTTCTTTCGTATTCTAATCTCTAAACTTAATATTTTTAAATTCATTTTAAATAAATTGTTGTAATGATGGATTTTTATTTAGTGAAGTTAATGATTGATCCTCTCCTCAGAAAATTTCCGGTCTAATTCTCCTTTCGCTTTCTAATAATTTTTTTATCAATCCCTTCTCTAACATTTGCCCCAATGATAATTTTATTCTAACCTTCCAAAATATTTCCAGCATTCTACTCCATTGCCATATTTCAGAGTTTTTTCAGATATTTTGTATCCCTTCATATATTTTTTTGGCGTTAATTCTGTTGTTTTCCGGCGCCATTCATCTAGTTAATTTTGCTTTTCTACCGTAAGAGCGTTTTACTTCCACTCATTTTAAACCTTGAATTTCCTGATTCCGTCTCTTCTCTCTCTGATTACACACATTCGCCCTCTTTTCTCTTCTTCCTCGATATATTTTTCTCTAATATCTTTTTCCATTCTCTCTTCTTTCTTTTTGTTTCTATTTCATCTGCTTCCGCCCTCCCCTACTCCTCTTCCCTCTTCTCTACTTAGATTGCATTCAATCTCCTGCTTGTATAGATTGGTCTATTCACTCTTCATCTAACTCAGCAGCTTATTTTATTCTTCAAGGGAGAACTTCTTCCTTTACCTCTAAGGCCTCAACCGAGGAGCTTTTATCTTTTCCCCAAACCCTTTCATTCATTTCCTGGGGCATTCCTTTATTGGAACGGAAAGCCTTCCCCATCCCAGTTCGATCATTCCTCCTGCTTTTCTCTCTATCTCTCTCTCTTCTTCTTTCTTAGGATGCAGCGCTCACACTAATTCCCCAAAGGGCGAATGTCTTTTCTCTTTCTTCGGCGAGCAACATCACCGTCTATTCCCTGCGGCTTTCTTTTTGAGAAATTTCCTTCTCTCGGATTATTTTTTCTTCTTCTTACCCTGTCTCCTTCCTACCTTCTAGCAAAAATACGTGTCCCTGCTTTTTAGGCACGTTTTATTTAAATAGGCCATCATATTTTCAGCATCTATAAACTATGGCATCTTAAATATTAGACCTAGATTTTCCTGATTGAAAAATATTTTTTTGTAGAGATATGTATTTATAAAGGCGATTTGTAACACAGCAAAGCAGATAGATACAAAGTAAACGTAACAAACTACACTACCCTCTATCTGATGTAATATAAAATATATAAAAAATAAAACGTTAACTTAAAGAAACACGTTTAAATATACATTCAAAATATAAAGCGTTGAAAATGCTCTTAAATTAAACTTTTCCTGAATATTTTAAAGCATTAAATAAATAGAATTAGTGCTTCAAAATTTCTTGATTGGGCTTCTTTTCTATTTTTAGACTTTGGGTAAAAAATTTGAACTTTATCCCATAAATAGAAAGTCAATTAACTTCAAATGTTTCTTTAGGGACACAAAATTACTTTATTTTATACTTTTAATTTAATTTAAAAAATACTTGTCTCAGGTATCTCCATTAACCACAGCTACGTTGTACCCTGTTGAGCTCCATACTGCATACCAAACATTTTGTTTTTGCCTATTACTTATATACCTCATTAATTAGGGAGAGAAATTACGGCGAAGATATTATACAGAAAGGAATCAAATTCAATGCTTTAATTTATTGAATCGCGGTGTCACAGTTGATTTTTTTCTGCATATGTTTATACCTGTTAGTAGTAAAATTTAGAAATTATGTTTATTAAACGAACGTCAACATTTTTTAAGCGTGGCGCCATTTTCAAGGGTAAACGGAATTTTACGTCACCCTCGCCTCGATATAAGGTTTTGCATTTATACATACTGGCAAAACAGCGTTTGTACAAATTCATTTGTTGATACTGCATCATCCTCAGCTTATTTGTGGAAAGATTATTATCCGAACAAGCATTAATAATTTCCAAATCGGTGATTTATATATTTTACAACGTGTTATTTTGCGGCACTTCAATAGTAAAACACGACTATAGATGTATATTGTGGTTAATTGCATATCTTTTTTGGTAAATTTGTTTATTTCATACAGTAATTGAGAAATTCCTATAATAAACAATATTATTATATTTCACGTGTGACACATTTTGAAAAAAATTAAGCATTAATTAAGTACGATTAGTGCTCCAGAATTTCTTTATTTGACTACTTTTCTATGTTTAGGCGTTCTTTACAAAAAGTAAAAAAAGAACGCCTTATGGTTAGGTCGTGTCCGTCAGTCCGCATGTTTTATCTGCAAAACTACTTGGCGGATGTTCATGAAATTTGGTATTTAGGACATAAGGTCATAGAAAATAAGAAAATGACATAAATGGTTAGCGCATCCTAATCGGGAGTGCCACTTTACTGGTGACAAAAAATAATATTTTCTTTATATCTCGAAAAATATCACTTATTACAAAGAAGTCTTCAAACGGTAAAGTAGCATGTTTTGTCGGATACATTTTTATAGAAGGAATGGCGGATTTCAATAAAATCAAACGAGAATGTCGTAATTCAATTTTCCCGTTTTTTTAATAATTTTTGTCAACGAAAACAATCTTCGTTGTGACTGAAGTCAACATTATCTGGTGTAAATACCTAATTGATTTAATTTTCCGTCGTGCGCACGAAACTTTTGGTAAATAAATGGAAATGGATTATCTACGACGAAGAAATGAACGTAAATACGTCTATTTTCTTTACTTATACACAGCGCTTGTAAGTGAAAAGAAATGTATAATTTTCGACAAAGGAATGAACGTGAACATAAAGATTATATTACTACTATTCGAGTGAGATATTTTTTAAATAATCGTCGATTGTTTTATTAATTACAACTGTTTAGTAAATAAATCAGTGAATCAAAAATTTGATATTTCTTTGGCATCACTACTGACATCATTTTTCAGTTCGTAGACATTATACTAATCCATTAATATTTTCATTTTTAACGTGATTGCATAAATCGCAGAGAACGCCTCTGCCTCGCATGTATGCATGCATGATGTGTGGATCTTTCCTCTCTTGTTAAACTTTGGGTAAAAACTCACAAACCAATGATTTCCATCATCATAAAGGCCAACAAAGTTTGCTTAAACCGATGGGAACTGCCAAAAAGATAGGTTTGATTTCTTACATGGCACATATCTCTTCAAATCTAACGAAGCGTGGTGAAAAGTTTGCCTGTGAAAATTAGGTCCACCAAAATGAGTGTTTGAAACTGTTTTTCACTCAACATGAAAATAGTTCCGTAAAAATATATCACCTCCTTAGCGGCGTTCATTGAAGCCCTGAATTTTTATACGAATGGAACTTAAGACTTGACGGCGGTTAGGACGCTTAAATTCGATCGGAACCAATTTGTCTGCCAGCCATTCCCTCTACTACTCCTTCCTTTTATCTCAATTTTCTCCCACGTTTTGACTTTTGCCTCAGCCCACGTCCCCTCTTTGATCCCCTCTTCCCACGAATCAGTCTCTCTCTCTCTTTCCCATTTAGTTTCTCACCCCCCATTACACCACTTCTCCATTTTCTTCTTCTTCTTTTTCATTTCACTTCATCCCACCCCCATCTCTTTGTCCCCTCCCTTTTTTTCTCAAGCATCAATTCTTATCTTCTCTCCTCACTTAGCCCTAATGTGGACGGTCATTCCTTCCGTCTTTCCCTTAAATTCATCATTCTCTCTACTTCCTCTCCATTTTCCCCCTTCCTATCCTCTTTTCCACCATCTTTTACAATCCCTAGCCGCGTCCCTTTCTCTTCACCTCCACTTTGTCGTCCTTTTCCCAGCGCTCTTGCCCTCCCTCTTCACTCTATAAACCACTACCGTTTGTTTCCTCTTTCAACAGCTCCACGCATCAGGAAGGGAGAGAGAGAGAAAGTGGAAAGAGAGAGAGGGACTCTTTCCGTTTTCTCCGCGGCTCTTCTTACTTCTTTGACCCTGTTTCCGTTATACACAATCGCAGTCAACTTTAAGAGCAACGACCTCTCTCCAACCATGTCTAGCTAAAATGGAGGTTAGGAGCGACCGAACATTTGGCGATGCTGTTACAGTCTGCTATCGGCCTAAAATATTTAGTTTATTTTCTGTTACTATTCCGTCTCTTCTTTGACTTCATCTATAAAATAACTGTAACAAAACATAGTAAACTGAATTTATTTGAGCAATATCTGTCTCCTAAGGTCAGCTAACCAGATGTAACAACCATATCTATATATTATATTCTAAAACACACATGCAAAACATTCATATTTTGTTATTCTATTTTGAAAAGTAATAACCAAATCGCTTTTGAATGTTATCAATGTTTTTTGACAAAATTGGCAAATTTAGCAACACGGCAATCTGCCTGAAAAGGGTTGTTTTAACGGAAACGGCTGGTGCGTAGTCAGAGATAAAAATAAGAAGCCAGATGATGACTTTTAGTTAGCTGAGCCTTTCTGTACACTTTGTACATACATAGAAAATATATAGCAAACAACCTTTTTGTTTATATTTTTACTTTTCAAATTTGTCTTCATTTAAGGAGCGACGACGGATTTGGAATCTGTAAAGAAGTATTTAAAAATTAATGCTGACAATGCATTAGGTGGTGAATTTGCTTATCGTGGATGACATGAGTTTTTCTCCAAATCCTTACCTAATGAGTAAAGATATTATTATTGTCATTTACTGATAATAACTAACAATTACTTTTACTCTAACTACTTAGTAAATATCCATTTTAAAGGGCAACATAAAATGAAGTGTTCTTCGTGATGATATTGTTTATTCATAACTAGTTGCTTATTGCAGCGTTGCTTGCAGCATCAATAAAATATATGCTTACCGCCTCCCGGCATGGTAAATTAATGCAATGGAAATCAACAATGTGTGTGGGTTTCCTATTTAGAAATATATTCCAAAATGCTACAGAGCCTCATGCTGCAAAACACATCATGGTACGGATTCATTACATAATCTTGCGGGAAGTTACTAATTGTGTATTTCATTAGGAATAATATAAAAAACTTCCACAAATTCACACCTGAGACAGTTATATATGATATTATATACCTTCTTTAACTTTCTTTTTCAATTAAAAATTTACATGAAAACAAAACGCGGTGGCATTTGCACTGAAATATCTTTGCGATGAATGGTCATAGCTTATTTATGTGGTACAAAATTGGATGATTTATTGAATAAGATGTATTAAGATATTTACAGTCACTATCCTTTCCTCAAGAATTTTTTTATATTTTACTCTACACTAAATGCTATGCTGCTGCTAATTCAAAACAGACTATAGCTAAGTTCAATTATATATTCCTTTAAAATTCATTCGTGGATTGGTAGACATTTTGTATGTCAACCAAAACTTTATTATATATGCGTGTCAATATTTAAAATATAATAATAATGTTTAAAATGATTAAGGAGTATTTTCCGGTAAGGATTTTTAAATACAAGAGTACCCAGGTAATTTCAATAATATTATGAAGTTAAATAAGATATTACAAAGTATTAATGGAGCCATTGGTTGTCATAGGAGCTTCGTTCATAAAATGAATAGAGATCACTCGAAACGTTAATAAAACTAACTTATGTTTCATTGTGTGTTCATGAATCTGATAAATTTAATGTATGGCTATTGATACCTTTTTCAACTTTTCAAATTTTCTCATGAAATATAAATGCCAATTACAATAGGCCGCGTTTCCAGGGTGCGCCATTACCTATATTGCTGTACCTTCTAAATTTGTTTGTCAAGAGAGTGTTCTAATTCCATTAGATCATTTAGTAGGAGATATCATATCAACCCCGCTGCATGATCAGTGAATGAGATTTCGAGAAGCGAGCGAGAAGGCCATTGTTACCCTTTGGAATACGGCGCCACCTATATATACTTCTGATATCGCTTCTCTTTTGTCCACGGCCGCCGCCCGTGCCATTTTCTTCTCCCACTTCCTTCCTCTTGGCCCTTCGTTATCTCCTTCTTCCTCTAAACAGGACCCATCGGACGAAAAGGGTCCTGCGGTCAGCCGACCTGAGACGCTTACTGTGTGTGGGAGGATGGGTCAATATCCAGGTGGCACAGCATCCATAACACGTATAAGATTAATGTATTTCTCAGAGATAGGAGAATAAAATGACTAGGTCAAGAGATTTTGCCTTAAAATGGAAAGACATGGCAATGAAAGGCTTGGTATTAGCATACATTTCTTCTAAAGTGAAGGATTAAAAAAATATAAATTCTTATTGTATTTTATATTTTTCGGAAGAAGCACGATCTTTCGCCCTTTTCCGTTTTGTGAAATATACTAGTACAGTGGTTTTGAGGCAGATTTACCTTGCGACCCCTTACATGAGGATATTCGGTCGCCGCGACCCCCCATGATTTTTTGAGATGTAAATAAAACGGATTTCTCCAAAAATGGGAATTTATGATAATAACCTGAAATGGTATCATTTAAATTATTTTGTTTATAAATATTTATGCGTATGGATACATATTTAGATGTTTGTCATTAATGAGACATATCTACTTGTTATAACAGATACAGGGTGTCCGAGAAGTCACCGTACCCCTGATTTACTTTCATCATATATTCATTACATTCTCTGATATGTACTCGCATTTTATGAATCCAACAGCACCATCGTAATCGACACAGAGATTGATGCGTTGCCATGTCCTCCGTGACATCTTCCGCGGTATTTGTGGTGTTACAGAAATGGTTTTCTGTCCAAAGAGAATCCTCATTACACGTTGAAGATGGAAAACAGCCCACCACAAGTGATGTTGCATGCAGGTATAACTGCCAGTCATGTCATTGGTCCATATTTCTTTGAAAGACCTGTCAGCGGAGCATCATATCCGGACATGTTGAAGAATTATCTTATACCATTGCTGACCAACAGAGGGATCATGAACAGGTGTGGTTTAGCATGATGGTGCGATAGCTCATATCATGCTAAATGATTGCTACTTCCTCAACGAAGTATTTATTCTGAAGATTCCAACTGTCAATCAAACACAAAACATAGACTTATAAACTATAAATTAAAATTGAAGGATTGAGAGAATCAGGAAAAAAGCAGCTGATATAGCGAAGACTGTTTGCGACCCCCGCAAAATTGTTTTGCGACCCCCTTTGGGGGTCGCGACACTACGTTTGAGAACCATTGCACTAGAGTCATAAATCATTTAATATAGTTTCAATGAAAACAAAATAAATTATACTTTGCGAAAACATTCATCTCTTAAAATTTCCTCGGCTTAAATTATGGTGTTAAAAGATCGGTACTTAAATTCACTTTAAAATTCAGGAAGCAAAAATGAAGGTTTGTTAGTATGAATATTCGTTCGCGCGATCTATAAGAGCAAATTATATGCTGTATCTAATATATTATAACCGCTGTGTCTCTGCCTGCCTGCGTCTGAAGCCTCGAGTGACGTCACCTTCTGGCATGAACGCAAATATACCGAGAACGGTGGGTTCGATGTCGACGATTATTTCGGTTGAATACTCTTGCAGGTTTTAAGTGGATAGTCGTCCCCCGGAAAGGAATGGTTTCGATACCAGGATAGTTTTTGTTTATGCATTTGATTAACACAATCGGCTAGATTATTTTATTCCACGCAGAAAGAAATGAAAATTCTTATTCATACCGCCGATTTTGTTGTTTAATTCGTGCTTGCTCATATTTTATGTTTATATTAGAGTTTCTTCGGTTTTTCGACAAATCTAAAAGGAGGTTGCTAGGATAGGCAATACTTTTCATCTCGGATTATTAGACTCTGGCTTCAAGTGCATTTGCACTGAGCTTGCAATAAAAAGCTTGAAGGTCAAAAACAGATTAAGTCTCGAGTGACGTCACCTCCCAGTATAAACGCAAATATATCAAGAACGGTCAGCTCGATTTCGACATATCTTTCGCCTGAATACTCGGCGCGAACTCTTGCCGTTTTTAAGCGTGTAATCGTCTCCCGAAAAAGCATGGGTGTGAAATCAGAAAAGTTTTCTTTTTTGCATTTGATTAACACAATCGCCTGAAATACGATGTGTAGACCTAAAGTCTTCAACCTCTTAAAATAATTTACCATCAAGACTTTCACTCAAGATTTACACTCTTTCACGTAGAAAGAAGTGAAGATTCTTATTTTACTTCCTATTTTGTTGTTTAATTTATGTTTGCTCATTTTAAAAGTTTATATTATTTTTTTCCGATTTTTCAACATTTCAATTGTTGATCTCGGATTTTTGCATTGTTAAACTCGGTCTTTCAAGTGCATTTGCACTAACAAGGAGAGGACACGGTAGTGGGATCACGCATTTTTATGAAACTTGGTAGATGTATAGCTCTGGATTAAATTTAATTAATTAAATTTAACTGGGCAGTCACATTCATATTTTTATTTTTTTCTATGTTGTTAGTTTGTCGTCCGGATTTTGCATGGTTCTTTCAACAAAGTTTAAATTATTAAATCGCATATTCTTCATTGGTCTCGGCAAACGTTACATCTTATATCTATATTGATGCTTATGGCATGGAAAGGATCCCTGAAATTAATTTTGCAAAGACTTCCTCCGAATACTTAATATAGACCCATTAGGCGGAGATATATCAGGCAAAATAACGTTGAAAGTATAAAGGAAAATGAACTGGTGAGAAGTCCGCTAAAAGTACAATAATATAAATTATTAACATTATTTCTTTTATTAATACCTCAGAAATTCTGTTAATTGATTTAAAAAATTAATAATCTACAACCATCAATCGTCATCGGGAGCAATGATGGGGAGAGTTAGAAGGGAAATATTTATTTGCTTATGTAACAGAACTTTTGTTTTATGATTCATTCCCATAATACGATCGTACATCTCTAAACCAATGGCGATAGCACTATCAGTTTTGTGTGATTATTACGGAGTTATTTTTAAACAAACAAGCAAACGTCGAGAATATTTTTTTAAATCTACGATTATAGTATTTTTATTGATTTGTCGTTATTTTTCGAAATATCTGTGTTTCATTCCCATAATACGATCGTACATCTCACGACCGATGGCGATAGCACTATCAGAAATTAAACCCCTTTCGTGAAAAAGTTTGGCGAAAAAGTAAAGTGCCCCAGCGAATAAACGAGATTTCCTCGAATTTTCGTCATCGGACGGCGGGATACATCTTCCTGGAGTTGGATCTCGTAAAGATTCCATCCTAAAAGTTCCAAGTCCGCAATTGTATGAAAAAATTAATTTTTCAACGAACTGTAAAAGGTTGACCGACGTACAAGATATTTAGAAAAATAACGAAAAATTAATAAAATCGTAGACTCAAAAAAATATTCTAGACTTTTACTTAACTCTGTAAAAGTCACACAAATCTGATCGTGCTATTGCCAACGGTCGTGAGATGTTAGATCGCGTTATGGGAATGAAACATAAAACAAAAGTTCCGTTACCTGTCGATGTATAGGCAAATGAATATTCCCTTCTAACTGATACGGTATGTATAGCTTTCCACAGCTATCTTCAACTACTAGTAGATTTAAAAAAGATGATTTCCTCAACGGGCCGCGCCAGGAGAAGCAGAGGCCCTTAATGGCAGCCGAGCGACTGACAAACAACCCTGTGGTGACACACCTGGGCTTACAACCGGTGATACAACCACAGCCTGAGAGATTGGACATCAATAAGGCTGACTGGAAGAAATTTGGAAGCATCCTGACAATGTCCTTGCCTCCTGGAAATGAGAGGCCGACTTCCACAGAGCAGCTGGACGAGATGGCCAACAGCCTTACGGACAACATCCTGCATGCACTTAAGGCCTCGACCCTGATGTCGAAACCTAAAGAGGCAACATATGCTGTCCTCCCTGCCTGGATCGTCAAGGACATCCAGGAGAAGAATAGACTACGGAGGAAATATCAGAAGCTCGGCACACCTGATCTTCGACGCCAACTCACCGCTCTCCAGCACAAAATCAGGGACAACATCTTCCACTTCCGAGGAGAGACCTGGAAGAAAAAGGTGGCCTCGCTCAAACTACAAGACGGCTCAGTCTGGAAGCTTGCCAGAGCCCTTCGCAGCACGCGCACTCCAGATTATCCAATCATTACGGATGACGGAGAGGCCTGTACAGATGCGGAAAAGGCTGACCTGATGGCCAACTATTTGGAAACAACATTCCAGGACAATCCTCCAGGCTCGGAAACTATGGATCTGACAGACGATTTGGAAGAAACAACGGAGGAAGAAGAGCTGCCTCGGATACTGCCAAGTGAAGTTCACTCCATCCTGATGCATCTACCCCTTCGGAAGGCACCGGGTGCAGATGAGCTGCAAAATGAAGTTTTGCGGCAGTTACCCCCTGCTGCAATTAGACACCTGACTGAGCTCTTCAATGCTGCCATCAAATTGGGACACCTACCAAGCACCTGGAAGACTGCAGTGGTGATCTGCGTCCCAAAGCCAGGAAAGGCCCCAACCAGGAAGGATTCCTACCGACCGATATCCCTCCTCAATGGCATCAGCAAGGTGTTTGAAAGGGTCATTGCGCCATTCATCACCTCACACGCTGAGACGCAAAACATCCTACCGAGGCACCAGTTCGGGTTCCGGCGGGAACACTCAACAACTCACCAGCTTGTACGAGTAGTAGACTTCATCACCGAGTCATATAACAGAGGTGCATACGCGGTCGGGGCCTTCTTTGACATAAGCAAGGCCTTCGACCGAGTATGGCACAAGGGACTACTCTACAAGATGAAGATACAACGATTCCCGGCCTGGCTGAGAAGACTCATGGCTTCCTACCTCGCGGAAAGAACATTTGCTGTCCGATGGAGAACGGCGAAATCTGACCTGCATCCCATCTGTGCGGGAGTACCACAAGGGTCGGTCTTGGGACCGATCCTATTCAACCTGTACACGGCAGACATCCCCTCTGGAGGCTCCTGGAATGTCATGGCTGCCCTCTATGCTGATGATGCAGCGTTACTGGCAAGATCCACCAAGTCCTATGCAGCAGCGTCCTATCTACAAGAGGCTACGGAAGAGCTGCTGTCCTGGTACAGGAAGTGGAGAATCACCATCAATCCAAAAAAGACACAGACGGTAGTCTTCCACTGCCGACTGAAGCCTAAGATACCGGAACCGCTGGAGATAGGGGGAGAGGAAATCGACTGGGGGAAGTCGGCAACCTACCTCGGTGTCATCCTTGACGCCAAGCTCCAGTTCTGCCACCACATCAAAACCATCATTGGGAGAGCGTATGGAGCAAGAAGGGATCTGGCTCCCATCCTGAGGAACCCTCATTCTGACTTGCGCCTGCGCCTTCTCCTCTACAAAATGGTGATTCTCCCCACCATACTGTACGGTTCACCAGCCTGGTCTGCTAGGATCATGGCGACGCCAAAAAGAAAACTGGAGGTCCTACAAAACGGCACCCTCCGCATGATACTGCGCCCTGGAGCAAGGATCTCTACATCCGCCCTCCTATCTGCGGCCGCCATCCCATCTGTAGAAGACAGAATGAGGGACGCGGCCAAAATATTCTACGATGCCCCCAGCTCAAGGAGTCTGAGGAGCTGAGGAGCATTGCAGAAGTATCTGTGAAACCATGGGATCGACAGAAAAGGCCTCGAGCCGCTACTGGCGATCCTGATGACCAACCGCCTCCTAAGAGGCGGAGGTAACTGGGGATAGAGGAATCCCATAAGAGGCGATGGAAGAGGAAAGACACGGACCACTGCAGAAATTCCCAAAGGAGAAATCCTGCAGAAATACCCTCCTCGCCGAAGAAGACGAGGGTTCTGATTCAATGCGGCTGCGGCAGCGACTGACAAGAGGACCTGAGGACACGATATAGACAATTGGAAGGCCGGGCACGTACATATTGCAAACGCTCCCCAGAATTGAATTGAGTTTCACTCGCTTTGCACAGGCACAGTTTGAGGTAACAGGACGAATAGAATTTTTCAGATCCAAGTTAAGAAAGTGATTCGCGCACATATTTTCAAAGATGAATCACGAATCTCTCATTATTTTGAAGTCATCCTGGATTTATCCATAGAAGACTCTCGGTTTCCTATGTTTTGAACGTAATTTTGATGTACGACGATAGGCCAGAAAATAGCAATGCATATGGCTGAAAATTTTTAAAGCAATAGATAAAGTTAATTGTTTGAAGACGAACGTGACGCCCACAGTTTTTTTTATTATTTTACATTGATTGCTCTTAAATAATTTTCGCTTTTTTTACGGGATACTAGAGAAATTTGATAGGATCGAGCAGTTGATCATGGACTTTAATGTAAATCAATTTTTAAAAAACTTTATATAGAGAAAACAGACGAAAAGGATATATACAGTGTTTACCAATGAGGATATACATTCATCGGTAGCAAATATTACAAGCAAATTTTAAGTCACTAGCATCAATCCAATCAAAGTATTTGATATGAGACAATGATAACCGTGCGTGAATATATATTAACGTACATATAATATCGTAAGGGATTAGATATATTCATGGGTTCCTTTTTCATTAATTTAAAATCACCTAGCTATGTGGAGAAGAATGATATTTCTCATGGGAATAATTTTGAAAGGGGAAAAAATTCTGTTATGACCTGAAATCGGACTCGGGTCTTCCACTTCTGGACGGTTATTCTACCACTGCACTATCGTAGTAGATTGTTTCTCCTGTTTCTGAACGCAGGATATCAATTACGGTGTTTCTTATGGTCATCTCTTAAAATCCATTTAAAAAGTTTGTTTTGAAGGCGTTCTATTTAAAATAAAATTAGCATAAATATAAGCAGCACTAACCAATGCTTTCCGTAATAGTTTCTTTTTTTCTCCATAAACTAAGACTTCTCTTACCTCTTTCGAGTCCCAAACCGTAACAATGCATCGCTTGAAAATTTTAAACATTTTCACAATAGTATTTCCGACGGAGGTTTAAACAAATTATTTAAACATTATTCGGGAGTATAAACATGATAATAGGGGTAGAGCTGGTCATGTTTGTTTGTTTTTTGTTGACATGGGATTGGAACATTTTAGTGGTACTTTATTATTCTTTATAATATGGGTAAGAGGATTATTACTTTCTCCATATATGTAGTATAAGGGAAAGTATTGTATTCCCGAAAAAAATCGATTTCGACATTTTAACGGAAATACAGGTTTTGAGTCTCCTGAATACGTTTAGACCATTTTCTCGATGATGTCTGCGTGTGTATGTGATAGCTTCTTTGTGGATGTTCTAACTCAAAAATTATTAATCAAGTCAACGCGAAATTTTGTTTAACATTTTTATAAAAGTCACAAGAATAGATTAGTTTTTGGTAAAAATTGGTCAACCGGAAGTGGGTGTTTACTCTTGTCACTTAGTCGTTATTTTGAAATATTTCCTTTAATATTTGATAAATATAAAAATATATTAGAATAAAAGTTGTAGGAAATTTAATGTTCTACAACCTTTGTTTGACATATTTTTTCAAAATAATGCATTGTTTAAGAGATATCTTATATTTTTAACTGCCACCACCTACCGACGACTATTGTTAACAATTGACGCTTAGTTAAGTCTTATTAACGCTCCTTTTTCTTTTCTTAATTGTTGAAACTTTTTGGCTATATCCAAAATCAGAAGGCTATGGTTTGAGTTTATTTCTTTTCTTTGTAAAGTCTAAAATTTTCTCGCAGTTTCTTAAAATATTTATTATTATGTAACCTATTCGAAATTTTTAGAAATATTAAAGATATGGAGAAAGTCATGGGGTGGCTACATCAGATTTTTTAAAATTCTATTTTAAAGAAAATTAACTAAGCACTTCCATTTTTTTTCTATAGTCCCCATAACATTATTCAAGTAATGATGCTAATATTTATGCCAAGGCTTCAGTTAGTAAATTCGAGTACGACTGCTATGCCATTAATCACCGACATTGAACTCCAAAACCTACAGATATTTCAGATAAGTTATAATCTCATTGTTAGCTAGAATATCGATTCATTTAATAACTGATTACTAAATCTCTATAGAAAATAATTTTTTAATAATAAGTGGATATTTAAGCAATTATGAGGAATATTTAAAATAACATATCATCAAGCACAAACATGGAGCAAGCATATCACGAAAGTGAATGAGGGTTTATATTATTGTATCTAAGCTCCATAAAATAATAATAAATAATGCAAAAATATACATGTACATGTACTACGGCTTAAATCCAAAATATGTTCAATTTTGATATTACCTTATTTCTTCGATTGTAATTGGTTTAGTTTACTTTAGTAATTGGTTTTGTAATAGATTTTCCAAAAAAATAATACTGCAGACGCCATCAAATGTAAGACGCACTCCAATTTCAGAGACATTAAAAAGTGAAAAAATGTGTTTTAGATTCGAGGAAATACGGTATCTAAGTGTATTGGATAATGCCGATCCAGAGGTAAAAACAATAGTGTCTCGGATTTAATCCACCTAAATTTCTTTAAATATATTCTGCATAAGATGAAAATATGGCTCTCAAAGCGCAGTCTCGCCAAAATGAGAAATTTTAAAATTAAGCTGGATATATTTTTTAGCTGTACTTTAAGTGATTTTTACGTCATTTTCTGTTAAAGCCCACCGATTTGACATTCACCATATATAATAGCCGATTCTGTGCAGGTAAGTTATCAGTATTCATTTTATGGTTTTAATGGTAACATATGCACTCATATTAGTATGTCTGTTTCCCTTGCGTCCAAGTGTGTGTAGGGCTATCATAAAAATTATATAATTTCAAAATTATTTTCATATCAAACTATTTCCAATTAAAAAATATTAATACTCTCAATGGAAACAGTAACGAATAAAGTTTATTTTCAGTTCATAGGTTTACAAAACGAGGTCTGCGGGCAACTCAGGCTATATCCAAATAATTGTCAAACTCTTCCCACACATTCTGTAAGGTGTATCATCTAATGAATGCTACAGCTTGACAAATCCGATTTTTTGGTCATCCAGATTAGCTGGCAGTTAGACAGGTGATATTTAATAAAGTTCCTTAAAAAGAAGTTCATTGGCGTTATATCAGGCGTCCTGCGAGGGCACTCTCTTCATTAAACAAAACATTTGACAGAAGTGTTTCATCATTCGAAATCCAGCCTTTAAAATCTCAACAAATATGAATATTTTCTATCTTATTCTGTGATAGCTTAGAAAGAACTTAAAAGGCCTCAATTTCTCCTAGATCACAAATAAGTTTATTTTTATTTTATACTGCTATTATTACCACCAATTCAATGAAATTTACATAAAACAAACCCTCGTTATACGCTTTACCTTCATTCTTAGTTTAGAATATTCGAGGATAGCAGCCTGTCTAAGAATGTTTTCATTTAAAAATTCGGCAATTCGCCGGTCGCGCGCAGCATCAAATTTTCTCTTATTTATGCCAAAAGAAAACAAATGTATGCGTTATATATATCCAGCTTTCAATTTTATATAAACACTTAATATAATAGGAGGTGATTGTTGAGTTTTTATGAGAAAGTATAAAATATGTTGAAGTGTTTGGTCATTCAGCTAAAATAACGCATCCCTGATGAACGACAAAAAAAGTGCTTTGTGATTTTTATTACAAAATCGGAAGAGTGAACTTTTATTTATACGTAAACACCGTATAAAATACCAGAAGATCACTTGTTTATTCAATTTTGAGTTATTTATACATATAGAAATAAAGTAATTTTTTATCAGGCATCTAACCCCCTTTTTTTCATAGGTACTTGACCTGAGCGTTCGCGGTTTCGCCATTTGCGGCCATCTCATAAACGTATCCTCCACTAAAGTCGAGGGTTTGCTGTATATGATCGCAGACTAATCACGAGATCTGCCACAGCGACGGCGCAACAATGGGCGTAACCGGATGATGGGACGTGAGGCGAGTCTTGATGGCTCTTCGCTCTCGAGGGGCGATTTCTCCGCCGGCCACCTTCTCGCTTATCTCCTCCACTCTCTGGACATTGCGAATCTCATATGCCCGTCATCCTTCCCTCGCATCAACCGAGCCCCTCCTTCTTCTTTCCCAAACCCCCCTAGGGTTTTAGGCAAGGAAAGGGTTTTGTATGTGAAGGGAGGGAGGGGAAGACCGTCATAACGCGGGGGATGGGAGTCAACAGATAATCCTCGCATCCCTTGTCCAATTTACATTCCTCACCGTTGTACGGGGCGTATCTCACATGCGGAAGCACGTTTTCCCTTCGCCACCATCGCTCAAGCGTCAACGCACTAGATCCACGTCCCATCTCCCGGCTGCCAACTCCCGAGGCTGAAGGGAAGTTTGTTAAACTCGTACGCACGTCAAGGGAACCTGGAATGGCGGTCAAAGGGTGCTTCATCAAGGGTCATGACGTTCAACAAGCAACGTCATCGGAAACAGTTGTTTGTCTATTGGTGACAAAATGTGAGTGACGCCTTCCGATGTGGCTATTACTTAAAGTAATGTCTTTTTCCGCAATATTAGCAATCCAGTTGTCTTAAAACATCTTAGAATATAGTTATTAATATATTTTAATTAATAATGTGTAAATTTAATTAACAATTTGGGATTAACTCTATTATTGAGCAATATATTTGTGGCGACTTTTATTAAGTATTTTCATCCTAAAACATCCGAATTCTGTTTTTTTCGTTATTATTTCATCCTATATCAAGAGCTAATATTTATATTTATTTATACATCTTTCCATTAAAGATAATACTTCATCTTCCTTCTAATATTTAAATTCCACTGCGTGGTTATGGCACACGCCTCGGTCTCCTCCTCCCTTTAACAAACCTTCATCTCTCCAGCGCTTTAAAAATGGTTCCCCGACCTTCTCCTTCTCACAAAAAATCGTTTTTGGCTTCGCTTATTTCCACGCATCCGGGGTCGTGGCTTCGGGCTAACCTTCATCCAATCTACGCCATAGATCTCCCGCAACCGCCATCGCCACCTACCTCACCCATCTTCAGGATTTAGGTATCCTAATGGATAAACAACCCAACTTTCACAAAGTATGTGCACGTGGCTGCCTACCTCACAGGATGTACGCTTCATTCTGTGGCTGCAGTTATACATATTTATTTTAGATAATTTTTTATTGCATTGATAAAGACAAATAACTTCACAAAAATAAATTATGCATTTAAAAAATATTTAATTTATTCTAACAAGTTTATTTGCTCAGTGTAAACCTGACAAGTTGTGATTATGCCAATTTCCAGCATCGAATGTAGCCAAAGTTTATAAATTTTAGAATGAAAATGTTTATTGGCATATTTGTCAGAATTAATACTCTACAGATGCAATTGAATAATTATAACGTAAAGTATTAAAACTGAGTAAATATAAAGTTAGCCTCGTTAATCTGATTGTCGTTTTTTACTATTATTCAATCTTTTACATTTCTATATATTCTAATTACAAATTATGACGAAGTGCAATAGAGGATTAACAGCAAAAATAATTAACTAATTGTTTTCTTCTTAAGATATGAAATTTAACTTTTCTTTTTGTAATCAAAATCAATTAAAAAAGGAGAGGAAACGAATTTCTTCTGGAGAAAATCAACCTTTGTCATTTAAATTATTCACAAAGGAATACTATAATGAAGTTTTTCTACAACTCTATCTTATGATTATTGAAAGGGGATGAAAATAGCCTCGCGAAAACTTGCACCTTTTAAGGGAATAATTCACGAGGGAAACTCGGCAACTCTTTCTCGGGTATTTTCAGCAGATGGAAGTTAACTCTGGCGATTTCCACCGACTGCACGTTGAGTCACAGCTGTGCTGGAGCTGCATCCTTCGGGTATACTCTATTCGCGAACGGTCTGTTTGGCTAGTTCAATGCACGAACGGGTCTCTTTTGGGGATTACTTTTTATTCCTGCCAAGCTATGTTTCTCTCTTTTTTATCTCCCTTTCACATAAAGAATGCCTATACTCACTGCATGTCGTATTCACTATTATTCACTCCTCTAGTTCCTAGCTCCCATACCCTCTCATTTTTACCTCTCAGTCTCTGTCAATACTCCCAAGCGAATAAGAGAATATAAATTCTTAGCAGGAAAAGTCGAACGAGCTCGTGATTCGTGATAGCAGGATAAAATTCCAACTCTGCTGCCTACGACTGATCCAATTAAACCATTTTTACCTTCAGGTGATTTCGCGAACCTGTTAAAAAAATATCTGATGCTATAAATATTGTAAATGGTGGCCAAGCAGGGAATTAAATCAACATTTTTCGTATTTCTACTCTTCACATGAAATTATACGAAGGGTGTTTGGAAATTAACCGGAACTAAATTTTGATCTCCAGAGTTATGTCAAATACCGGTTTACTGCAAGTCGTAACATGCCACTGCATGTCTCATGCATTACCAGTTCAGCAGATGTTTGACATTCTTATCAGTTTCCATTCAACGCTCATAGAGTAAAGTTTTGTTTAAAATTCCATTGTGGATTTATGAATAGAAGTAATTGTAAGATATGGGGTAACGTTTTGTGTGTGTTTCGGTGAAGCAGTCACAAAAACGTTTGAAATGATAAAAAGTGCATTCAGCGGGAATTGTTTATATCGCGGTGGTGTCTGAATGGCATTCAAGTTTTTCTGATAGTTTTGAATCAATCGACCATACAAATCACGATATAAAATAAGACTTTCGTTATTTCTACATTCAGTGGCAATACAGATAGACTAGTCTAAATAACCTATCTTACATAAATGTCTACATAAAAATTAGACCTTATTTATCAAATTATACATCTCACTTTAGTGTCAGTAGTCACTATATCTTTAACAATTTATATACGAAAATCTTACGCGTTGAAGTGGGGGGACACTGTAAAATAATTTATTATTTTTGTGTTAATTTTTGAAGAAGTTTACTTTTTTCTTTCACTAAAAATTTCTTCCCCATACCTGACGCCCACTTTGCTTTCATCTTATATTGCTTCCCTATCATTGAGCAAAGTATTCTTCTCATTCGTCAGACTTTTTCTTTCACATCTCCGACCCCCATCTACTCTACCATTCACATCCTTTCCTCCAAGAATTCAGCTCGAAAGGCATGTAAACATTCTCTACTTTCCTTCACAAAAGTTTTGTTTTTAGAATTTTTTCTCTCTCCCTTGCCCTTAAATCTTCCATCTATTTCCCTCTGTTCTCTTCTTCTCTCTTTCTTATATCTGTAATTCTTCCATTGCTACGGCACCCAAGGCACGTACACCCCTGAATGTTCCCGGAGCTTTGTGAGACCTTCTCTTCCCTCCTTCACTCTCTCCTTATTCCTTACCTCCCTTCTGCTAGAATTCTGGACCCTCCTTTCATCCTCCTCCTATTTTTCTCTTCTCACTTCCCGATTCCTCCCTTCTCCAAACCTCTGCCTTTAATCTCCTCCTATCTCCTTGCCCTTCACTTCAGCTAGAGAATTCCTTCCACAATGGCAACGGATAGAATGAATGGGAATTAAAGGGTATGTGCGTGTGTGTTTGTGTGTGAAGGAAAATTTTTTCGTTTCAGACCAAAGAATAAGGCTTATTCGCCCATCTTCTTCCTCTGTCCTCAACACACGCACATACAAAAGGCATAGGAACGCCTACGTAGAGGAAGGAGAAAAGAGAGGGGGAGAGAGGTAGTCCGCGAGAGAAAGAGTAGGAGGGAAGGATTTTTAGATAAGAAGGAGGTTTTATAATAGCATCAAACGCCTATCACCGAGATAATCCTATCAAAATTCCAAGTTAACAGTATAAATATATTCATAAGAATCAAAACCTTATATGATATAACTGAGTCCATTCAGAAAATGATGATTCATTATTTTTTTATATCTTTAAATATTATCTCACGATGCATTTGAAGTTTAAGATGAGAATAACTAGTGTAACGCGCTTTAAATTTTAAGAAAAAAATAATTATTTTACTATTTCTGATTATTTCAGAGTATAATTGGCATTTTATTCGTTTCATTAAAAACAATTTTTAAATAAAGGGTGAAAGACATTTATGTCTGCCATAGGAATCGGGTAACCGTTATTTTCGAAAAAATTCTTCTTAGCCAAAACACAAATACGTTTCTCAAAATATTTTAAAATTTTCAATTTTAATATCAACTGAATGAATTTCATAATTTAATAAATCTAGACTTTACAAATTAACCAATTTTCTTCTTTCTATTACGTATTATTAAATCTCAAAAATAACGCAGGAACTATTTTGCTGTTCATTTTAGCATCAAAATAATTATTAGGCGTTTAGTAGATATATATTTTGTTAAATATTCAGTAATTATATAGAGTGTATTTCATACTTAGAGGTTGAAAGCCGCCTTCGTAAGAATTCTCTAAAGACTATTGTATTTTTCAAATAATCTTCCTCTCATAGTACCAAAAAATCCCCTCTTCATAACATTTTACACCCCTGAAAGGCTCCATGATATGCTTTTGTTAAGTTACAAAAACTCTTCATTGCAAAAGATTATTTTAATTAGAATTAAGGGAATAATTACTCTTTGATTCATTCTCCTGAAAGAAAGCCAGTAGACATTCAGATTCGTTTATAATTCTTTTGTGTATATTCACACCAATGATGCAGACTCCCACAGTGTTTTTCCATTAAAATAAGCCACTTTTTTCTTCAGAACATCATTTATCAAATAACTGTGGAAGTCTCGCATTGTTTTTTAGTCTTTGACCGAATATTTATTTCACTTGGCATTATTTTGATTAACACGATTCATTTTGTAGTATTTCTACTCAATGTTAAATAAAATGTGTTTAGGTGGCTTTATACGTTATTTATTGTCTGATATACGTAGTGCAATAATCAGCAGTAGAATTATAAAATTTGCAAACCTAAAATGATTGTTATACTCGTATAATGCGTTCCCTTGGTATTCTTAATTATTCAAATCAATATTTTTATAACAATTTTGAAATTTATAATACCGATTAATTACATTTAACGCTTCAACACTTTCTAAAATAGAAATGATGCGTCTTTATTAATCGGAGACCTATTGTTCTAAAGGTAAACTCTATTAAATGATTTGTTAGCTAATTAACGTATTCTTAATGCTAGTGAGTTGAACGAAATAGTTGTTATTTATTTCCGTAGAAAGAAATAAATACAAATTTAAACTGAAACCGTTTAAGATTTTGAATCAATTCCTAAGCCCGCTAGCACGATAATAATACATTCCTATTAAACGTATCCGGCAGAAAATACTAGGAAAAAGTGAGAGCGTCATTTGCTGGCGCAATATGATAAAACGCTTTTTATTTATTGGAGTCTATTTAGAATTGGAACCTTAAAATATTTTATAAATTTAGTAATATTATTATATAACATTAAGTAATGTATTCTATAATTAATTTAAAAATCTTGACTTTCTTTCTATATCAATTTGATTCAAGAAAAAGCACTAAAATTCTTGTTTCAGGCATCTCTAACAGCCACAGCAACGCTTTAACAAACCAGATGCGCATTTCGGCTAAAAGAACAACCCCTTCCAGTAATAATACACCAAAATAGATTCTAAAAGAACTAGAATATGGATTCTAACTCATTTAGAATCTGTATTTTGTTTATTACCACTGAAGATAGCTGCGCATCTGGTTTTATGTAGCCTTGTTGTGTCTGTTGGAGATGTATGTGTCTAGTATTTTTAAGTGCCTTTTCTTGATTTTTTCAGCTATAAGACGAGCTCGACAATTCCCCTGGAACTATAACCATTCGATCCGAATTTTAAAATTTTGAAGCCACTTCCTGCCACCCACAGATTTTACAAACGAAATTCTTTTGCAATGTTAGAGATAGAATTAATTGTCACACTAATTACGAAAAATTTTAACTTTCTATCTATAACCATTTGCTCCAAATCTTATTTAGAAATAGTGGAAGTCGCCCTCCTGCCGCCCACCGATTTCCACAAAAAACATTGGCAGCGTAATAAATGGCATCATAGATTACATATACCGTGCAAATTTCAGTCTTATATCTCTTACCGTTTATTTGTTATTTTTAATTTAATTGTTAGGACATATAGACAGACAGAGCGAAAACATAAGTTCATTTATAAAATAAAACGCCTTAAAAAAACTATTTTGAGGAAAACACTTCCGCAAGATCTACACGGCTGCTGAAGAAAAATAAAAACGAATTTTTGCGGCATTGTCCGCGGCGGCTAATAACGCTCTCCCATTCCCTCACGCCCTCTTTGTCACTCTTCTCTATCCATTTCTCTCGAGACCGCTCTTTTGAGAGAGGGAAAAAAGCGGCGCTTTCACTTCCGCTCAAGATTCATATGCCAAGGGCCTTATGATAAGTGCGCCCCCTGTATACCAGTGCGAGCCGCCTCACCCCCTCCCTTCTCTCTCGCTCTCCCTACCTCCCTTACTCTCCCTCCATCCCTCACAATACCCTCTCTCTCTCCTACCGACTTTCTACGGCGCCCTAACCATCTCTTGAAATATTCCACCCATTTTTAATATGCAAATGGCTCATTTATTCTCTGATATTTGAGTTTTATAAAGGGTATCTTTCTCGTGTGTTTTTTTTCTATTTTCGCGCCGCCGCCGCTCCGAGACGGGTGGAAAAGTCGGAGGCGATGTGGCTTAATTAAAGTAAGGGTAACATTTTTTGAGGGCCCTCTCCCTTTTTCCCTGGCAATCGGTTCGCATTGTGGAGAGAATAGGAGGGAATTTAGGTAAGCGTTTATGCCGTGTTAATGCTCTCTTCCTTTTATTTTTGGTTATAGCATTCAACAAAAGGGTTTAAATTTCATTTTCCGCGGAGATAAAAAAACAGGGAGAGAGAGGTTATTAAATATGCATGACGTTCTGATTGCAGTCAAATTCATCAATGTGAGCGTTCTTGGTTTCGTGCAAATTAAGCTCATTTTTGTTTCGACGTTTTTGGGTATCGTCTTAGCTATTGTGTTATATGAAATACCTAATTAATAATGAATTATTCCCTTGTATTTTTCCGCACAAATTTAAAGTTAATGAATGGGACCGATGTCAATTATGTACACACGTTTCCTTTGTCATTAACAACAATTATTAGGTTGAGTTTAGGCAAAAAAATTAAACATGTAATGCTGCTCAAATGATACAAAAGTTATAAGTAGGTTTGGTAGGATTTGATTTAAATCAAAAAAAGTCTATATTTTTTAATTTTCAAATTCGACGAAAATGAATAGTCGTCGATAAGCGTCGATTTTCCAACAAAATGGAAATATATACATCCAAAACATGTTCTGAATTTTAATATACAAGTCGTTTCTGTGTACTTTATTCGCAGTATTATATTCTACCTACGTTTTCGTTCCTTTTCTGGGCTTACATTAACAGTGGGACTGAAGGAAGGATATTTTCTTACACTCAAATATTGAAAAGCTCACGATTCTACTCTGGACAATCAGGTAACAGTAAGGCCGTAGGGTAGTTTTGAGAACACATGCTTCTTAGCCCTTTTGAGGTTTTTGAGATTATATTCCATGAGCATTTCTATACAGATAAGATCATGGATATGCCCTGCTGAGAATGCCTCGACCCCTGTTAATACGGCCTTAAAGACCTTAAACGGGGTTCGGAAGTAAATAATTTCGGTGGTCACTTTTCTACCTACCCCTCCTACTCATCACCCCCGTGGAGTGTATTCCGGAAACAAATGTTTCTCGATTCTAGCTAGGGTTTTTCCTATAGATGACCTTGTTGTATGCACTTTCACCCTTTCTCCCTATGCACAACCCAATCTTTTGGCAACCTTTTCTTAAAGTTATCCAGGAAGGATCGCTCCTCTCTCGTGCTTTTGGCTTCTTCGTCTTTTGCTGCAAATTAGTAAAATTCAATTTATATGTAATGATTTAGAAAAGGTTCACATAAATTAGCAATTGTTATTAAAAATTGAAGAGGGATTAAATATTAATATTTATTTGCTATTTTTTCTAAAATATTTTGCCAATTGTAAAAATACATTTTAATCAGAAATTGAGGTAAGACTGAATATTTAAGTCTAATTTTTATCTATATATTTTGTTAAATAAAGATAATATTTAGTACAGTGATGAAGTATATAAAATGATTCAAAGTATTAGAAAGTTCTTTTTAACGCCTAAAATATTAATAGAATAATTATATCATTAATGTTTTTCCTTAATTATTCCTTAATTGGCATCAACGAATATCTAAAATCCTTGAAGCTGAACTGGAATATTCTTTTAAGAATGTTTCTCGGAAAAAGCAATAGCATATTTTTCGGATTTCAAAATGTAAAGTAGAATTGACTATCTACACTCGCGAAATAATATATTTGTCAATGACGCGATTGGAAGAATTACTGTATGGAATCCAAAATATCTAGATTGAGAAATACCAGCTTACAATATTTGAGATTAAATATATACTAAGTTTCAGTGTGGTTGAACAACTATAATATTCTCGTGAACGATATGCAAGGTCCTAATTTGTGTTAATCATCGAGATTCAGTTAGTAAAAGCCGTGAATCAGCTATTAATATGTTTTCTTATATAGGTTGGTTGTCAAAATAATCACGTTTGGAAAAATTTGTAAAGAAAGAAGTGAAAATAAAAGAAATATCGTTACAGGTTCGCACAATGAACTTTTTTCTGCACTAACTATTTATAAAGAGGTAAGCTTTCAAGTCAAATTATTTGTATATATATATATATATATATATATATATATATATATATATATATGTGTGTGTGTGTGTGTGTGTGTGTGTGTGTGTGTTTGTGTGTAAACACAATACGTCGCATTAACACGTTTTTTACCGGATTTAGAATCCCGCACTACAATCAGTTCCTGGACATATTCTCATAACTCCAAAAGAAAAAGCACGCGAAGTCTCGTGGCCGGCTCAAATGTGGTGATTTTCTTGTTTAAAAGTCACGATTTAATTAGTAAAAGATTAAATAAACGATTTAAATATATAATTTGTATCGTATACGTTTTTTACTGTAAGTAAAAGGTTAATTAATATTTTAATAAATTCGTTATTTAGTGTTTTGTTTAATATAAACATTAAAATAATTAAGAATTTCAAAATGAAAAGTAAAATTAAATCATCGAATTGTAAGGCCGAAAACAGCCAGCTGTATATGTAAGTAGTAATTTGAACTGTCGATATTCTTGGAAAATATCTCGGAAAATATAAACGTCGTTTTTAATAGTCGATTTTAAAAAATAAACGTCGAATCCTGCCAAGCCTAGTTATAAGTTATTCGGATTTAAAATTCAATAGGTTCATCTTGATTATTTAATCGACAAAAGCTCCATAAGATTACATAGAGCCCAGACTAAATTTCTCCTTCAAGAAAGACGGATAAGCACATTGCTGATATCACGCATAGCACACATAAAAAACTGAAATAGCTCGATCTTCAAGAAAAATGCTTCAAATTTTGCTTTAACAGAATTAATTTCGTTTTATCACGTCATCATCATCACCATCATCCGTCACTGTGTTTTTAAGCACCTTCATTCGGAGTTAATTGCTGAAACTTTGTATACGCATAGTTAATCGTGAGTTACGACCTAGAAAAAAATCAAAAGCCTTAGAAATGAGTGCGGGAGACGCTTTCAGGGACATATGTTTTTTCATTTTGATTACCATAAGAACAATTACAGGATTTTTAAATTGCTTTTTTAAATAAAATGGAATCTATGTAAGAAGCCGAAACTTAAGGCATTGTACGAAGAAAAACACGACGTTCGTTTTTCTTACTAATAAAATTCGAATCCTTTCCTTTTTAGCCCAAAAATTACTTAGTAATCCAAAAACGGCAAATTTTCGCGTTTTTAACATTGAGAAATGTTCATCATTCTGGCAACTCGCGTTGTTGCCTTATTTGTGAGTTCAATGCTTTCATATGGGAATTATTCGTCGTAACGGTTTCCTTTTCCTTTTGTTTATCTAGCAACATTTGATTAATTATTTTTATTTGTATATTTCTGAAACCTTAAATTGTACAAAACAAACAGTCCGGCAGATATTTGTGTAACTTAAATCAACGCTTAAAATCATCAGTGTATAAAAGTAACGATATAAGTGACATTTATTTTGTAAGACTCATTAAACCATAAATATGCCACATGGATTTATGTATGTCTCTAACGCTAGCTAAGACCTGCATCTTGACCTATATTAATTACGACTATAAAACTATTTATTCATGCTATTAAATTTTAAAAATCGCTTTTTTCCGGTTTACTGGAATAAAATAGTGACTTATTTATAATTTAAAAATCGAAACAGTTTCTCATTGGGTAATTATTTTGGTGCATTGTTGGATACTAACTGTAAATAACCGAGAGGTAATGATTTTAATTTATTTGATATAACAATTAAATTAAACAGATACTCGAACGTCGATTAAGGCAACAAAATCTCTTTATTTGATTACTACTCGTCATATGACGGGCATTCTCATTAACAAATTATATGAAAACTACAGAAATAATCATCCTATTTCCAACTTAATTATCGTCGGAATTGTGAACGAGGAGGCAATGAGATATCGCGCCATCCGCTATAGAACCACGAACACCGTCTAATTGAGGGATTTTTGGATGGAGTGGCTTCCAATAACTAAGAGCCTAGCCTTACTTAGAAAATGATTATGCGGGGAAAGTGGTGGCTCCCATTTACTCGAAAGGGACCGAATAAGACTTAGTAAGCACTTCTGCGGTTGGAGTGTTATATAAGGAAGGAGGAGGAGATGGGAAATTCCGTGGCCGTGATGACCCGAGGCTTAGCCGAAGAAATTATCTTGCGAGAAGTAGAGATTAGCTGTTTAGGCAAAGATGGTGCCCCAGACATTAGGTGCAGTCGGAATCGATATGGGAATATGATGCGATAGCTCAAGGAAATTAAGGCGAAATGCCCTTTCTAGTGGAGTCTAATTGCCTAAGTTGGAAGTGAACTAATTTTCCGTTCCTTTCCACGAGCACGCTAAGTTAATATATTGTGATGGTTTCGTTCGGAAAACTGAGATACGCCAAGGTAAAAAAATTATGTTGACGAACAGAAATTGGAAAACATTGCTAGCAGCGATTTAACGGATGCTTGGATGATCAATTTAAAAAGGCTTTTCCGCATCGAATAAAAAATTTTTCAAATATTTGAGGATTGAGTTAAATATATTCTTTAATAATTTTTATATTTTAAAGCTTAAGTTATACAAAGCTTGATACTTAATATTTTATGATTTATGAGCTTAATTATAAAGAATATTGATATGAGTGTGCTATTTACATATAGCGCTCGGTTTTGCTATGCTCGCCTAATAGAAGTATTTTTCCATCTAACCGTTTAAATAATGCTTTCATACGATCTCCCATTATATTTAAAATTATAACTTACGTAACGTATTATAACGTAAAATCACTTTAAAATGTTAGCAAAAATTAAATTATTTAATTCCGCTTGGGAGAAATTTTGACATTTTAAGGTTATCTGTGAAATTAAATGCCAAAATTATAAATAAATAAGCATTAAAATTGAACAAATCTAATTATTGAACTGATGTGCCCTGGTTAAGGCTGTCATTTTGGGTTTTCTTATTTAATAGTTCGCCAAATTTCATAAAATCTAGTCACTACATGCGTAATAAATTGAATTATTTTGAGTTAAAATGCTCCGTCAATTATTGTAAAATCTTTTTAATCGTTGATTAAATTACCGTTAATTGTGTGAATCGATATTTATGACTTTTCAGCGCTGAGGCTCCCATTTGTAACAGTTTAAAAAAATCCTCTAACTCGCTGTAAAATAAGTATTTTACGTACCTTTGTAAGTCATATGCAGTGTTAAATTATTGAAACAATTATAATTTATGGGTTGTATAATGATGGGGTAAATAATTCAAGGAACACAATTCAAGTGACTACTGTGTATATTCACAAAATTTATACAAAACCACACATTGGGATCTTCACATTTTTTAGTTTTCAAGGAAAACATACACTTCAAAAATAAAACTTTTTTAAATGTGACACAAAATTTACAGTTATCAAATTTTTATATTATATTTGATAAATATCCTGATTCAATTCAAACGCTGTATTGTTCTCTCGTGCCAATTTTGGTTCACTTATGGTTGTTCGATCTCTACACACTAATTTACACACCCACCTTCGTGCTTTTTCTCGGGCTAAATGAATTGCAATTCCTAATATGCAGTCTTAAAATTACTAAATGCTCATTAGAGTATATTTTTTTCTTAATGTACTCGGCGTCGATTGATATACAAACACACGTTTCGCCGACGTCCGTATAACATGCGACCCAGTGAAAATAACATAAACCTTTTTTAAAAAATGCATAATCCGACAGAACTCGCAAATTACTTCATCTCTCTCGTCCCAGCGTCAAATCATACAGTATCACAACCGACGGTGCTTTGAAAACCGTCCATGATCAATAGCCTGCAAGTTTTTTTTGGGATATTGGGACTCAGAAATGTAATACAGCTAATGGGTTAGGTGTGGGATATGTAAGAGGAACGTGCAAATTTTTCATCTGGTCCCATTATTTCCCTATTCATTTCGAAAGAACGCCATGCTTCATCGTCATTATCACCACGAAACCGCGCGGTTCTTTAAGTACAATATCATTTATATTTAGTAAGGTTCCTTGTTTAATGCCTGTCGAGGACACATTTTACGCTTTTGAAAATATGAGAGTAGTAAAATTCTTTGAAGAAAATTCATCATTTTGCTTTGAGATGGGAAAAAAATTCTTTGGAGAAATTCTAATTTAACCAATTCATACTAATGACATTTTAACACTATTTTTGATTTAATGCTAATAAAATGAAAAGGATCAACAGTATTAAATTCTATCATTTAATTAATGATTAACTTTCGTGGAAATGGATTATATTGTTTACTTTACAGAACTCATGGCGTTCTTTCGCCCCCGCAACGTCTGTGTATTTTTGAGAATCTCTTATCCTAAACGACTTTTCTATTAGTATGAGACCTATTTCCGGCATTTTAAAAATCCGGACTCGTGTAACATTAATTTGGTGAGCTGAGTCTAGCTCACAGACACGTGCTTGAAAAAAAAATTTGGTGCATGTGCCTGGAAAATCAACGACAAGGGAAAGTGATAGTAGTTACACATCGACCTCAATGGCTTCGATCACATTTTCGTTTCATTAGTATTACGAACAAAACTTCGTTAACGTTATGGTAGATTTAGAGTTTGCCATTTGAGGGAAAAGTAATATAAGCTAGGTTATGTGAAATAATTCGTTAAAATTTATAGGCATCAGTTCCTCTCAGCGTTGCATTGTTTATTTTGGTATCTTTCCTTTGCGTACTGGATATAAATCATTCCACTGATCCTTTTATAAGTTTGTTATAGATTCTGAATCAAAAAAGAGATTTGAACCATGCTTTTGTGAAAAGACAAAAATGAAATATAAACATTGCATAAAGTGTTTACGTGAAACATTTAATGGGTGGGGCATAAATAAGCTTTTATGGATGAACGATAATCAAATGATTAAACATATAAATAGGAGTAAAAACATTGATTAGGCGGTAAAATTAAAGATAATCAATGAAATCATAATCGGCTCACTATGAACGTCATAAGTACTGCATTGCCATATCCTGCATTTTTACTTTTTTATCCCAAACATCGCTCACAACATTATATAATCATAAAACTAAGTATCATTTTTCTTCTTCGCACTCCCTACAAAACTGCATTTTATATCTTCATCGGGTCAATTAATTTTTTTAAGGCTGAATGGCACCAAGGCGACACACTCTGTTCACGCCAAATGCGGCGACACCGCCGTATAGGGCAACATATGATATGATAAATACCTAACGACAAATTCCTTTCCGTCATTCATTTGATATATATATATATGCGTGTGTTAATGTGTGTATATATATTTATATATATATATTTTTTAGGGTTTAGCCATTCTGTGCACTCTGTGTAGTATGACCTCGCCCTCGCGATTTACAACCTTCACGTCTTCTTCATCCCCCTCGTCTCCTCCCCCTGCGTCTTCCTCTTCCTCCTCTTCCTCCAACTCAGACACGGGAGAGACCGGGCATGGCTCTGAACACTTGCACCTCACGATCCACTGAACGCTAAGGGTAACCAGCTCGTCACTCTCCGATACCGAACTCCAATTGAAAAGATGATTCGATGCGCTGCGTCTCCTCCGCCGTCCCCTTGGTCTCCTCCCCCACCTCCCCGCGTCGCCAAGCCGCCTCCTTACCCATCCCCTGCCAACCACCCCCATTTCATCCTCTTCTTCTCCGTCCTGCGCGGATCCCGCCGCCCCGGGCGAGTCCGATGACTGCCCTCCGTCTCTTTCTGTCTGCTGCATCGTTCTGTCCGGCATGCTATCTTCGGTGGACTCTCTACCGCGCACGGCGGAATATCCAGACCTTCTCCCGGTCCCCTTCTTTCTGTTGGGCTCCAGCACCCATAGATCCGATCCGGGGCGGGCCAGAGAGAGTAGGGAGGCAGGGGGTGCGGGCAGCCACCGCCCTCCCCAGCCGCCTACTAGCTGCTCCTCCTCCGTGGAGGACACCTCGCCCTCCGGTATCGGATGTCCCCTACGGGTGGCGCAGGCGAAAAGTACCCGGATGGTGTGGGTGGCGATGGGCCTGCAACAGGCGCCGGGGCAGCTGCCGCAGGAGCGCGGGCGGAAGCGTTTGCGGCTGCGGCAAGGCCCAACGCGTAGTCGCACCGGACCTGATGGACGCTGGGTGGCCTTGCATTCGTGTCCCTTCTGGAAAGCGTGAAAGGTTAGCAGTGAGGGTCAGGAAATACAGAGTTATTTAAGGTACTGGCAAAGTTCAAACCTTGTCCATTTGTAACTGCATCCTCGGTAATTAAGGTCCATTTGTAACAATGAAACCGTCGTACCGATTTAATACTTAAGGAGTAATGGACATAAGAAGCCTAGATTGAATTAGGTGAGATTCAGGAATTGCGATTTCGATTTCTGTTACTCTTAAGTAAAACCCCTGTTAGAGCGGCATTGTTTAAATCCAGTATTATCTCACACTATTTAAAAATATTTCTAAACACCCAAATTAAGGAAATAAGGTTTATCATTAGATTATGGTATTGAAATTTCAAATTAAATTAAGGTAATTCGGAAGACCTGGTTGAATGAAATGACCTGACCCAGTAATTTGATGTGTGAGAAAATTGGCTGTCGTGATTGGATGATGTGCCTGCCTTATTTATTTTTCTTGTATTTCAAAATCTAGATGTTAAAATAAATTAGCCCACTCGATATCTGTATTTGATTTAACATTTCATCGCAATTTTCCAAAGTACATGGCGTCCTATCAAAACATACTTGTAAGATTTTATGGAAAGAAAATAAAGAGATTTTAGTTTGATAAATTTTCTAAAAAGATTGGTATTTATAAAGTTGTGTTACATATGTCGCTATGGTTATTCTCGAAGTTGCATCATCTTTTGGAAAATTTATATATAATAACGGAGTATTACTTAAATACCCTAATAAATTTGTGCGTGATAAATTTTTAAATTTGAATTAATGGCAAAATAATTGCTTTAACATGAGAACTAGTATTGTTTATACTCAAATAATCGAACCTGATTTGATTCCAAATTCATGAAAGTTTAGTTATAATTCTGCAAAAAGGAGGAAGAATAGTGTAAAAAATAAGAATGAGCTTCAGGAAATATAAGGTTTGCAAGAAGACGGAGAGATAAATTGAACAATTAATGAGAGTGCCTTAGCATGTATCTTTTTCAAGTTCCCCTCTTCGATAATAAAAATTGCGCCTCGCGAAAAAATCGATGAAAGTCCTGAGAACACTCCGTTCCTTCGTCTCATCAGGATGTATTCTGTTGAGTTTTTGAAATCACATGTACTATATACTCAGTGATCACTTAGGTGTGCATACGTAATCAAGAAGTATATTCAGAAATATAGCAATTCTTTTCCTAATCGAGCGTTACTGTCTATTATTCGGGCTATTTATTAAACGATCAATTTCTGAAACTGAAAATAATTTTGTATCCGGTATTATTTCTTTTACCATCAATGTACAATCTTCATTGTTCAGCTAAGCTTAAATATAACAAATCACGATTTACCAAAAAAATTAAATTGTCTCATTCTTAAATAACATATGTGAATTCATTGCAATCTCAGTGTTAGGCAATTCTTGTTCCGATTAGTATAGAATTATCGTAATGAAAAAGGCAATAATCTAAGAAAAAAATTAATTTTAGAGGATTTTATCTCCACTTAAGTATGTAGAAGACGGATACTTCTATGCTATTCACATTCGTTATATTGAAAGTTGGAGAGTTCAATTTCAGGCTCAATCACAGAAATGGTTCCGGACGAGGTTTTTATGATGACTGCTAATGAAATATCAACTGAAATGCTATTAAAATCACATGCATATTGCATTCGTAATGTTCACTACGTATGAAGCCAAATTGATTCAATAGGTGTCTCTAATATCCATACAAAGGCTATGAAAACCAGATTCACATTTCGGTTACAAAGCAGCTGCCATCATTATTGTTTCACCGAGAGTAGATTCTAATAAGGAACATTATAAATGGATACGTTTTGCTTTTTATTTATTCTGGGATTCAAAGGTAAGAAAAGAATTTAAAAAATGATTCTCCACTCATGCCAATAAAGACGACTGAAATCTTGAAGCGAATGTACAAATGCAATCGTGAAGATCGAGAGCTTATATTATTAGGGCATACAGTTACGCGATTGGTGTTAGTTCACTCCCAGCATAAAATCAAGCTTTACTGCTTCGAAGCCATTTCAGGAAGTTAGGCAGTACTAATTACACTGATACTGAACTTGATGCATTTTAGCTCTCACTTTAACGAGAGATTAACCGGGGATTTATTTTAAACGGTTATCTTTAATCCCTCTCTCACGTCTCTCACTTTTCCTGTTCCCTTTCTCGCACCCTTTGCAATAATCCTCACCTTCCCATTTCCTCAAACTTTGACGGAGTTCAAAAGAAGTAATTAACTAATCGTGCACTTTGCGGACTCATAATGAGATCATCCGCCTCCCTTAAGTCGGCTGGTTTTTCGGGAATTACCGCCGACTCTCCAACTTTCTCCTACGTTTAAATTCGCGGAATTCCTCCCATCCCTTCTTCCCTCTGCTTTCATTTGCCCCTTTCTTTCCTTTTCCATTCAATTGCTCCCTCCTCCGCCGCAAAATATTTCTTTGTGGGGCTCTCACATCAAAAAATTCTCATAATCCCCATTTATAGGAAACCATTATCGTCTAATTGCCTAATTTCCGCCTCACTGTTTGCACAAGATTGCCCTCGTGCTATAATGTATTGGTTTTGGTAAAGTTTCACGAGTTTAATAAACGTATTCTCACACTTTGGAATGTTCTTTTGATTTTCTGGTGACACTTAATAATCATTATTTTAAAATATTAATGTCACAATGGTGTTAACATACGTTAATTATTTTATTTCAGTTTCTGCACAATGTTTTAAATGTTTATAACGTCTAGTCAAAAAATATTAGTACCTAAAGGACCGCGGTTAATTAAAAAAATTTCATTAACTCGAAGAAATATAACTTGAAAAAACTGTACTTTTGCTTTAGGAGGTATTATAAGATTTAATTAGTTCACTTTAATTGTACATTCTCTTGAATGTTTTGGATTTCACATATCTTTTCCAATAGTATTTTTATATTTTTTTCACTAACAATACAACAATTCAGCAAAATAATTACTCCAACAATATATCTCATTATATAAAATTCTACTATTGTAATTTTATGAGTTTATAAGGTGAACTGGAAACATATTTTTTCTTATAAGCAATAACTGAAAACTAAAATACCGATCTGATACAAGAAAAAGTTAACAATAATTTTATTTGTTTGTGTATCTCTGCAGGCACGTTTTCATTCTTGTTTACAATGGAATTCAAGTAATTTCCAATGAATGATGTTAACAAATTTCTGTGATATAAACCTCAATAAATACTGTTAAAATTATTGTATAACCCACTTGAACCCAGTGTTCTCCTTTTAACGTAAAATGAAATCTTCTTTACTAATATAGCTTTATTTACAAATCACAAACGCAATTCTTTCAAGAACATCTCTATTGCTCCAATGCCTAATATACCACTCGGTAATTTCATAATCGTCGGAAAAGGGTCATTTTGAGGAAAAGTCGAGATGCAAAGAGAAGGAAAGGAGAAATTCTAACGTAATTCTTGCCCCGAATTAAAAAAATCTTCAAGGCATCTCTCCAAGTCAGGAAAATAAAGAAGTTTACAGCTGTGTGTTTCCTCTCCTAAATATCCTCGAGGCACGCGTTTGAAGTAAGGGGGAAAATAAAAACTGTTGACTTCTTTCTTTAAAGGGAGCCTTTTACCACGCAAATCTTTTTTTAAAAGGATCATGGCGTCCTTCCCTTTACCAACTCTCGCATTCCTTTTTCGTCTCCTTTCTCCAGTCGGAGGTGGAAGAGAAGTATTGGGGTCACGTTCGACCCTATATGACCTCTTCCTCTCACCTATTTCTCTCTCCCCCCACCTCCCCCCCACACTTCCATCGGTCTAATGGGCTGCCTCGTCAAACCACTGATGCCAGAGAGGTAAGAGGCGTATATGGGTTGGGGAACTTCCTCTCCCTCTCTCGTCCCTTGAACTGGAAGAATGTTTTATCTCCGCGGCCAAAAGGACGATAGGCTTGGTCGTGGTAAGGTCGCAAAAAAGGGAGGAGGAGAGGAAGAGGGGAAGGAGGAGAGAAAGAGGGGAAGGAGGAGAGGAAGAGGGGAAGGAGGAGGAGATAAAAGTGTGTCGGGAGGTTTAAACGCCGGCCCTTTATATCACTTCTCGCGACCGTCCTCTCTGTCCTCCTTCCTGCCACTATCTCTGTCTCTCATTTTCTGTCTCGCCTTTCCACTCTTTCCAACCCGAATGAAGCAAGGGGAAGATGATGCGATAGTGTATGTGTGTGTGTGTGTTTTGGGGTCGATTTGAAAAAGTTTAGGTTGGAAGAAGAAGAAGCAGCAGCCAAAACACATTGCTTTTTCTCGGTTTTTACGACGGTCGACCTCGAAATGGAGGAAGTGAGGTTTTCGTGGTAGGAAAAAGGAGGAGGAAGTAGTGAGAGGGTGTTTTTCCCTCCCTCTCCCTCGTTCTCTCTTTCCCTCTCTCTCCCTCGTTCTCTCTTTCCCTCTGGGGGTAGGTGGTTTGGGAAGGTGTGTTTTGGTGGCGCAAGACAGATATCCCCTCGTAAGATCTTCTCGCGATGGTGTTGGTTCTTTGGGGATAGAGAAGGGGTAGGTGCGTTAGGCGATGGGATAGGGAGAGAGTAGATTGGCCTCGGGAAACTTTTCGGGGTGTGGCAGTCGGAGCGTGATGGGTTTGATTGCCCCTCGAACTCCGGGATGGGTCCGCCACCTTCGCCTCCTACTATGCTTCTTCTTTCGGAAGAGAAGGGAAGAAAAAAAGCGACTCTTCCCGTCCATCAGCCACCTTCGCACCACTACCTCCACCCCTCCCATCCACTCCTCTCCCCCCGCAGCATCGCCTCCCATCCCTCCCTCTCTCGGATTCTTTTCTCCTTTTATCTCCTTCCTCTGACTTATTTTTCTCTTCATCCGCTTAATGTAACCTTTTCCACGGAGGCAAGAAAAATGTTTGGCTGCGGGGGTGTGTAAAAAAATAGGCATGTTTAGCCAGTCCGTTTAAATGTCCTCTGCTCTCCATCTTGTGGCACAAGTTGTATATCTAATAAGTATGAAAATAAGAATCTAAAAAATAAAGCCGGAACGCAGGTGATCAAATTTAATAACTTCGGACATAACGCGCGTACGGACTCAAAGAAGTTGTTTAACCACGATTTTTATGGTAATGTTTCTTAAAAGTTGTGCGTTCCAAGATAGGAAGTGGAAATTATCTTTCGTTATCAACGGCGCAAGACTGTGAATTGGGCTTATCTGAAAAAGCGCATTTGTGTTTTCTTTTGTCTTTTTTCGATTTATGTTTGCGTCTCTCTTATTTATTTATGCTTGAGGGAAGTTTGGCGGGAATAAAAAGGTTTTTATGGGAACTGTCAGTTATCTAAAATTTTGGAAACGATATTTAACTAAAATTGTAAGGGATCATTTCTTCCGGTCAAACGTGAATGCATAAGGGGTAATTCTATTTTCAGTATGAAAATACTGCATTCGCCGAAACTTGGGTCCATAGACATCCTACACTTTTATTATTTATAAGTTAAAGGTAAAATAACATTTATAAGGCTAGTGTTAATGCCCGTAAACCAACGAATATAAACAAATCTGTAACTCATTGTAAATGTTTAATTTAGCTTACAAATATATGTTAATTATACCTTTATCGTCAAACCTTTTTTACTCCCTTCTATCTCTTGACTACGCGCAATGGGTATCTAAGAGTTAATGCAATGAATAGCTGCTCAGTTTCAAAAATTTATGAAAAAAGGATTTACATTTTCTTTCTCCATATTCAAACTAAAAACAATTTTTTAATATACTCATCACTAGTTAATTAAAGAAATAAAATTCTTGTTCATATATTTAGATATTAAGCTAATCACCTAATCCTATCCCATGCCTAATCCAATTTGGTATGCATAATCTCACGAAGTTGGCAACAATGTAGCTGCTGTGCAATGCAGTTGTAATTAAATCCAACATAAATCACCAGAGCGAATAAAAAACCTTTTACTAGTGATAGACTCCGCCCCTATAATGTGGTGCCATCTACAAGTGATTAGGATAAAGTGGCAGAAGCTTCTATGCTAGTCAGTCGGCAACGCAACGTAAGCGGAAGGACATCGAGTAGCCTCACAACTCACACCACTGGTACCGATTCAACTTTTTGGTGAGTGCTAATTTATTCCTTGTGCTACAGTTTTAATGGTTGATGATATTGCCGGTCATTTTATAATATCTTAAACTCATCTTAAATTCATTATACTTTAATTGTGCAATACATACATTCTATCAAATTCCTTTTTGTCAAGCTTTTTGTTCATCAAACCAGGTTTGGAAACGAAACAGCTACCCATAACGATGATAATTTTTTCAGCGTGTAAGAATGACATACAAAGACTTTTATTAGAATAGGAAAAACTGCTGCTTATTTCTTCAATGAATAAATAAAACCGTGTTATATTTGTCTTTGTTAAAAGAAAAAATAAAACCAAACCATAAGAGAATCGGAAGCAGGGGAATGGAATGAGAAAAAAAACTTTTCTGAAAGAAAATTGAGCAAGGAGTTTACGTGTTTTCCTATAACTGTTGTTATTAAGCAAATTATATATCCAATTATATCCCGATATCCTTTGTGCACATCATAGCGATCATTACCAGCACAGGCGAACTGCTAAACTACGCCCAAAGCTTCACAACAGTAGTGAACATACCCTTCGGTGAACCGACAACCAGCGAAACAGCATTTGCTCGTGTTCCTCACCGCTCTATTTTGCTCGCAAATACATCCACATATCGCGAACGAACATTAGCCCCTGCTTGTTTGCTACTGATCGTTCGCTAGTGCTCGTTTGCTAAGTCTGGACTCGGGTTTAGATGTGTACGCCAGGCAGGAATGGAGATAATTATTATCTCCCAATACATTTGACTGTCCCTCCTCTAGCCTATGCCATTCTCAAACTGTGCACTCGCACCAGGTAAATAAGACCAACGAAGAAACGCGAAGGAATGTTTGGAAAGGAAATATTTCGATGAGGTTTTACCATTTCTCCAGAAAATATTGCGCTTAAAGAAATTTAAATGAAATAAAATAGAAGTTTCCTAATTGACATGGGGTAATTTTCAAAGAATGCAATGCCGAAATCTAAACTTTTAATTAATAATTTTCTTTAATGGTCGAACAGATACAGTTGGTAAACAGAATTACAAGCATCTACAGTTGGGTGAGATGTATTTCTAATTGTAAATCTCTCAATTATTGTAAATGATTAAGTACAACCATGACAGGCAATAACAAGTATAGTTGTCACAAACAATTAAATGTGAAATCGTTGTATTTATAAATGATTACTTTATTCTTAATCCCCTCATCAATTGCACGATGTATTTCGTAGTGATTAGTCTTTTTCACTAATTTGTGAATAATATTTTACGTTTATGATAATTATTTAAATTTTCCACCACTAATATTTCTATCATGCGAAAGGCGGAACGGCAGTTAATTGGTTAGACGTGGACTCGTACATTTATAGGTATTATAATCTTGTAAATAAATATATTCAATACACACTTTAAAATATACTATTACTTTTACATGCTTTATATGGGGTTTTATATAGCGCCAAGGTTTTTAATGAAAAAAATGTGGGGGGTTGTGTTTTTGGAAGTTGCATTTTTAATATTATTTTCGGACGTCACCTACCAAATTTTTATTTCTTACACGTTCAATACGAGTCGAATTCCCCCCTTAATGAAGCCATCCGCGAGCGTTTAGATAGTATAAGCTGACATCCAGTGTTTTTTATATCAAAGCCTCCACCGTAACGCAATAAAACTCTCGGAAGTGAAAAAATACAAAGCTCGTGAAAAAAACGTATTTACTCGATGCTTCCTGAACACCGGCGATGAAAAATTGACAAAAGCGGAGGTCTCCTCTCCGGTAAGCAGAACAAAAAAAATTTTAATTCCCTAACTCACCGACTCCTTTGCCATCCGCAAGGGTCGAATGGGAGCAAGAGATAAGGGGAGGTCGGAGGCGGATAATAAAAGGAGAATAGGAGAATAGCGTTGGAGGGAGGGAGAGAAGGCGAGCAGCGATCATAGATAAGTGTTCGCTCGCCACTTCTCGAGAGCAAACTCTCGTCTCTGAGGATGGCTAGTTGAAACGGCTCCAGTGAGAGAGAAAGAGTATATCTCCCGCAGCTCAGTCGACAGGGCGAGAAAAATACACGGAAAAACTGATGCATTCCAGTTTTCCGCGAGCTATTTTTGCTGGCGTATCTGCAGTGGTGGTGGGTGTTACAGCACTACAAATGTAACTTTATTAAATATAAATGCTTCTAGAAAATGAAAGAAGTAAAGAGGATTGCTTTTGGATGGCATATTTCTGCTCGATTATTCGTTGACTTGAGATATTTGCGGCATTATACATTTTTATTTATTTATAAGCAATCGGCTTACAGCACAAGGCCATTTACTGCCAATCGATTAACAGTATATAACAAACAATAACAAAGGCAATCACAAACAACCATGACTAAGGTGGGACTCGAACCCGTGACCCTAGCTTTTGGAGCCAGACGCGATAGCCACTCCTCTACCGAGGCCGTTTTCAAGAAGTAATTATTTAAAAATAATTTTAAAAGCGTGATATTAGTTTATTACTAAGCAAGAGTTTCGGGTTCAGGAATGGAAAGAATTTTACAAAAATGTATGATATCGTCAGGATTACAGAGACGCAATAGGAATAATTTTTGCACGGATTTACTTAAAATGTATATATAACTGCACGTTGTTATAAATGTTTCGTGAAGGAAGTACTGAATCTCTGAATATACATTCGGTATATGTTAAGGTTAAACTTCCATGCCTTGGATGCATTCTTATTCTTATTACTAACTATTTTATGACTCCTTTTTTCCAGGTGACGATCTCGTGCGTTGCCTTTATTGGACGACAGTTTCGCTACCGTTCCAGAGAGCATCTTTAGATCGAAGTGGCGTGCAGCAAAACTGTCGTCCAAGAAAGATAACGCACGCGGTCGTCGCCCGGAAAATAGTAGTAATGTAAGGAAACACCGCGGAAGCCTTCGTAGCAAGCTATTTGATACTTTGAAGCAGAGAACGAGAGGCAAGGGACTATATAAATGGCGTGAATCAATACAGTACACATTCATAGGGGATTTCACGTGTACAACTCACCCGTATATGGTGGTGCCGTGCTTTTAGTGGATGCGATTGCGGCATCAGTGGCAGAAGAGCACTGTCGTCTGGATTACACGGTTTTTCTTGACACAGCCTCACCTCCACACCCCCGGGGGCGCCGCAGTCACCCTCGGAGGAAGATAACGGCTGTTAAATAAATACAAAATGGAATGAAGGACCTTTAGCTTTCTGGGAAACCGAACTCTTATAATTTTCCGTTCACAAATTAATCAATCCGTAACTTTATAAGCAAACGAGTCATTTAAATTTGCGGTTTGCGTAATCCAGCTTACCTCCATCTGCGTGTTGTTGTCCTTTGAGATGACCCTTGTGGATAGACCTAAGCCACAGGTCGAGGAGCAATCTGACCACTCTGAGAAACGAGCGTTGCACGGAGGTGGTGGCCTTTGGGCTGGAATTAATTCAAAACGAGAGTGCAATGAAAACAACGATGCATCACTTAACTGAATTGCGATATTCAAACAAGATTCGGTTTTAATCGCCGAGAGTGAAAATAATTTCAATGTTTACTTTTTATGTTAATAATATGCTAATTGAGATGAAAACAAGTTAACCAATACATATAACAACATTTTATATCGTTTGATAATTCTCTCACTCATTTTTAATGAAAATTATTTAACTCGGTAATGAGAGCGCGATGCGTAACTAACCGACGCAAAAATTTTCATTTTTTTCTTTTATAAAATATATTTGTCGTATCTTTTAAGCGTATTTCGTGGTAGTAGTTCGGAATTTCATTCTTTTACTATAATTAAATTTCGTCTTTGGGTTTATTTTTGCAAAGTATTTCAAGAGTAATATACGGATAATTTTTATTGGCAGCTAAATTTATTTACATGGGAACATCATGGATATAGTAAAGTTACTTGCGTTATTTTTAGTGTTTTTTAAACCACTAATATCAGAGAATGAGTTCAAGTTAACGTACGTTTGTAGACGGGTATTAATAAAATTTTGAAGACTTTGGGTTAACATTTGATGGATAAAGATCATGCAGATTGTGGCGTACTTGTAGCAATTAAAATATTTTTGAAGTACTGGCTTTGATATAATACCATTAAAATACATTACTCCAGTAGAATTCAGTAGGCATAACTACTTCTGATAATGCATTACAAACATTATTTATCTTCCATATTTAACGTAATTTTTCTACATTAATATAAAACAAGTCGCCCCATGATGAGAAAGCGCGGATTTTTAGCATTAATATTTCAGAATTTGTTGATAAAATGAATTCAAGATAACAAGGGATTATGCGGTGATGAATGCCTTATTTAAAAAATATAAATACTTTGACCAAACAAATTAATTGCTAGGAATAATTTTATAAATTATGAATACCATGAGACTAATCTTAGTTTCCTAACTTTTATTGTATACATTGTATACATGAGCATGTAGATGTTTTAATATGGAAGTTTAATTGAATGAAGTAAAAACGGAGGAGCTTATTATGACAAAATACAAGCCGGGACCAGTAGTTGCCACTTTGGAAGTTAACGTGAAAACATAGTCGTACTTCGTAATTTCTATTCCTATGATGGTAACTTATCATTCCGTCTTACCAGTGACTGAGTCACACATCCACTCCCGGCAGCATTGTCCTTGAACCTCAACCAGCCTCGGGTGGAGGCACGAAGTGCCTCGGGGGGATATACTTTCTTGTGGACACAGCGAAGCGCATGCGTACGTCCCGTTCTGCAGGAGATAAATTTTAGAGATCACATGTAGACAGAGTGATTTTCTCAAGAGCAGCCGCTTGCACCATTCGGTAGTTATCTGCTAAAAAAATTTTTTATGCGATTTGATATTTGAATGGCGATCAAAGAGAAAAAAGTGTCAGCCAAAATACTTCAGAGAGCCTTATTTTGCAAATGGGCGATAAAATTCCTTCATATGGTGAAAAATTCTATAATGCACTCACGAGCAATGATTAACCCACAGATTTGTTCGAGTGTTTTTTTATCTAGAAGATTACGCAATGTAGGTACTAATGCCGTTTTTTAGATCTTTTCTGTTGTTTATATCATCCAAACGTTTACTAATAAGTCCATTTCTTATTTTCAGACATAAAATATTTTTTAATTAAGAAAAATATTTCGACTGATTCTATTTGAAGACGATTTCAGCATCATCGTTGGTGAAAAACTACCTATCGTGTTTTATAACGGACAAAAGACATGTTTACCTGCACTCATTTATCAGTGATAATAGCTCACAAGCAAGTTATCGAGCTCGTCTTGTGGCTGAAAACATCTTCAAGCATTAGCACCTAAATATAAATTATATAAATTGAACAAAGTGCTTATCTTTTGTATCAATAATAGCCACAACAAATTTGTGAAAACCTTCATAACCTTATTGTAGCTATTGAAGATGCCTGAGATACGCACCTTTTTCAGTTTTGTTTTCAATATTTAAGTGCTTATTCTTGAGGTAATATTGGTGATTAAATTTTTACGGATAAATATGAGAATAGAGTAAGAAACGGGAATATTTTTTGCGACCATCGATTTCTTATAATCTTATACTAAAAACTTAACAAAATTTATATCGCGCAGCTTCCTTCTCCAACCACCGATCCCATTAGCGAATAGAAATAATCGATTGCCACCATTATAAACGAGACGCGCCTTCCAAATTTCAACCCATAACATTTTCAGAGGCGCACGATTGCGTGCTATCCACGATCCCCACTTTTCTCTTCGAGGCGGAACAGACGGAACTGCGACCCGGGCGCTATTTTTATTAACACGCACACCGCATCTCGTCGCTACGAAACGAAATGAAACTCGGCTATCGCAGACGGACGTGCCCCGAAGAGGAGATGGCGGAGGATGCGTTCTATAAAATCCATATCACCCCTCTCGGATGAGAGAGAGAAACAGAGACAGAGATACAGAGAGAGATATATACGCGGATTAACGAGGGCGGGTTTTCGAGCGATAGCGGCGACTGCCAAGGGATAGAGATGTAGAGAGTAATGAAAAAAGGAGTCTCGATCTAGAGCGTAGGGAAAAGGAAGGGAGTCGGAGGAGACAAGGGAGTAGGATAAAGAGAGAGAGAGAGAGCAACGTAAAGAGAGGCTCGAAATAGAAGATTATTTGAGTGACGGGAGAGGAAGTGAGGGTGGGAGGAAAGGAGGAAAGAGGAGGAAGGAGGGGGGGAGAGGAGGGGAGTGAGATGAGGGGCGACGGCAGCGGGATGGCCGAAAGGATGGGTACCGTAGAGCTGCTATCATTCTCAGAGATAGAGAGAGGCAGAAAAATATGGGAAGAATCGCTCCGATGACAACGTTAATTTGGACAGCGGAATCGCATTTGTCTGGGAAGTTTCCCCCGGACATGTTTTATTTTTTTATGTTGCGCCGTCGTCCATTACGAGCGGACACCCGCCTGTCGAATTATTTCCCCCACGCTCCCCTCTCTCACTGAAAAGATAGCTAGCAGACGGGATTAAATGCGATGAGCTCCGGTTAAATTGCGTAATACAGGGAGGGAAACAGGTCGACAATGCAGTGGGACGTCGAACATAACGCTTTCGCCGTCCGTCTGCCCGGTAGGCATTAACCGAACGGCGGACTTCATATCTAGGACTCATCAACCTTGTTTGTTCCCGGCATGAAATGGAGCCGCCATATCAAACGAATCAAATATTAACGGACCCCGGTGCAGACCTGATTGAATTTCTAATTAAAATCGAAAATTTCGGCGATCCAGAATTGGGCGGTCGGAAGAACTCGAAGGAAAAACGGGCCCGGGTGTTTTTCGCCAGGGTAACATCCAATAACCGCCCTCTCCTCCCCATCGGTTTTGGGATGAGATAAAATTTTTGTCCGTAAAACGGCGACTTGGTTAAATTTTATCCGCCCTTTTGATTCCGGGCTTGATTGGTATTTACGGCTCGAAAATGCCGTTGGCTCGCCGTCGCGGAATATTACGCGATTCAGTATGTCGACCGGATTCTCGCTGATTTTCTTACCGTACTTTGATAAAAAAGATAAAATAGTACGGGAACAATCGAGGCATTTTTAACAGCTATCTACGAATAGCGTAGACGAATTACGATGTTTACCCCTTTAATGGAGTTTTCGAAAAGAGGCTAAAGCTAAAGGGAATGGATTGATTGTACCTGTATTTATCAACGGGAGAACGTCTTTTTTATAGAATAGCAGTCCAAAATAAGCTTACCTAGAATATTAAAAAAACGAGGAAAACTATTATCCGTCAAACTCCCTTTTCTAATTTAAAACGCTAGAGAAACTCCATCGCAATCTTTTAAACTTTTATTTTTGGAACATGTTCCTCTCCCATTTAACATCGCCCGTCCTCTCGCTGAACCTGTCCATTCTTTCATTCCACTTCCAGACAAGTAGTAGCCGAGAGAGAAAGAGAGGGAGTTTGGAGAGAAAAAATAACAAAAAGGCAACGAAATAGGCAAAAGAAGGGGACTTCAGCAAGGCGGCTACCCAGGGTTTATTTTGTGGACGGATTTTATACGTTTTGCGACCACTGAGGCCGGCGAAGCGAAGAGAGAGGGCGCAGGGAGAGAGAGAGAGAGAAAGAAAGAAAGAAAGCGTCGGTATGGAGGTATGCCATCGAAAAAGGGAGAGAGAAAAGGGTGAGAAGAGGCATCTGTCTCGCACTTCTCATCGGGGTCGCCGTGGACACCGACGTGCCACGAGCGAAGGCCACCCACCGCCATCCTCCTGGGACTATGACGAGAAGGAATTTCGACCTTTGTGAGGGATGAGAGGAGGGATTTAGCGAGGAGATGGAACACGAAAAGAAAGTAATACAAAAGAGTAGGAAATGAGAGGAATGATGAGAGATCTCTACAGAATAAGTAGAAGATTCCGAATGATGACGGAAATGAGAAAAGGATACAAGCTTTTCGAGAAGAGGTTTAGAAAGGTGATTAACAGGAAAAAAGATGACATCGGTTAAGGAACTATTTCTGTTCGAGTGATATTTTCTATGGTACTTATTATTAAGACGATTCTGGGTCGGGTAACAGTTTTCCTACTGGTTGAAAAGGTTTTCCCGGCATCAAAATTCTAAGTAAACACGCTTACAGGCTGAGTACATTTTAACTACCACTGCCTGTTATGCTATTGTCCAATGTTGAGTATTTACTATTCGTTTTGCCGTCCGTTATTTGATTCAAATATGCGCATGTATATGAAAAACGGGTATATTTCACCGAACGTCAATGCAATCTCAACTCAACCTTATGAGCGATGGGAAGAGGAAAATTTGGATTTGTTCACGGAATCAATTCTTTAAGAATTTGGATCCAAATTTGGGTCCTTTTTTGAAAAGAGGACGGAGAGGGAGAAGCGAAGGTACGATCGGATTGAAAAAAAATAACTTCGGGGAGAGAAGCGATGGCAAGAATAAAAACGACTTGTACACAAAGATGGCCGCGCCGTAGGCGAAAGATAAGTAAGGATAAGGGGAGGAACAAAAGAGAGAGAATATGGAATTCAAGATAAGAGAAAAATGATGAGAACTAAAATATAATGAAATAAGGAAGTTAATATGTATGAGACGGATGAATCAGCTGATGAGATCATAGAGAAGATAAAAGAGATAAGATGGGTTAGAAAAAGAACGGAGGAGGAAATTTGGAAAGGAAAGGAGAAGTAGAGTGCATAAAAATAAACAATGAAGATGCGGATATTGCGTGAGTTAGAGAGAGAGAGAATATTACGCCAACCGTAAAGCGACGAGGTAACAAATTGAAATGAAGAAGGGAAGGGAGGATGGGAGAAATGGAAGAGGAGTCTGCGAGTATGTGTGCTGAACCCCTCTACGTCGAGATACTTTGGAGGTAACTTAGTTACGGGCCAGAAAAAGTGGAGAAATATTGGATTTATGCTCAATGGACGTAATGCTAGGAGAGTTTTCCCCCTAGAAAGAAATACCTCATCGAGAGAATGGAGTTTTCTTTTTTCTTACTTTTCCTCGTCTAGTAGATGAGGATAGGGTGATGCGGCCATCAATAACAGAGACGGAAACTTTAGGAGAGAAGGCGCGGTGAGTGGCGCCGTAATTAATAACCGACCGTAAACGCAAACGCATCGAGGTAATTGAGATTATTCCGACTCGGGGCCCCCTTTTCCAGTTCCCTCTCTTCTATGTTCCACGGCAGATTGTGAAGATACGCTAGTGGGAGAGCCGCTTCGCAATTCCAATGCATAACGAGGTGCTTCCAAAATGAAAATGCAATTTTCATGGAGGAATATTAGGTTCAAAGCCTTGGTGAAACAAAAACGTAGTGATAGCTGAACAACGAGGTAAACTCAATGAATAATATTACTGCATAATAGGTTAAAAATACAGCATGTAGTAGATTAAATGCATTTGCTGAAAATACGATAAAAGTTTATGAAAGCAATAATTGGAATTATTTGCATAAATGGAGTTATAAAATAAAAAATGTAACAATTATGACCGTTAGATCTGGTCTTAAACTGAGAGATTCTTTGGATGTGGTTGTTTATATAGAACACTTGAAAGCTAAATATATTTTCTCATTGAAGTTTTATTTAATATTTAATAATATTATTCTCTAGATCAATGTTACTGACAAATCTTTTGTATTTCGTTTTTAACCCTTAAGTAGGCGCATGGGAGTCAGAGAGATCCCCAAACATAATACATATTTAAATAATAAAATGTTTTTACTGTATTTTTTCGATAATTATGTTCAAAATAATGCTATTTAGATTCTGTAATTTAATGATGGAATTTAAAATTTTGTTTATTAGTTGACATTTTGAATTTTTATAAAACATTACCTTTTCTCGCCTTGGTTTACAGTCTATTCAGAATTTAGCATAATTTTTTTTCTATTTGTACAAAAATTAATTCCTACTCAATAAAATATCATCCCGCAATTATGGGTAACAGAAAATTTCTTATGTACTTTCAACAATAAATATACATTAAACGACCTATGGATAGTTTCAAAAACATTTATCAAGCAGAAATATTTTCCCAGTGTTTGAAACGATTTTCATATAAAAAGAGAATTATTTGCAATTATTTACAGAACAACTGATTATTAACGCTATTACATTTACAGGAAAATAAATATTTGGACTCTTACCAGAACAGAATTATACATTTTGTAAATCTGTTGAATTAAGAAATTGTCCAAAATGTTTAATAAGAAAACAAAATGTACATTTTTTATGTAATTAGTTTGGTAAAACCTGGCTTCAAGCACTTAAATAAGACCAGAGAAACAAGAATTTATAATTCTAGGTTGTAACATAAGCAGGCGCGTGGGGTCTAGATGACCCAGACACTAAAATGCGACAGTATATGAATATTTTAATATATAATTCTCCATTTTTGGTCGGATAATTATACTTAAGCGCCTACTTGAGTGTCAAGGTAAAACTTACAGAATTAATTTTTCACACACATCAAAAGAATGATTGATTTGAAAACGAAAAAAGCGACCGTTATCTCGACCAAGTTCTAATCCAAACCTTCGCGATTTAAACTCGGACCTTCCCGACCCCATTCACAGCCCCACCATACCATTCGTGCTCCAACACCACAGACGTTTAGACAGCAATATATGATGAATGGGGGTCCATTTAAGCCGACAGTCGCGTAAACTTCTTAGATGCTATTTTATGATAAGCCGGCGAGCGTGAGAAGAAGGAAGAGGAGATAGGCAAAGGGTTTTAAAGGTAGAGATCGTGGTCCAAGATAAGGCGCCGGTTAGCGTAATGGCCGTGGAATTTCAGGGAAGTGCACGGAAATTGCCAAGGGACCCTCCTCCATTTCCACTTATATTGATCGCAAAGTCTAGGATTTGAGGTGAATGGAGCCGTAAAAATGGCCGCGGGCGTGAGAGAAAGAAGATATCCCTTTTCTTCTCTCTGCCGCCCTTACCTTCCTCTCTCTCACTCCCCGCTCTCCTATTGCCATCTCCGTCTCTCCTCCCCGCGTTTCCCTCCACCCCATCTTCCCAACTCGCCTGTGTCGCCCCATTTATCTACTCCAGGCCTTGCAAAAGCAAAAGCGGATGCATTTGAAAATGCTCTCGTAGATGCCTTAACTTTTCGCATAACCGAACCCCGTTTGTTTCGCTTCCTTCCCTTAGATGTGACGAAGGACGGTGTGTTTACGTTATTATGTGAGTAAGGGATTATTTTCCGGGCTCGTTTTACTCCGCATCTCTTGAAATGGTAAGAGGTTATGGCATCAGAAGAAAAGAAGAAACAAAGTGAAAATGTGAACAAGAGCTCGAAACGGCGCATTAGATAGTACGATACTCCGTCGATTCAGTTTATATTTTCTCAAATGAACACTGTTTTTGCATTCCTAACATGTGAGCCAGTAAGCGTCGACCTTCTCTGCTTTTTATTTCCCTCACATTTCGAAAAGCTCCTTCGGGTAATTATAAAAATGTTGAGATAATTTGGTGATCCTGAAATGGTTGATTGTCGCGCCATTGGCATTGCTTTAAAACGGGCGAAAAAGAACAAAACGCCACCATTTTAGACGGTTAGGCCAATCATATAGTTTTAAGTGACTATGGATCCCTGTTTTGCTAAATAAAAGAGAAATTATTAATATCGAGATAGTTATTACATAATCTTTCATATGAGCCTATTATTACATTGGCACCCACATAATCTTATTTGCTTATGCATATCCATTGCTTTCAAAAATCGCCTCAATATTTTGTAGAAACATAAAATGTGCCAAAATTCATATAAATCGATCTTTCTAATAACATAATTGTTGCGTGGTATTATAAATGTGCGTCATTTAATACGAATATTAGCCAATCTGATAACATTCGTGATAACATTTTACTTTAATTTTATCATTGCTGTAATCATAAAGTCCAAATTTATTTTAGCTCCGTGGAAATTTAATCATTATGTTAAATATCTGAGTGTTGCATTCTTGTACGAACAAACACACACAAACAGAAAATAATCGTATGAATTCCATTAACTGTCTGCAATAATACAGTTTAATGGGAATGATATTTTTTTATAAAAAAATTAACGCGATAACTAAATATGCGGATGAAAATCCTGTATCATTAAAAAAATTAAGCCGACAACGGTACTTCGGAAGAATTTGCAAGCTTTAATCAAAAGAGTTTGTGCTCTCCCGGTTATACGATTTCAAGCATTTAATTATCAAAATAATCCACACTCCTTGTCTCGGGTAATTTTCATCCCCTCGATGAAGTAACTCAGAATGCTTACGAGACTCTACCGCATCGGCCGACCAAGTATTCCCTAACGACCTCGTAGTTTACGGTTATTTTAAATATTTTTTGTCGCAAAATGCTGCACGTGGTTGTCCGATGGCACGCATGGAACCTCCCTAAACAGAGCACTCGTTCCCTGCAGTGAATTACGATCTCTCCAATGCCGTATCTTTAAAATTATAAAAATTAAATATTACAATTGAGCATGAATTAAAATTTTCGTCTAACATTTATTTATAAATACCTTAAGCGCGAAATTATAAAATTTTATAGTGTATTGAATTATATTATAATTCACTGTAAAAATTAAAATGTAGCTATAAATTAAGGTGCTTTCACGTGGATCATTCGTATTTTTTAAGTAGAGTAAATACACTCCTCATTTTCTTGTTTCCAGATGAAGGGAATTTAATTAAGGTCAGATATTGCAGTTACTAATCATGCATGTATACACTCTCAGAATTTTCTAATCTCAAAAGGATTATGTAGATCACGTTTATATATATAACTTACTATCTTATATTCCATACAAAGTTATTTCTATGTGATAATGTTGATTGTTAAAAACTGGTCCCTATGTTTTTTTTTAAGACTACAGATAATAGAAAAATTCCTTAAAAGATGTACTACTGGTGCAATTAACATAGTGATAACGCTAGGAAATCACCATCTTGGCATGATTTTCTATAAGTATGTACTTCCGTGATTCATATAATAGCGCTTTAACAATAGTATTGCAAATTCATAGAAATTTTTCCATAGTATAATACTCCCATCAATTCTCAAGATTAAGACATAAATGCGTATCCATCAAATTTCAGGCGACCACGTAAAGCGGTCAAGAGAAATACCTTAAAGTCCTTTTAGGTAACATTCCTGGCTTCGTAAGTGATTTTTAGCCGCCAGACACATCCATCGTAAAAAACTCGACGTCGCATAGATTGACCTCTTTGAGTCTGTTTCGATTGCCGAAGCAATACGTCGCGCCACGTCAGCACTGCTGATATACACGCGTAGCCTATCTCACCAACAATGCCGTCGCTCTCGTGGATTTCTTAGCGCATACACGTCCTCTAGTGACATATTTTTTGTACCAAGGTCTCCAGAATGTTACACAGGAGAACAAATATACACACGAACTCAAAAAAACCTCAACTACTAGAATGATGGTTGGAGTCCTCAGAAGTCAGCGCGGCAGTCTCAAGTGTCTCCTGCAGAGACGCACCTGCTTTCCACACCTCGCTTTCCTCTCACTTCTCTTCCCTTATACTCTCATCCTTTCCCCTCTAATCCCTCTTTTCTTCCTCCATCCGACTTTATTCTTACCTTCACGCGCTATCTCGACGTATTTTTTCACTACCAAGAAGGAAGTAGAGGTGTGATTTTCTTCCTCCTTTCTCTACCTTTCTCCATATATTTCTCTTCAAATTTCGCCCTACTTTTTTCCAAATTTCTCCCAACCCTTCTCCCATCTTTTTTTCCCACCTTTATCTCCTCTTACTAACCATTCCTTTTTCACCCGAGTTGCGCCATTACACTGAGTGTTGTATACAGGGTGTCCGGAAACTCCCGCATAATAAGCTAACTACATGAATCCTTGCATTAATACGAGTCGAAAACATATTATTTGTTTAAGTGTCAGACGCTTCGCTTCTTCAGAAATCGCACTTAAAAATGAAACGATCTGGCAACACCGCACGGTAATACTCGACAGAAAGAGCTTTTCGGCGTTCATGGTCTTCGTGTTCCAATAGCGCCGTAATAACGCGTTTGTTTTGCGTGCAAAAGGTTCGCGGTTCGAATCTCTTATCAGGTTCTATTGTTTTTATTTTTTATTGATTGGTTTCTGGTAATTTTCTGTTTTTATTTGTATTTTATTTTTTATATTAAAATCTTTTGTGATTTCTGTCTTTATTGTTTTCCCTCATTTCTTTTCATTCAGGTACATTAAAATTCACAGTAAACTAATACAGTAATCTTAACAAATGAATAACATTAACCAAACAAACGTAAATAATGACAAAAATAACTTGAACTTCATCGTCACCGTCATGACGCGTTTATGTTTAGCGTGCAAAAGTTTCGCGGTTCGAACCCGTAATTCATACGTTTTTTGTAATGCGCATGTTAATACCGTTCACTGCAAATTCGTTTTATTTTTTAAAGTTTTTTTTTATTTTCAATTTTTTTAATAATGTATTCTTTCTTTAAAAATAACATTAGACTTACTCATAGTTTCTTTTTACCACGAGCGCCTTTACTGATATATTTAGGTAGTACAAACAGATACTGACGGATACGACACACTAGCAGCTTGAATCTCGTTCAGACAACATGGAGTGCACCTTCAGTGAGTATGCAGACATGTACTTGATTTTCGGGGAGTGTCAATGTGTGGCACACAGAGCTGCGCGCGTGTATGCAGAACGTTATCCAAATCGGCGGCATCCAGACTGAAACGTATTTACACGACTGGACCGTCGACTTCGAGAAAAAGGACGTTTAGCTCCTCCTCCACGTGTCGGTGGTGGGAGAATTCCTTACAGAAGAACACCAGAGAACAAGGAGCTATACAAGAGATTCGTGAGAATCCTCGAACAACTGTTCGGCAAATATCTCGGCGAACAGGTCTGCCCCATTTTACCGTTCATGAGATTCTTCAAGAGGAAAATTTTTACCCGTTTCATTTCACAAGGGTGCAAAACTTAAAACTAGAAGATCATGGACACACTTCCGTTTGAACACTTCCTAAAGGGACGATGAAGTTCAAGTTATTTTTTATGTCCTTATTTACGTATGTTTGGTTAATGTTATTAATTTATTAAGATTACTGTATTCGTTTACCGTGAATTTTAATGTAACCGAATGAAAAGAAATGAGGGAAAACAATAAAGACAGAAATCACATAAGATTTTAATACAAAAAAATAAAATTAAATTAAAACAGAAAAATTACCAGAAACCAATCAATAAAAAATAAAAACAATAGAACCTGATAAGAGATTCGAACCGCGAACCTTTTGCACGCAAAACAAACGCGTTATCACGGTGCTATTGGAACACGAAGACCATGAGCGTCGAAAAGCTCTATCTGACTAGTATTACCGTGCGGTGTTGCCAGATCGTTTCATTTTTAAATGCGATTTCTGACGAAACGAAGCGTCTGACACTTAAACAAATAATATGTTTTCGACTCGTATTATCGCAAGGATTCACGTGGTTAGCTTATTATGCGGGAGTTTCCGGACACCCTGTGTGTATATATCAGGGGCGTATATTCAGGGTGTGCTAGGTGTGCGGTGCACACCCACGGATTCGCAGTGTCACAGATATTATATTTTTGCATTTATTCCCGTTAAAGACTCCCCTAATCGTTTTCTGGCTTCGCGTGATTCCTAAAATCAAATCCAATATACAATGTTTCATGAAGAGGAGAAGTTTCGGCGCGTAAACATTGTATCACATTCACGTTAATAGCCCGGGTGTGCGGTAAGTAATACGAGCAGCTTTGAGCCCTTTAAACATACGTACAGATGGCGCAGCCTCCTTGTGGTTTTAAACCGTCCAGAAGGCGTGGCAGGGTGTGCGCTGAGACAACAGCACCCAGAAGTAGTTAGCGGTTGTGATTGGCTATTGTGTGAAGCAATCCAATTCAACGTTGTTACTTGTCATGAGATGCTGTTTTTGTTTTCTGAGTTTCGTCTGTTTTGCGTGCGTGGGGTAAGGTGTGAACCGACGTGTTTATGACACCGATTTAGACAAGTTTTTAACATATATTTATAATTTTTTAGATATAATTTATAACTTTTTGCCCATATTTACAATGGTAAACAGTGTTGACGATGTAGAAAACGGGGCATTCAGCCCCGTTTTCTGCCAGAGCTTTTGCGGATTGTATGAACATAGTCGAAGAAGGTAAGCCTCGTCCTCCTCTTCCAAATTTACTGTGCAAGCACAAAGATGCAAAAACTGAGTACATGAGATATTTCTCTGTTTCACAATACGGTCCAGTAGAATGGTTAACTGGATGTGAAGTGCGGTCAAGACTTTTTTGTTGGCCTTGTTTATTATTCTCCAAAGAGAAAAGTGTTTGGAATAAGCACGGGTATTCCGATCTTAATCATTTAGCTGCAGCAGTGCAAAAACATGAGCGCTCCCAACCACATGTTCAGTCATTTTTAAATCTTAAGATGTTTGGAAAACAAAGAATTGACACTCTCATTGACAGCCAAAGAAAAGTTGAAATTAGTCGTCATAATGAACAAGTAAAGAATAATAGAGACATTTTAAAAAGATTAATTGATGCTGTATGTTATTTGGCTAAGCAAGAGCTTCCTTAGAGAGGTCATGATGAGTCTGAAGATTCAGCCAACCGAGGGAATTATATAGAATTTTTAAATGTTCTCCGTGAGTATGATCCTCTTTTAGACAGTCATTTAAAGGCATCGACTATATTTCGAGGAACTTCTCCCACAGTACAAAATGATATCATTAATGCTATATCTGATGTGGTTAAAGATGCTATAAAGAAAGAAATTTCTTCCGCTACATTTGTGGCCATTCTTCTGGATGAAACTTCTGATGTCATGTCGAAATCGCAGCTATCAACTGTTTTTCGTTTTGTCCATAATGGGCAAACACACGAAAGGTTTATCGGATTTACAGACGTAAGTGATGATAGAACGTCTAGTGGTCTTTTTAAACATGTTGTAAACAGAGTTGAGGAATTTAATATTAAGGACAAGTTGGTCGGCCAAACTTATGATGGTGCCTGTGTAATGAGTGGACATATTAATGGGTTGCAGAGTAAAGTTATCGAGGCCTATCCTTTAGCAATATTTACGCATTGCTACGCTCACGTTTTGAACTTAGTTCTGAAGCAAAGCCTCTCGAATATCAAGGAATGTAGATTGTTTTTCCAAACTATCAGTGGATTGGCAGCATATTTTTCTAAATCATCGAAAAGAGTAAATGCTTTGCAAGATTTTGTTGCTAAAAATTACCCTCCATCGCACCAACCAGATGGAACTTTACTTCCCGTTTATCAAACACAGTAAAACGCCACAGAAGTCAACTTATTGAATTTTTTTAACACATTGTGGAGAATTCTGGGGAATGGGACGTGGATGCTGTAATCAAAGCTCGTGGTTTTTTGTATTTCTTGCAAGATTTTCAAACAACTTTTCTGTTAGAAATTTTTTCTGTTCTGTTTGGCTATACTGATGTTTTGAATAATATATTGCAAACATCATCCTATGACATATTGTACTGTTGTAAAAAGGTGCATGATACTATGAAACAGCTTAGGAATGACAAGGAACATGGATTTGATGATATTTGGGTTTCTGCAAAGGAAAAGCATACGGTTGAGTAGTCGAAGCCTAAAAGACGAAAAGGATCTATAGAAGAGGAGAAGAGCGCGTGCCTTCGATTATACCAGAGAATAGTCGACTGCATGTGCCTGGAGATGGAAGAAAGGTACTCTTCACTTTCGAAACTTGAGTTTTTTCAACTCCTTTGTAGCGAAAGATATGATCAGTATGCGAAAACTTTTCCTGATGGTATTCTAGAAAAATTAAAGGATTTCTACGGACCAGTTTTTGACTACGTTCGCCTAAAAAATGAACTAAAAGTGCTCTTTTCTTCTGATGAATTTGCGAGGAAACCGGTGCATCACCTATTAAAATTCATGCAAGAAAATCAGCTTCAGGTTGCATTCAAGGAAATTTATAAATTAGCGGAACTTATCATGACGATTCCGAGTTCTACTGCTACAGTCGAGCGTTCTTTTTCGGCTATGAAGAGAATACATACGTGTTATAGAGGAACACAAACTCAGGAAAGGTTATGCGGCCTAAGTTCACTCGCCATTGAAAAGACATTGCTGGTGGAACTGAAGAAAAGACCTTCATTTTATGATGATGTGCTATAAAATTCCTAAGGCAAAACAGGAGATTGGAACTGGTGCATAAATAAGTAAGTGAAATGAGTTTTTTAAGCCTTTCTTTGATTCAATCGGGAAAATAATATTTTCCCAAGTGATTACTTTTTCAGATTTCTGTGCGTATTATATAGTTGTACATATTTAAAAATCGTAGAAAAATACAGATAATTCGTGCTTCACTCTAGTATTTGCCAATGATATCCTAATCTTCTCACAACGAAGCGTTAACCCTTTTCACATAAACGGCGCGCGTGATGCATAATTATATCAGTTACTGAATTAAAGTATTCAAAATTATTCTACGATTAATTGCATTAGACCAATTAAGAAGAGCGCTGCTGCGCTATGCTCTCTTAAAACTTTCACACGTCGATAAAAATGCAATCGTACGCTCAAATTAACATGTGAATTTTGTAGCGCGGGTTGCATAACCCCTCCCCAATAAAAGCACACCCAACCTAAATGGGCACGCGACGCCACTGGTATATATATATATATATATATATATATATATATATATATATATATATATATATATATATATATATATATATAAACTAAAGGAAAAGAAAAGGTAGTGATGTGGGTGGCAACAAGGTGTTGAGGGAAGCCCAGCGGACACTTACCAAGTTGAGGACCAAGCTGGTAGGCTGCTGGGGGCGTCGAAGAGACACGTAAAACACACGAACACAAAAACACACGCAAGCTTATCGGGCCTATGCCCTTCTTCAGCGAAAGAGTAACGTAAAGTGACACACTGGGCGGGGAATGACAGGGTGATGTGGGAAGGTTGATGATTGGAGGAGGTGGGGAGTAGGAGGGGTGGATAGCCAATAAAATATATATATATATATATATATATATATATATATATATATATATATTCTCTCTCTGTAGCTGAAGAAGGAGTAGTTCCGAAAGCTTCTACGTTTGTGATGTTTCTGTGTTTTTGTGTTATTTTACGTGTCTCGCTTCGACATCCCCTGGGCCTCGCCAACCTGAAGTCGTCTGATTGGTGAGTGCTCACTGGGTTTCCTCATCCCAACACCTTGTTGACATCCATATATTCATTTTACCTTTCCTTTTCCGTAAGTTGTTATATATATATATATATATATATATATATATATATATATATATATATATATCATCATCATTCATTTGTGTTCTGTCTTACGACAGGTCCTACCAATTAACTAATTAATTGGCTTTGACTAGGGAATATACATACACGGTGTGGTGGTTTCCCGTTGCCTTCCACACCGGACACACACACAGAAGGGAGGAGGGAAACCCGGTGCCGGCATTTGCCTGCTCTTGCGAAGAACACCAGGGGGGCCAACGGCTTAACGTCCCTTCCGAAGGACGGAACAGCTGAATTTGCGCGGTCTCCTCAAACCACGCAAACAGGGGGCCGGATGACCTTGAGAAAAAATCCTACTCGCGCAGGATTCGTACCCGATGACTTTCAAGCATCGGGCGAGTAGCAGCCAGCGTCCTAACCACTACACCACCGGCACCCCTATATATATATATATATATATATATATATATATATAGGCTGACCACTGAAGAAACGGGATAATTTTTCCCTACGACTATTTTAAAAGAAGGTGGTTTGAAGGAATTGGAGTAATTCTGTAGATTGGAAATTTATCTATAGTTATTTAAGTAATTATCTTAAGTAGAGAGAAAATACCCATACTTCATGCGTTCGTACGGTCTCAGCAGTATAAGTTGAAGTGAGTTCACTATGTTTTTATTTCCAAAGAGCTCTTTTTTGAAATGAAAAATTATTCTCCGCTACGTCAACGTAGTTTTTTCAAGGAAAGAGTAATCCTAATAGGAATGAAATTTATTATGAAAACGTTTTCTTTCCTTTTTAGCACTCAATTTTAGTATAACATTAAACTACTTCTCATATTTGTTGCCGAATATTTTTATTTCATATATTCTAAAGGTTAGTATAATTACGAAATACTTTAGTGTATAAAAATTAATCGTAAACTTGATATTATTTTTTAATAGTTGAGCGATAAGTTTAAACTAAAAAGACAGAAACGCTTTTCAGTCTTTACAAGTCTTTTGGAAGGAAAATGACAATTTTTAAATAATTATTTTACTTACGATACAGATAGGGTTTTTAAATTAAATATTACCGTTAGATATGATCTTTTGATCTCATTTCGGTAGCAATATATATAATAGAATCAAACAGTGAGGAACCAATTTATTTAAAAATTAGATAAGTAACATGCTAATTCTAGGGACCATTTTGATAGAATTAAATATTTGCTTTATTGACTAAAAATAAAAATCGAAGGATAAGAACTGCATAAAACCTCCTTTTTCTAATTTCTTTGTTCTTGTTTATTTACCATAGAAAAACTTACATTTCCTGCATTTCAGTAATACAGAAAGTATAATTATATTTATGCAGTTTAAACAAGAAACGGTAACTAAAGCAAAAATTACTAAAAAATCTTTAATTATAATCAATGTTTAGTAGTTAAGCTAAGTTATATTTTTCTGCCGAGCTCATTTTCTTTAACAAATTTTTATCTTTACAATTTTGTCATAGAAATCACTACACGTCATGTCAAAGTTCACACGCACGATTTGAATTGCTTTCATAGTATCGATGCTTATTCTGGATTTTTCGTTCGACCCAATTCTGTTCATGAAAGAGAATATTCTTTCAACTGAGGCTGTTGTTCCTGGAAGACATAACACCAATTCGACGATTTTATTTGAATCTTCATAGGCTACAGATAGTCTATTCATTTCCAAAAATATTTCGACCCATTTATTTGAGGTAGATATATGTTCTGAGTTCCAAATTCCTATCTTTCTAGTTATGATGGATTTCATAGAAACCCATTGGTCAAATAATTGGGTTTCATCTACTTCTATGCGACTGAAATGATCTTTAATTTCTTCCAAACTGTTATGTATCTCTTTCCACTGAGGTAACTGTTTTAATAATGTCCATTCAAACCTATCAGATACCCCAAAGCTCTTTTCCCATTTTTCCAAATATTCTATATTGGTAGAATAAAAATTTGAAATGATTTCATAAAACTCGGATTCAAATATCTTTTCAGATTCCACCAGCAACTTAAGTTGAACATCTGTTGTAATAAAACTTTCTTCATTCCAAGCAATAAGGACTTCTTTAAGAGATTTAAGGCTACTTCAGTTGCCGACACATCTGTTTTTTCTATAGATTCTACTGCTTTCTGAAATGTTAAAATTTGACATCTCGCAAATGATAACCATAATTTTAGGCAAGAATCTTCAAATAGGTTTTTCAAAATCATTGGACACTTTTGTTGTGAAAGAAAGTAAGAACGTAACCCATTAAACATTTCTAATATTCTGTCTATCGCAGGTCCTAAGGATAAAAATCTTGTGTTTCCCTTAGAATAATCTTCCCCTGCAAATTTACAAAAGTCTATGAGCTCCTGAACTCTAACTGCATATATGTGAAAGTACTTGTAAACTTTAACCGAAAAGCATTCAACACCAAATGGCAAACAGTCAATAGCAAATTGAAGACAGTTGTGTACGATATGTGCACCACAACCAATATCAATAACATTCCTTCCAAGTCCTTTTTCAAGTTCACGCCATATATTATTTTGACTATTTCTGTTACAACCGCCAAAATTGGTGTTTGCATTATCGACACAAAATCCTACAATCTTGTTTTGCAAACAATACTTATTTACAACGTCAATTAGCAGGTTGCATTGTAAATCGGATGCTTCACCGGGTAAAGAAGCAAACTCTAGGATTTTATTTTGAACACCATTATCTGGTAAGAAATAACTGAACAACAACAGGAAAAAGTTTGTTCTCTTTTTTGTTTGAAGCATCTAAACTACTGCATTTAATTAAATTTAATTAAAAACTTGCTCAAATACATAAGGTGACAAAACATTGCAAATAATTGCTTCCAATTTGGTAGGGGCAGATGAAAACTTAGGTTGGTATATCTTTTTGATCAAACTAGACAAACAGTCATTTGTGCGAAAACCGTGACCGTGATGCACTGTATGAAATGCAAAAAGAGCTTCACTGGCTGCAATTTCTTCACATGTCAAATCCTCTGGTGAAAAAATAAGCTGATAACTCTTCAAGCCCCTGCTACGTTTTCTGCATCTTATGTCTTCGGCTTCGCAGGTGTTGATTTATGTCACTCTTACCTCCTTGAGCAACAGAAAAGTGAACACCACAGATTCCACAGTACACCTTAGAATTGTCATTTACAAAAGTACTGTCCTGTTTAATAAATTTAAACTCCTTTTGCAGGTCATCGTTAAATGAAAAAATTCTCTTCGCCAGTTTATTATTATTATGGGATACTAAAAAATATACAAAAATTATTTTAAAAGCTTGTAAATCTCAGTAAACTTATAAGAAAAGTAATTTACGAAATGAAAGTAAATAATATTTGCTTAATATCGAGCAAGATAAAAAATGATCACTAAGACAATAATGTAATCAAACTAAGCAATTCTATTCAAAAAGTGGTTTTTTATAGTAATTAAAATTTCTGGTTCTCATTTATTACGTGTATGTACATTCTTATAAAAAAGTAAGATGTGCTAATAATTCCAATGAAATTGTCGCTAAATAAGCGAATTAGTAGTTTTACCTTTCACAGGAATTTCTTTTGATTTTATCCCACTATCACAATGTATACAACTACCTCTGCTTACCTCACTTCATCTAACACTGTACTTCGAAGATAATACCATCTGGGAAAAGCTAAGAAGAGTGTTACAGCCGAATCAAAGCCTTACACAGATATTCTTTCTTTAAGCGAATTAGAACGAACCATTAATTCTGTGACAATGTTGATGCGTCGGCCTTGATTTGTTTGAATACCTCGATTAACCACGCAACAAATATGCAACTAGCTATTCAGCTTAAACATTGAAAGATCCGGAGCTCACGGAAACGGGCAGACAAATAAATCTGTGTACCTGTTCTATAAAGTGATAACTTAGCATTATTCTCACTTTCCTAATCAGAGAAATGTTCTCAGTTAAAATCTAATATTATCCATATTTGAGAAAATTGGAAAGTCTGAATTTAAATCTCGAAAAGCTTTGAAACGGGACAAAATGACTTTTTGGCTGAAAACGATGGGACGGTCTGGAAACGGCCCGAAAACGGGACTTTCCCGCAGAAAACGGGACTGTCCCGCAGAAAACGGGACTGTCCCGGAGAAAACGGGACGTATGGTCAGCCTATATATATATATATATATATATATATATATATATACACATACACACATACATACACACACCACAAGCAATCTCCCAATTTTCTGTTCACATTTTGATTCTTTTTCCCATTCGTATTTTCATTCTCTCCACCATACCATCCCAAAATTTCTAAAACAATCACATCATCTATCGCTCTCATACTTCTTATTCTTGCAACCGATTTTCTCCTATTCCCACATTCTTCTCAGAAACCTTAATCTCTCTTCCATCCTTTTCAATTTCTTATATATCTCTACAAAAGCATCCGCCCTTCCTCCCTCTTTTGTTCATTCCTATTCATCTTGATCCCTTTCTCTCTCTGTCTTTCGTTTCTCATCAAATTGCCTCTCCTTCTGTCTCCGTATCTCTCTCCGTTATCACATTTCTTCCGACTTTCTCCACCTGTATTCTATTTCTGTGACGTTCCTCCGCTCCTCTTCACCTTCAACTCTCTCATATTCATTCTTATCTAACCCTTGTAATCTGCTTCTCACTCTACTTCCTCACTATCACACCGTTTCTGTCGCCTTCTCTTCTTTGCTCACCTCTTTTCAAACGTCGCGGAGTGTGTAAGTCTTCAAAATGCTTCAGAAGGACCGTGAATAAATAAGAAAGAAGAGGAATACACATCATTTTTCATCCCGCTTTTTTCGCATCCCGAACAAACTCAAAAGGATGGCGAATAGATAAAAACATGCCTTGCACGTATATTATATTCATATTTAGGTATTTTGAAATTTTTATGGTATAACTCCCTTTTTTCCATATCTCTCTATTCCACTCTCTGGCTCGATCTCCTTTTCTCCCTCTCAAAAGATTTGCTTCACTCCAACTTTATTTCTTATATCCACGCAAAACTTGAAATGTCAAAGTTCGTAGAGAAAGGGTAAACTCTCATGGTGGGGTTTTTTTAGGAAGGAGGAGAAGGGGGAGGAAATGATGTGCATTCGGATATTTTTACGCATCAAAATACATGTCTTCATACAAAAATAGACGATTGAAGGAGTAAGAGCTTTCTGAAAAAGAGTGACGTCTCCTTTTCCCATTTTATTATCGGACCACCTCCTCTTTCTCTCATTTCTCTACTCCCTCTGAATTACTGCCTCACTTTCTATCAGTTCATGAATATGTACGAGTATCTATATTATATGTATGCATATATATATTCATACACATATATATAATGTGTGTGTACATACATATATACATGCTTACATATTTCTTTGAATTCTCGTTCATAGTACACCTTTCGCGAAAGCCAACATGTCATATTCTTCCTTCGAAAGTGCCCTCTAAGATAAGTGAGTCGCAGGAAGGGTGTGGAAAGGGAGGAAGGACAGGGAAAGCTGAATTTGGCTCCTTTGGTAATGGTGCAACTCTCTTTATGGTCTTGCCGTAGTTGATAGCATGAATAATATTACCGGAAATTGTGGGACACTAAGATAAAAATAGTGTTTCCTGTTATGTATAAAGATGAGAGCCATACAATTTGAGGCGGAGAGATCATCTCATTTTCTTTTGGAACACATATTACAAAGACTACTTTCGGGGTATTTGCTCTTTAAGGGTTCGTCTAGGCTCTGCATAACTTAAATCGAGTATTTTATCGTTATTCTTAAAAGGAATGGTATTTGCTAGGATGATGAAACGATATTACAAAGGTAACTGAGGTTAAGTCTTTTTTAATGTAGATAATTTACGATGATCTTAGAATTTTTTATTTATATATTAGTCTTTGCTTATTAACATATAATAACTGAGTCTTTACTTATCATGAGAAATTTGTGTAATACTTGAGCTGTAAAAAAGTGAAGCGTATAAGAAAATCGAGCATATCTATTGCACTGCAAAATTATAGATAGGTTATGAATATTTTCATATAAGTTGAAAAAGCGTTTTTAAGTTATTTTTTAGCTCGAGGTTTTACGGTATTGATTTATAATCAAGTATGAGGTTGCATAGCAAAAGATACCAAAAATATTGTAACAGTATCATATATTTCGTTTTCTGCTACCATGTTTAACGGCCAGGATTGAGTCATGATGCATATACTCGTATGAAGGTTCGATATGGCCATTTACTGAGCAGTATTTTATCCAACCAGAGAGAAAAATTAGATTGTTACACTGTACAATGCTTTCTCATCCTCCAAATAAAGCTGAGCGTGGCGTAAATTTTTTTTACTCACCTGACAGGAGCACTGTGTGCGACAGTCCAGCAGAAATGTTTCCCCGTTTTCGTAGGTGCGGTTTTGAACGGTACAAGGAAGGCCTTTTACTACTGCTCCGGTTGTCATGGCGCAGGCACCAAGAGGTCGGGTTCCGGAAAAGGAGAAAACGAAAAAACATATTATTACATCTCTTGGATAAAGGTACTTTAAATGGCACAACACTAATTTTAATACGTGAACAGAGGATTACGAATTACTAAATTCAACAAATAATGTAGAATTGCCTTAAATTCATTTGATACCTATAATCTGAACAGTACTCGTTGCTTTCACGATCAGCTCAATGTGGAAATAACTTTCCAATATTGAATTTTATCCACTATTCCTGGTAAATTAAAAAATATAACGTTAGCCTAAGACAGTTATTTAAGGGATATCATTCGTTACTAATTTCGGAAAACATACAATTCCCTTATAAATAACTCTTAGTCGTGATAATTAATTACCGTGACATTCACGGTAAACCTTTAAATTGGCTCATTTTTGTTTTCTAAACACTGAATTAACTCAGAGCGATACTTGGCTAGAACAAAAATGCTCCAATCCACTTTTATGAATTCCGTTGCAATCAAAATTACACGTAATCTTATTGAGTCACCGTTTTAATTTAATTTTTGTTTAAAATTGCAATATAATTATGCTGTGATACAAATAGAAACGATAAAGTTTAATGTAATCCTGATTGAGGAGTTCATATTTAAGCATTTTTGCATTTGTTAAGTTATATAAGCGATAGTTATTGCTCAAATTTCCACTACTGCCACAAATTTTATGCTCAGTAGAACTTGTTACTTAGCACTCGCCAAAGAAAAAAACATCACCGACACACTCCAAACAATACTCGCATGATGCGGTGATCAACTTTGCCGTAGCAGTTAGAAGTTCCTGAAAAATAATACGGTTTCGTTGGCAAACACTTCCCGTCATTAGCGCCGTACGCGTGCATTGAACACGATCCAACTCGTGTAGTAGGTCGCTTATCCTCGGGCAACGAACCGTACGTACGTAACTCGCACGTACAATCGCTAACTCCTGTATGTACAACACTTCTTTCTGCATCCTTTCCCTCTCTACATCCCGTAATGCATCTCCTCTGCGCTCTCTCTCTCTCTCCCCCCCCTTCCTCCCTCTCTCATCCCTCACACCGCCATCCTCACTTCAGTTCCTTCCCACCATTCATCCCACTGTAACCCCTTCTCCCATTCAAAATCCCTGTCGCCTCTCGCCGTGCATTTATCGTCTATCTTTTCCGTTCCGCGGCTAGCTAGATGTTTTTCCTCCCTCCCCCTTTCCTGTTGCCTTTACGTTCCGCGTTCGCATTTACATCCCTCAATTTCCCGACGACTTCTTTCCCTCTTCGCCATCTTTTCAGTCTGACCCAGTTGTTCCCGTCGAAGGAACAAAATATTTTTTCTGCGTTTACAAATGGAACGTGAAGATAGTTTAATTTCCTGAAATTGCCGAGTAATGAAAAAAATTGGATAATACTCACCGGGTGATTTATCATTAATATTCTCTCTTTTGGTTTTTTATTAATTAATGGAAAAACGTATTTCATCAAAACGTTAAAATTATCTCGGCGATTTTACACTGATAAAATTTGATATATGTATCTGGAGAAACTCGGAAACGAGCAAGGACACCCTCCTTCGAAACACAAATAGTTGTTTTACTAAAATTTACATTTGCTTTAAATAGAATATATAGCAAATGGGAACTTTTGTATAAACCTTTACCGCCACGCAACTTTAAGAGACCCCTACCCGCTTTGTTAAACGATGATAAACATCCACAAAAAGAGGGGTTTGTGCATATATGCATTTGTCTATAAGCGCTCAGTTGAATCCAGGTAATTGGTTCCTCATACCTAAACAATTATTTTTAGTTTATGTAATCTTCGTGTTTATTAGCGTAGTTTTGACGTACACATGAAGGCCTAATGGAGAAATAGGACAAATAATATTCGATTTGTGGATGTTCGAATTACGGCTACGAGTGCGCTTGTGTGTTAGACACGCCCGTTTCGACGAATCGCAGGACGGGTGTGAGGCTGTTATAGGCGGTCGCACCTTTTCCTTTAATCCTCCCCATTTTCTAAGATCTTTAGCCGCCGCGGCTCTTCTCTCCCTCTCACCTTGGGCTCCTCCTCCGTCGGCCCACCGTCCGACTTCGCCGGCGCACGCCGCGCGCTCCCTCTGAATTATTGACAGGAATTAAAGGCGAGGGCGAAATCGATAAGTCGGGCGCTGAGCGCGGCCAGCGTAACGGGTGCACACTTTTTCCCTCGCCCACAAAAGGAGGAGAGTATGAGACGGAATAAGAGAGGACGGAGGAGGGATAGATGGAGGAGATGACGGAGGAGGGAAATGGGAAGAAACGCTATTTCGGAGTGAAGAACACGCGATAGCACCCTCGAGGGAAAATGCATTGCTGGTTAGAAAGAGTTGGAGAGATAGAGCGGAGGAGTTACATAGGCTCGGAAAATGGAATTAATAGAAATAAGAGCCGTCGGAGAATACTCTGGGTTTTTTATTAAGAGTATGAATTTTTTTATTCACCGCAGAGTGAAGTTAGGGTGGTTTTCGTTTTGCTCCAATGCAGAAAATGTGGGAATAACGAGACGTGAGAATAGAGCAATCCCACGGGTTTCTCCATTCACTCCACTCTCAGACTTTTATATGTGTACTAGCGACGACCCGTCAAAAATGACGGGATGATAATAGAAATCTAAAAATAGAAATTCGAGTTTGTGAAAGTTTTCTCCTGAAAAACGAAGCGAATGAAATTTCTTTAATTATTTTGTATTGTTTATTTTTGGCAAAACCTGTTTGAAGATTTATAGGTTAGTGTAACAGCTGTATTAAAACAACGTTTTTTGTGAATGTGCGATCCTCGCCTGGAATTAATTTTTATGCAAAGTTCGAGCGATTTCGAACCGAAAGCAAAAATCAATGTTAAGAATAAGTTTTTCGTTTATTTTACTTTCAAATGGCTTTTATCTGAATATCGTAGGTCAATTATTTCTAATTTTATTTTGTAAAAGAAAAATAGCCTGCAGGTCGAAAAATCGATTTCTACGGGTTATGTTATGGGGAATGTATCACCAACCATGGACTCAAAACTCTGGACGGTTTTCGTAGATATTTCTTCGTCAGAGCATTTTTACTTACAAAACAGAGCATTTTCGACAAATTTCATTATATGTATTATATTATATGTACATATTTGTTCAAGTTATTCGTCTTTTAATGTATTTTACCACCGATTACGCACGAACCGACGATCGAACGAACGAACATGGGATTTTATTATATTTGGATATATTGAGAAGAGCATTTGAGATGTTATTTTCATTTTATTGCCTCGTCGGATTCCTACGGGTTCGACGTAAAAAATCTCAACTTGTTGGGCATTAGGGTGAAGTTGAAACAATATGTCCTCGTTGTACAATTACACTCAAAAAGATTCATTGGGTCATAATTCGCATTCAATTGTTTAAGGTTCATCATCCTTGGGCATACAACTCAGAACTAATAGTTCTTGTGTGTTTTTTTTAAATATCATGAAAAAGGGACATTTTTATTTATAAAATAAATTCGTCTTCAAAATTGTCTGGGATTTTGCTCTCAGCTGTACTAAGAGGCTCGGGTCTTTTTTGTCTGTTATCTTTTTCCAAACAATAATATTTCTTCTCAATCCCACCCTTATTTTTCCCCTCCCTTCATCTGCAGTGTATTTTTTTAAATATTAAGATTCTATAAATACCAATCTAAATATATTATAAAATCATATTTTATCTTAAGGATTTGGACATTGATTTTTTGTTGTGAAAATTTACACTGCGAAACTGTGAAATTTTAAAAACAGATTTATATTGTGTAAGTTTGGAGCCATATATTTGCAAAATAATATTTCTTGCCATCTCAACGTTAAAATGTTTAACAAATGATTTTTGGTGAGCACACACAAATAATATTTTTGCAATAATAATAGTATCTGTAATCATACACTAAAGATAAAGTTGTCTAGCCCAACTCATTTTTTAAATTTTAATTACAAATATTGTAAAAATTACAGACATAATAGGAAAACTACGTAATATAGCAGCATTCATGATATACAATGCCATTCTGTTTGCGTGATTTTATTAATTTAAAGATTATCTCTAACGATTAATGCTCGTATGAAGAGATGGGACTATTGTTTGTTTGTTAAATTCCAACTTATTTTGACAGTAGTGAAAGCCTGTGCAGAGAAAAATGATGTCCTAATTGGTAGTCTCTTAAAACAAGCAAGTCCTTTATATTACATAATGGAAAGTACTTCTCTTTAATTCGTAAAATATGCATTAATTATTCATTGTTTTCCTAATTTCATTTATTCCATTCCTCATCGCCGGATCACAATATTAGTAGAAGCTTTTCGTTAACAGAATGTAACATTTAATCAGTCATATATAAACTTATATTGATAAAGTGATCAGTTTAATAGGAATTTCTGACTAATGAAGATTTGCTATGGCCATTGAGTTAACCTTTGATCGCAATAACTGAGGATAAAATACAATAAAAATCCTAATGCATTGGTAATATTCCTGCTTCAGAAATTTTAAATCATTATTTGTATGAGAATAATTAAGGTGAAATACTCCTTTAGCCAAACAATTTGAGGGTTACAAAACCCAATGCATTTCGACCACAAGGTGGGCATCGTCAGGGGTAAAACCTGTTTCAACAGTGACTGGGAGCCAACTGCAAGGTTTGAAACGGAAAGTATTAAGAAGACGGACACAGATTTCAACAAGACCCTATACAAACTGACAGATTTAAACGACACACACGCCGAAAAATCTTTCCGCGCTTCACTTGTTTCTCGGTCGTCTTCTTAAGGTCGACCAGACTCAAAAGAACCTGCGCCTTAGCTTACCCCTCCAGTTGGCGCAGCCCCTCTTTTTTCCCCTTTCCACACTACAGCGTCAGCTTCAGTCAGTTTCAGCGCGCATATTTGAACGTTTCGATCTCCCCGGTATCTTCCTCTTTGAAGTTTTTGTTGGTTGTTGATAGTATTTGTTATTTTTATTGTTGCTATTGTTATTCGGCATTTCGTTGTTTCTTTAGTTTTTCTTTATTTGTTATTTTTGTGGTTATTGTTGTTTTTGAATGAAATGTCATCTTCATTAAGAAGTACGCCCGTTTCCGGGAGACCATTGATAGGACAAGCACGGGAGATTGTGTACAAAGTGGCTACTTTCTTACGGGAAAGCAAATATATCGGTCTCAAATACAACGTAGTGGAGAGCACAAGTACGGCTACTGGAGTCTCTAGTTCCATGAATTTACTTGTGAATTTTCCTCGCGTATTTTCATTTGATCCCTTCGGCTGAGGCTTCCTTTTATTCTCATATAAAAGAGATTCATTCCCTTCAACTGAGTCACCTTATAATCTTAAAAAAGTACCGATTCTGAAAGGTTCTAAATATGAGAACATTCACGCACAGCACAATGTAACCTCTCGCTAATGGCAAATATTTTTCACTATTTTAACTCATCATGGCTCCTGGGCCTACGCTTTACACCAGGATTTCTTTCGTTTATTTGTTTATGGCCCCTTCTTTTCAATAGCTAGAATGGCACGTGTTTCAGCCTTTTAGAATTCGCAGTTTATTGGTTTTTTTCTTTTTGGGTTCAGAGGACATCTGGGACGCAGCGTCGGAACGTGTTTCGGAAAGTCTTTTTTATTTTATACATATTTCTCCTGGTAATGGTGAATGAATTCTTTATTAATTGTGGCATTAATTTTATTACTAATGTAATTAAAAAATACTTAACCGATATTTCATGGAATAATATCTGCGTACATTCGCAAAATTATACTCGTCTGCTTGGACTTAAGAAATTAAAATATTCATATTTATTATAATAAATGATTTGATACTACAGTCCATCAGTCACCAATCAAAAATACTTTATAAACACAACAGATAAATAATTTATCAGAAATCATGGAATATTAAACAGAAAATTCATCGATTATCCCGCGTGAGAATTTTCTTCAGTTAGGCGTGAGGATCCGTAAGGTGTGAAGTTATCCGAAGCGGAAAGAGTGGGGGTACCGAGTGAGCTCCCGGCATCCTCCTTTGCTCGCCCACTTTTGCTAGAAGGGTCTTTTGAGTCCGGTTGACCTATAATACTTTCCGTTTCAAACCTTGCAGTTGGCTCCCAGTCACTGTTGAAACAGGTTTTACCCCTGACGATGCCCACCTTGTGATCGAAATGCATTGGGTTTTGTAACCCTCTAATTGTTTGGCTAAAGGAGTATTTCACCTTTATTAATCTTAGCCAAAGTTATTGAGCTACTATCAATTATTTGTATGAGATTTTAAACACATGTTTACAATATTTCAGGTTTTTCCAAGTGAAGTCGTGAAACATCTGTGATATAATGTATCGTATGATTACGTTTTTTGTTTTCTCCTTCGCCTATTCCCTTCTTTTTTCTGTTGTTGACAGCTATTTTTATGGATAATATTCAATTTCGTTTAAATTTAATTAGGTGTTTAACTTGTATTTAAAAATAAATAATGCGTATAACCTAGCTTGAAGATTTGATAACAGAATTTTACCCATTTTTACTCTTTTATAAAATAAGTAATGACCTTACAACATTTTAGGGAATAAAATTGAGACCAATAAAAATTAAGTTTAGTCTCGGTTTAAAATTCATATCCACAAAAGTGGACAACGCGACTTATCTTTCCGGACACTTTTTGACTACGCTATTTTTAGGTATAAAATGATTACTTTAAGATAAAATTCTCAAATTTAAGATTTGTTGAATTAGGAATTTGTTGATTTAGACATCTTCCTCAAAATTAGCCAAGCACATAAAACCGTTCAGGAACGGCATTCAATTTCATTTTCACCGCGCCACGATTCGAAATTTCGCAAATGACAGTCATCGGTCTTTTTAAAGCGAAAACCTCTTGCCGACCTTTTCACCACTCGAGAAATTTTAGCATCGATGCTAGTCTTCCTCACCCACATCTTGTTATCGCATTCCGGCCTTAGAAAACTCTGAACGCGATTCAAAACGAACCAAGCGTTAAAACGTAAGTAAACGAAACGAAGGAAAGGTAGGAAATAAAGTAAGAAAGGAAGGAAGAAGATATAAGGAAAGAGAGAGAGGAAACAAGAATTAGATCGGATTAGATGAAGTTTTCGTGTTATAGCTATCGGGGACGAGATTGGATAGGGTGAGGGAGGTCTTGGATAGAAGACTTGAGAGAGAGAGAGAGGAAGAATAGTGCGTCGAAGAAATGGAGTACGCGAGGAAGAGATGGTAGGGTGGAAAGGTGACAGGGAGAGAGGAGACGGAGGAATTGCCTCGTCTAATCTTCCGCAGGCAGACGAGAAAAAAAAGAGGTTTCGGTGAAGAGAGTAAGTGGAATAGGAATACCGTCAGGGTATGGATTAGGAGGAGGATTGGGGATACGAGGTTGAATGTGTAGTTCCGGATGGATCCTCTCGGGATGCTCTGCAGCGAAAGGGACGGAGAACGAGAATTTAAGAATGAATGAAACGAATCGAAACCCTGGAACCTCTTAGCGGATAACCACGCGTACATCAATTCCCATCCATCCGCGAAATGCTCCATCATATTCCCCGACCCCGACGCGAAATACTCTCCGTTTCCCAAGAATGCGAAACCCGGTCTTCTCGCGCGGCGCCTCGATTCGTGCCAAAGTTTTGCTCCGTTCTCTCGTGTCTATTATTCGGACGAGTGGGGTTTGCACGAAAAAGCGAGCACGAGGCGAAACACAGGCGTCAAATGAGAACGTTTACCTCTGGATGATACGCGTACTCAGTTTTTAAAATGAATTTTTAACAACGCCGATCTGTATTCTTACCCCGGTCGTGCTTTTGCATTCCAATTTCATATCGAAATATCTCCTACAACCCGGCATTCCATGTTTTTAAGGGCAAATGAAGAAAATTCATCTATTACTTCCTTTATTTCCTTAGGAACATAAACGATTCCATCAAAATGCGGTGCAGATTATAATAAATTATAAATGCGGCATTGCTATGTTTTTCCTGCAGAATTAATCCCAATAAAATATTACTGACTGATTTAATAAATGTCCGCATAAAATATAAATTAATTATTCCAAATTAAAATTATGAACGATTTGATTTCGTCTGAAAAAAATGGCGGCTATAATTACAAAATTTGCGTACTAGGAATATTTTCAGGTTTTCCTGAAATCACCTTTCTTCAATAGTGCTTTCCTAATATAATATGCCTTGTAATTCATTAACAATATCAGGCAGTCATATTATACATAATTTAAATGAACGAATAGCAGATCATTCTCGTTTTGCGTGTCTATGAGGGTGCATCAAATCAATGTGAAACTTGGCACTGCAAATCTTCAGCAAACTTGTTGTAATTTGGCAAGTAACTCAAGTCACCTGTTCTTAGGCAGCCATCTAAATATAAATCGGTGAGTCTGGTTTGGTACTTCGATTTCAGATATTCCATACTTGAAATAATGGAATCGCAAGAGAATGTTTAAGCACAGTAAGAATATATTTTCAGGGCACATTTTCTTAATAAGGGATTTTCATCAACTAAATTGCAAAAGTTTTCATCATTCTGCTGTGATTTTAAAATAATATCATTCTGTATATTTATTATTTCCAATTCTAAGTCTTCCGTGTTAATTATGTTAAAGTAGATTGCAATAATAACAGTCCTACCATTGAAATTGAAGGTATTTGGTCTGCTTAACTAATGTTCTCTTTTCGGCCAGCGGGCGATGGTAAATGTTTCGCAGACGTCATGACGCCCGATCGCAGCGCTGTCCACCTCTGCTATAGATGGTTTAAGTAATTGATTATTAATGGCGCATTGTTAACTAAATTATTTATTCTAGCAGAGCGAGTTCAATAAATCATATCTGAACTGTTTTCCCATTAAAATCATGATCATCTTGTAATTGCTCTAACCACTTTATAATTTACATAAATATCGCCGGTTATATGAATTACTTTAACTTATTACGATCCTATATTCAATGGTAAGGATGTGTTAATAAACCAACTCACGTTGTAGATGAATTAGACAAGGATGTCCACTCCCTCCAACATTTGGTTCATCTGCCAAAGAAATAATAAAATAAGCACGAATTAAAGTTGGGAAAAAATTTTATTCTAAGTCAACCATTACCGTGAACGGTAAGACTGGCGAGAAATCAGGGTAAACGTATGCGGTATTCGGGAGATTCAATTAATTTGAAAATATATTTGAACGAATGAGGTTGCCAGAGAAAGCGAAAGCAAAGGTCATAATAGAAGTGTCTAGGGATATTTATGGAGCAATTAATTCATTTTGTCTACGTTAGTAGTATTCGAATTCAAGTCAGCTTAAGTAAAATGGGGATTTATAAATACCATTGGCAAAACGATTTTCCATGGTCTGAAGTCTAAATAGAGATGTGAAAGATGTGAGATCAATAATACGAGTGATATTGTTCTTTAATAATACTCAGTGCTCAATAAAAAGGTTTTGAATAGATTTACAGATGCAGGTGGCGTATTAAGATGAATACATAAGTTGGGATATGGGGATAAAAGATGACCTATATGTGGAGAAAAGACAAGTTTTACGAGTGGAATTAGTGGATGAATGTCTCGGAAGAGAGGAATTTTAGGAGCTAGAAAAGTGGACGGATAAGGGATTCTGGACAGTCTGAAGAAAAGTGACTCCAACTAGAATTTAAGGTCAAAGGGTGAAAATGGTGATAGGAATACTTTGGTATGGAACAAACGTGACTATTAAAACTCCGTGATGACAAGGTTTCTGGTGTACGTATTTTTATTCTTATTATCCTTCACTATTTCTCCATCCGTCTCCTTCCTTGCGTATTAGGGGTTAAATGTAAGAATGGAGATCTCTAAATGTTATAATTTACAGTTAAGGAGGAATTTTCTCCGCATTTAAACATCGCCTTGATAACGATCTCCCTTCAGAATTTTTAGCAAATAACTAGTTAGAGATCAACCAAAAGAAAAGCTGCGTCATCAACTTCTGGAGAACCAAGAGTATCTCGTTGGATAAAAATTAGTCGTTGGACGGAGTAGAGATTCCAGTTTCAGACTCGATCAAATATCTTGGAGTCACGGTCCATCGTGATCTCTCGTGGGACACCCACATTCGCCTATTGATAGGTGCTGCTAACAAAAAGCAGGCCTTTATAGGGAGAATAGTTCGAAATAACTCCGAAAAAGTGAAAGAATTATGTTATTTATCCTTGGTTCGACCATAGGTCGAATATGCTTCAGCTGTGTGGGATCCCTACGAAAAGGGACTCACTAATGAGATAGAAAAGGTTCAGCGCAGGGCAGCTAGATTAGTAAAGAGGAATTACGATAGTAAACAAAGCGTAACATCATTAATAGAAAATCTGAAATGGACATCGTTAGAGGAACGTAGACTGCAGGCTAGATTTAAACTACTGAAAAAAATTATTTCGGAGGGACTAGCGAATAAGGTAGTAGGACTTATCAGAAGCCCGACGTTTCTCGGAAGGTAGGACTGTGAGGATAAGATTCGCGAGATCGACTGTAGAACGGAGCGATATAGAGGATCGTTTTTCCCTAGGACGGTAAGAGAACATAATAGGAAAAAATAACGTAGGAAAACTATGGACCCTTGGTGCACTGCACCCCCTGCCATCCACCAAAAAGGTGACTTGCAGGGTATAATGTAGATGTAGATGAAACTATACTTGTATTATAAACGGATTTGGTCGTTTTCTGGTCAATATCTTAAATTTTTAAAAGCATTTATAAATATTACCCCTGCAAAAAATGTTCTTATTTTTCTCGAATGTTTCCGATGCTCTCTTCTTTTGCCATTTTTGCGCCCTTTACGACCCCTCCGTTTCTGCATTTCCTGTGGTTGACTGCTTTTGACATTGTATAACTTGAATTTTTCCACCTTTTTATATATTCACTCGAGTTAAACTATAAAATATTCCCCTGAAAAATACTCTTATCCGTAGTTACAACATTATAAAAATAGATTCTACAATACTATGTTCTTTTACTCGTTTTTATTTAGGGAAATATAACTAAACACATGTTCCCATTTACACCTTATAGTCATGCATTTTAAAAATTGCAAGCAAGAAATGCGGAGGATTGTTAGGTAATACTTAATATAACTCTCTGAAAATATGTCTTAAGACATTAATAAAAATATCTCTCTGCTGATTGCGAAAAGTAGGCTGTAAACTTCTCAATCTCAATTTATTTTATCCCTTAGATGCACGACATTTTTTTTAAACCTTACGTCTTGATCACTTATTAGATATAAATATGTATATAAAATAGAAATGAAAAGAAAACATCTGTCATATAATATAGAGCTGATTAATCATATAAAAGTTTAGCATAATTACCCTACACTTCGTTCTTAGAAATCCCATATTGGAGGTTTGGTGCACTTTTCAAATACGCAGAACATGCAAATAAGTGTTTACTCTAAGGAAGAAATCCTACTTTGAATTAACATTAAATGAGTTGCCAATCAAGAAGACTATCCTGTATTTATAGAGTTGGTGTTTTTACTCTAGCGTTTTATGGATAAATCAAATAATTCAAACTATGACAATAACTCTATTACCATCTTTAGACGTTTCCATATTCTAACCAAAATATATTTTCATCATAAGCCATTGAGCACGAAAATATACAAATATTTATTCAACATTAATTTTCTTAAAATCATAGCTTTGCCAAAAACATAAGAATCTCAACAGAAGTTGATTTTAATAATCCAAGAGATTGATTAGACAGAAATTCTAATTCAACAAAAGTTGAAATTTACCAGAACAAAAAGTTATTGAAAGAAATACTCTCCATTTATATTTTAATCTTATTAAACTAAAATGTTTATGGAAAACTCTTAAATGGAGTTCCAGGGTATTATAGTAAAACGCACAGAATCAATTTTAATGAAGGAATATTTGGACGTATAAACGTGAGTTCATTAAAAAAACAATACGATTCTATCCTGTAGTTCCCGGTCACGCCCGGAGACACGCAATCCTCTGTGTTAGAGCGAACCAGATATCTGGCGCAGTTTGTCCCCTAAGCCTGAGAATTTTTTGTTATTAATAACTTTCTAATAACTTTTATATTACCTTCTGTTTGATTATATATATAATAAATTATAATCGCTGTGTTCCTGCGTGCGTCTCTACGTGCGTCTCTGTGCGCCTGTCTCTGAAGCCTCGAGTGACGTCACCTCCCGGCATGAACCCAAATAAACCGAGAACGGTCTGTTCGAATTCGACGAATCTTTTACCCGAATACTCGGCGCGAACTCTTGCGGGTTTTAAGTGGATAGGCGACCCCCGGAAAGGCATGGGATCGATACCGGGATAGTTTTCGTTTTTGCATTTGATTAACACGTAATTTGTTAGAATGCGATGTGTAGACCTTTATTATTTAACATTTTAAAATGTCTTACAATCGAGACTTTGACTCGAGATTTATACCATTTCACGTAGAAAGAAATGAATATTCTTACCTTAGATTTTGTTGTTTCATTTGCGTTTGCTCATATTTTAAGTTTAGATTTTCTCCGATTTTTCAACATTTCAAAAAGAAGTTGACTAATTTTTCTGGCATTGTTGATCTCATATTTTTGCATTGTTGGACTCTGGCTTTCAAGTGCATCTGCACTAAGCTTACAATGAAACAAACACATCAAGGACAATAACCGATTGAAAATTTATATGAAAAGTTTCGTGTAAATATAAAACAAATGAAACTCGTAGCGAAGATCCTTGAATTCAGAAACGACTCCAATACATTGTAATAATGGACAGCTTAACATTTCATATAGGAAGATATTTCACGCTTATATTGAAAATATCATTTCGTTTGCAAATTTTATTAGGCAGTTTAAAGAAAATTACTATATTGATGTCTGTGATTAATTTCTTTTGATAATTAATCAAGATCTTTGACGCGTGGCCGATGCATTTATAGTGATTACTTGATATTAAACAAACCACAGAACATATGATTTCCTGTAACATCAGAAATAGTGACAAAACAAAAACTCTTGTATACCCGTAAGTGTTAGATTAAATCATGTAGGTTTGTTTTTTTGGTTATGAAAATGGTGTGAACTATATGATTGTTTTGAGAGGGACAATAAAAGTGGTTCAACTAATAACTCCCTGTGTAAAAATTTTTTGTCATAGGAACTATCGCATTAGGCCACTTTGCCCAAAGTTCCCTAAATGTTTGCAAGAAGTACTGCAACGGGCGAACATGAAACGATATCTCTCTATATTATAACCGCACTAACGTGTGTTACAGAAACTATTTCTTACTTCCGTATGAGCTAGAATGTTGAAAAACTTCAGACTGATTATTCATGACTTACAAACAGAGAGAAAATTACGAACACAAGAAGTTTTTAAATTCAAGAGCCCCAAAAAAATTTTTATTCGTGATAATCCCATAAGATTAACATTGGAGGATTGTTGCCATAATATCCGCTTTGAAAGCATAAGATGTAAATGAATTCAAGGCATCTTTCGTTTGCTTTTTAAAATTACTTATAATTGTTGTAGAAATTAGAGACTTGAATCATAGTACGTGCAAAATAACGCAAATTTATTTCCATACCAGTGATTTTCAAATACGATTCGAATTTACTCATAAAATGTTTTTGAATACAACAAATTTAAGTTATTCGTGAATAAAATATTTCGTTGCCAAGAACAACCAGCATTGTTGCCGCACCCGTAAAATTATATAGGACCCTATTGGGTAAATGGAGGAAGACGGGAGTGTGGGAAAAAGAAAGAGTGAACGAGAGAAGGAAGGAGAGAGAGAGGGGGAAAGAGAGAAGAGAAAGAGAGGGAAAGGGGGAGGGAGAGAATGAGGGGAAGAGGAAGTTTGGGAAAGAGGGAGGTTTGGTTGGAGGTAGGGATATAGGAAAGTAGAGAGGGAGAGAAGGAGGGGAATGGGAGGAAGAGGGAGAGAAGCCCGAAAATAGGGCTAAATATAATTTTACACCGTAAATATATGCCGAAATCAGGAGGTTCAGGGTTGCACACGGGCAGCAGACGAATATGTAAATATGCATTTAAGATGCTTCATTCAAGATGTGATTATAAGTTTTAGATTAAATTAACCCTGGTCAAGTCTATGTCGCGCTTTTTTGAGCGATATTTCTCGGTTATTTTTTCCTCTTCCTAATGCAAACATCTTATATTCTAATTGTTTCTGTTGCCATCACAATTAAAAATGACGGTAAACAGGCATTTTCATTATTAGCACTACAACGCAGTCGTTCCAGCTTAACTTACCAGGCATCGAAAAAAATATTTCTCATCCTACGTCCATTCTTTCATAACGTCCTCGCCATGGTCGTCTTGTCCCATCAATTTTCTTTCTTCATTTTTACCCGTCAATTACGCGTGTTTAACTTTATCTCGCCGTGTCTGGAAAACATCTTTTTTCTTCGTGATCCCAAGCGTGTAAACCCATAATCGTCACGTTGGTCGTGATCGATGAAAGAGGTGATATGGAGGGAGACGTTAGGAATGTTTGTCAACGAATCATCCACGGGAATGGATCGGAGAGGAAGAGAAATAAAAGAAAACGAAGAAATGAGATGTCCAAATGGGTAAAAGGACATGAAAGGGAATCTTTGTCGGAAAGGATGGCACCGAAAGGAAGAGGGATTAGAAGCGTAAAGGAACCTCATTGGGACGTAAAAAGGACAGACGAACAAAAGGGAGAGAGGAAAATCGGGAGAGATATCTTTCGGAGAAATTTCTGAAAATGATTAATTGGAACGAGTCGCTGAGATAATGAGAAAATCTCAGGGACTAATAACATCGGAGCGAATGCTTTTCCTCTGATTTTTTATATCCTAAGATTCACTTTGGCCGGCGTGTCATAATAAGATGAAAAAAGTAATCGGGGATGATGGATATGAAGATATCTGGAATGGAACTGGCGCGAGAAAATGGCATCGAGTAATCCAATTTTCTTTCGAAATCGACTGAAATGGGGTATAGAAAAAACTCATCACGACGGGAATAATTATTTTTGATACGAAATCCGTCCTTCGTCTACAATAATTATTTAAACAATCTCATTGGCTCAACTCCAAATATGTCTTACCATTCGTTGACAGCATGAACATGTTTAAAATATTACATTGCATTATCTCGATTTTTTATTTGTTTCATTGATATTGCATTGGTTTCAAGGCTATAAGTTGTCCATGCAATTACGAAAACTAGATCCATTAATTGTCTTGATCGTACTTGCATGAAATCTGCGCAAATAAAGTGAAAATTAGATTTTAATCAGTACATGTTTTCAGAATATTACATAAATATTTCGTCATATTCTTCTGTTATGCCTTGTGCCTCGATTATCCGTTAATTAGCTGTCATTTTAGCGTGTTGTCTGAGAATCAGTAACAGATAATTTTAATGAGCAAAAGCCGGTAAAAAGTGGATAGGTATTTATTCCTCGAGTTCATTAAGATCATATCTAATCCAGATCCTAAATCAAATCGAGACTCAAATGTACTTGATTTCGAATTCTCGGAACAGAGATTTGCTGAGGAAGAGATATATAGGATTTCTATTTATAATGTAAGGGCATAAAAGAGAAGGGTGGAAGAGAGAGAGAGAGAGAGAGAGAGAGAGAGAGAGAGAGGAAGGAAATATACGGAAGAGAGTGATGCGTTTGTTGACCGCTAAGATTGAGTTGACCCAGCAAACCCTCGGGTTAAAGCATTTGGAGTGTAGATAGCTACTTTTTTCCTGTAAATATTCAGGATGATGATTCTTGGCAAATTGGTTAGTTACACTACCATCAATTTGTAAAAGAAACGAAAAACTTTCTCACATAAAAGACATTTCTTAGGTAAAAGCGATTCTATTTTATGTTGTTCAATAAGTAAATTAGATTATTCCTTATTTTTAAAAATCATGAAATATCACTGAACTCCACTGTTTGTTAAGGGATTTTATATATTTGGCCATTCATTTTTAGGAAAAAATACAAATTATATTGGGTTTCAAGGCCTGTAACGTTTGGAAGCTAACCCATAAAAAGATAGATAGATACTTTTACCGTAAACTCTACATTCAGTATCTTTATTCGTCGTAATAAAAATGTACGCGGTAAAAAATGCTTAATGTGACGATTTATTACAACTAACGTGTTTTAATTATAAAGAAGTAAACAATGACAAAATTAATTATGGTAACGATTGTGGAACATTATAAATACAACGTAATATGTCAATAAATACATCTTGAAGCAAATACTATGAGATAATTAATGTCATAGACATCTATTTGCTGCATGCGGAAATCACAAGTATTTCTGGTCATAAAAAAATTCTACGACCGTGATAAATCCGTTCTATTGGCAAATAATTCCACGCCGCTGGCGAGTGACTTGATTGAAATTCTGGAAAGCGAATTTCGTGGGAGTATTTTTAAAGATGATGAGTTAAAACGAGACATTTGAGTGTCATGAACACTCCGTGTTTGATCTTCACCGCATTAATATTTTTTTAGCGAGTGATAATGTTTAAAAAATTAAACTTCATGATTTTTTGTGATTTTGCACTATACTTTTAATTGATCTACTGCAACCCATACACACACGTTCATGGGACCCTGAAATTCATAATTTCTGTCTTCGCGATTTCCGGAAATCACATCTGGGTCTTAGTTATGAAATAGCGTTAATCACTGTTACAACCAATAATTTTATTTTTTAAAGAAATATATGTATCCGAGAGAAAAAAGTTCGCATTATTCTCAAGTCGCTTGAGTTTGCAATTCTATATTTTATTCCGGACTAAAAGAATCAATTATGCCCAACTTATCGAAAATACTACCCGCTGAACTCTTAATCAAACTTCACGAATTAAAAAAAAAGCTCCAGCAAAATAAAACTTATTTTTTCTTAACGAAGGCTATCAAAATGGAGAAAAACAACTCGCTTAGCTCTGCTCCCTTAATGAATAAAGTCGACCTAAACTAACCTAAACTGTTTAAAAAAATAAAACGAAATAATACTTCGCCGCTTCCACAGACGAACTAGAACGGAACCGACAGTTTTTTGCCACCGTATAATAGCGAGAGAGAGAGAGAGATAGAAATAAGAGTTTCGTCGTTTTAATTATCTCCAATTACCGGGACGAGGAGTCAAACAGCGAAACGAAAGAAACTTCCATCGCAACGCTCGTCCGAGAAAGAATAAATGAAAGGGAGTCGGATGGGAAGAGATAAATCAATTCTGTCAATTTATTACGCTCCCATCTTTTCTTTTCTTCTACAAACTTCGTGATTTCTACCTCCTTCTCCTCCAATCTATCTCTCTCTAAGACAAAAATACATCCGTCGTCCTTTTTTGCTCCCTTTTTTGAGCGAGTTAAATAGAGTTAATTGATATAAAAGGGGGGAAACAGGATAAAGAATAGAGAGACGAAGAGTAGATATAATGAAAGAAATATGTCGAAAAAATAAGGGGACGAGAAAGATTGAGGGAAATAGTTAGGGTGACATTGTGTGGTCAAGAGAGCAAAATAGAGCTTTTAAAGGCTTCTCTCTCCCTTCACCTCCCATGGGTTGGTGGGAAGGAAGCAAAGGATTGAATACCCTGCCCCCTTTTATACTCGCACCCACTTCCCAGACATTTCCTAGGTTACAGAATTCCCTAGAGAGGATAAAGGAAGTGACAGCGTCCGAGGGAGACGGGGACGAGGCCTGAGTGAACTAAGCCCCGACGCCATCGCAAGCGCTTGGAATCGTCCACCTTTGATTAGAACGGTGTCTGCGAAAATCCCGCCGCAGCGCTTTTGCGTCGGGTCTTGGCGAAGTAGGGAGGGAGGTGGCCGCGTAGAAAGGGAAGTGATAGAGAGAAGAAAGATAGGGTTTGGGGCGAAAGGAGAGATGCAGTTAGGAAGAAAGGGAGCGCCCTGAAGTTGTCGGCTTTGTGTGTACCTTTTGGAAAAACTTCTCTCACCTCTTCCAATCAGTTCGAACGAAGACACCTCCAGGTGATATTCCCTGAAAGCGTTTCTGCTCTTCGGGTGAGATTTTTTGTTTTTTTTTTACTTCATTCGCGATGGTGTTTTTTTCTGTCGCTTCTTTAACTTAATGTTTCCTTTTTCTTTCCTTTCCTAATAGTAATGAAGTTGCCGTACTTTTGACAGGTTTTTTCTTAAACTTTTCGAGTCATTGTTTGGTGACGTAGTCGCAGAGCCACATCCATGCTATTTTATCGGAGTTGTAACTCATTGCTCTGAAATTGTGACTTAAAGAAACTCATGCTGGTTATTTTTAGTTATATCTTTCGATCTGTTATTAATCCATGATCTCCGCCTAATATTTCAGCTTATCTATGCAGTAATATAAAATAGCAAATAGTGCTGCAATAATAATGCTTACAATATTATCAGTTAATATCAAAGTTTCATTTACTTATCCGTTGTTATGAAATATGAGAGAAACAGAGAGAGAGACAGTATTTAAAAAATCAACATACCTAATTAACACAAAGCTAAAAATCTCAGCCCACTTAAAATCAACCTCAGAAATCCCCGGAATGTTTAATAAATGACAATATAATCAGAGCGAAACATAAATTCTTGCAATGAACAAAGCGAGTTAATGAATCTTTAAAATTGTCCTAATTCGATCAAAACAAAAGAAAAATTTACAATAAGTACTGACAAAATTTCAATAGAGATTCCTCGCGTCGAGTTCATTACTCGTTTAATTTTAACTCGCGACTCAGAATTGAATTAAAACCGGTCGTGAGAGCTGCGTGTAGTAATATACCAATTTCGTTTTCCGAATGCAAAAAAATCACTATTTCTTTAAAACAGCGTCATAAAAAGATTTCCGACAGCAACGTTACGAGACAAAGTCTTCAATGACCTCCGCGCTATAACCTTTTGACTCCATCTTTCGAGCTTTATTAACATCTATCGCCGCAGACGTCTCCCTCTCTATGCATTCCCTTATAAATTAATGCCTTCCATTCCGCGCTTCCATCACATCTTTCACCACCTCCTTTCTTCCCCCTCTCCTTTTATTTCGTCGCCACCTCCTCCTCCTCCCCTCTGTTCCACACACTCTCTACCGGATAATTATCACTTAGAAGAACTTGGCTCTGATGATGGGATTATCTCGCGGAAAACCAAATAAAACGGAACAACGTTTACGGTGGAGAGGAGGAAGAGAGAGAGAGAGAGAGAGAGAGAGAGAGAGAGAGAGAGAGAGAGAGAGAGAGAGAGAGAGAGAGAGTGAAATCGAGTAAAAGAATGCGTTCTAAGAATATTGAATGGGAATGAGAACGAGAAGAGCAAAACGGGAGAAGAGATAGAGAGGAGGAGGGGCATAGGAGAGACAGTAAGAGAAGAGAATGGGAACCCGGGGAAGAGTGAGAACGAAGAGGATTGAGAGGTGGTTACCATGGTTACTAAATATCTCACGTCACATCCTAACGAGTTGCGAAACTAAGTTTCCGGCAACGGAGAATGGGATGTGAGAGTGATGAGAATGGGAAGTTCGGATTTTTGAGAGGTTCGCGAACGGAGCGGTTTCGTCGTTCCAGACTCGTCACTACCCTGCGCTTATTCTGAGTCGTATAATTTTTTCTTAATTCGGTTCCTCCGTCGAAAAGACAATTCAAATCTTGAATATTATTTTGTTAGTTCATGTCAATTAATATTTAATTCCCCTATTCGTGTTTTTTTCCTTTCTGAAACAAATAATCTATTTTCATAAGAAAATTTCGAGTTGAAATCGCTTGAATCGAGTGTATTCGGAAGAAAGATCGGAATCGATTAAATATTAGAGTTTTTGAGCTCTCTCTATATGACTGCACAGAAAGCAAACTCCAAAGATACCGAGAATGGATACTTGAATTTTTTTTATATTTTTCAATGACTCGTTATTTTAAAGGCCATTCCTATTCCTATTCACAAACGTTTCAAGAATTGCTACAGCATTATTAGATTGATACCTTCCAGAGTTTTATACTTGAGAAAAGTATATGGAAAATTAATCTTGCAGAAAAAACGATGAATTGTGAATTATTTAATAACCATATTTAAAATTTATCTCTCAGAAAACCATTAACTTAGTTTCACAAAAAATATGAAAAAGTTAATGTTAATGAAGTTCTGCCTTGAGTTTTAATCACAAATTACATTTATTCACTGCTTTTTCATATATTTCTCAGAATAAAATTCGTAGTAAGTAGGCGTTATTTTAATAAATAATAATAAAGAAAAATCCCTTTTTGCGCCTATTTTTTCTGAAAAGATAGCTTTTAATAAATATAAATAGGTATTAAGTGCTAAGAGAATCGATGAAACGTTTCAACTCGATAATGAAGAAACTGTTTTATTTATCTAAATTTTAAAGTCTTATTTCGCTTTCACTCTAAGAGCAAGGATGGAGTTAGATCAATTTTACAAGACACTAATACATTTAAAAGTATAAAATGGGATAACGATGAAGTAAGAACAAGCAAAACCGAAACATATTAATCCTATTTATTAATCCAAATGATAACATCACCGTTCCGGATTTCATTACATAAAGTATTTTTTATATTTTTGTTAATTAAGGATTTAACGACATTCTAAGAGTGAATATTTATACATATTTGTTTTCAAACCTATAAGAAAAATTGACGTTTTACCTTGACATGCACCTGCACCGGTTGGAGAGTCCGTCGGGAACTGACACATTAAACCCTTTCTGGGGTCACAGGAGACGGAGCCATCGCAAGACTCTCCCCTTTGGCGAGCACACACTTCGCAGCAACCGCATCCGTCCCTCACTACGGAGACACCGGGTGGGCACTTAAGGCTCCCGGAGCTTGGACACTCGCATGGATACGTACAGTGGGAACGAATCTGTCAAAGAAGGTGAAAAAGAGTTACTGCTGGAACAGAGAACGATAGACTACTTAATGCTCAAATTTGAGGAATGCAGTAAAACCCCAATTATACGTGTTAATGAGAATTGGATAGGCAGGGATAACTAAAGTACACGAATAATCCGTATTTTTAAAGGAAATATTTGGTAACTGCAAACAATTGCTTACGTAAAAAAGTCACATGCCGTATTCACCCGAATGATGACAATATCTACGATAGAAATTACTACTTCATTCCGTATTGTGAATATGTAAGTGCAATAAATTAGCAGGAGAAAATAAACTTACAGGTGGGCTTACAATATATTTTTGAGAAAGAGCTCCTTCATTTTTCTTTGTCTATTTTGCAAAAACAGCTTTTGTCTGATTGATCAGATTTATCGGCGGAAGTTTAATCAAGCTGCGAAGACCGTGCCATATAAGCGGGGAGGTTGAAACTCACTTCGGAACACCCGGTTAATTCACCGCATGATTGAACCGCACACGTATAATTGGGGTTTCACTGTACTTACAAATGAAGTCATCACAGGAAAAATTCCTAATTTTCTTTTAAAAAAACAGTAATAGCTACTATATTAAAAATCACTTTTAACGTATAAGAAATAATATTACAAAAATGCGCCTCTGAATATTGATTATTTCCAGCTAAGTACGTACTACTTCCTTTTCAGTAAAACAATTACGTGATGTAGACATTCCGTAAATTTTTTCAAGATAGATTGCTGAAATTAGTGTCATGTTTTTTCTGGAGTGTATTGCACAGGTCCGCTTATGTTCTATAAAAGATATCCCTAAAATATTTTCCTTTAATACAAAAAATATTTTAAATCATAACTCTTTAAATATGGATACACCCGGGAGAAGCTTCCAAACCCGGATCAACGAATATTTTCGACGTTTCAATAATGATGAATCTTCCTCATCTCTAGGCTCTTTACAAAAAATGTTTGTAAAAGTAATTTAAACTCGAGTTTCTCCATTTCACAGTCCAATGCCTAAAATTTGGCAGCAACAAAACCGGTCATTTATAAAAAAATAACCAGCTACAAAGCTCAAAATGGCTACGGATACATCAAATTTCTACAAATGTCTATAAAAGATAATATTATAATATTATTTATGAATAAAACGTTCCAGAAATGATAACGCCTCAATTTGTGAGTTTTATGAGCTTAAACATTAGCTCTAGTTAACTTATGAAAAGGTGTCGCAAGAAAAAATAAATCTGTTCTCGAGATAATCTTAAAATTACAGCCGACTTGCACATTTTTTCCAGTTGGAAAGAGACACAAAGTAACCCAGCAAACGAACCGTATGAGTCACTTTCGCACAAGTCATTACGGTGAATCGCTTCGCAACAAACCGCAGAACCTGCTTCGCGAAACATAGAAAGGAAACGCCCGGCCATCGATTAAAAAAAATTCGGAAAAATAGGCGGAGTGCGTCAATTTTGTCCGCGCATCTCCTACACAATGAACGAAACAAAAAAAAACAAGTAAATTCCTTCCCATAAGAAAACCACTTTATCAAGCCGACTTATCTCTTGGGAGAGTTTTATTTTCTGGAGGAAGGAAGGGGGAGGGGGAAGGAACATCGCAACGATCTATCCAATCATTTTTATCTGGGGAGAGATACACGGAGAGAAAGGGAGAATGTCTCCATTTTTTTCTTCCAAACGGAACGAGGACCACCATAAGTTACCCGGTGGTCTCATTCCTATCTATACCTCTCACTCTCCTTCTCTCTCTCTCTCCCTCTCTGACTCTCCCTCTCACTCTTCCTCTCTCACTCTCCCTCTCCCCCTCTCTCTCTCACTCTCTCCCTCTCACTCTCCCTCTCTCACTCTCCCTCTCTCACTCTCCCTCTCTCACTCTCCCTCTCCCCCTTCTCTTTTTCCCTCTATCTCTCCCTCTCTCCTCCCCAGTAACTGGCCTCCCTCCCTTTCCTCCCTACCCTTCCACCTCCTACTTCATCCCCCTCTCTATCTTGGGGAACGTCTGATACAATACGTCACACATACCACAGCCACTCCTTTCGGTTTGCTTTCTGCCTCGACGATCCCTTTCACTCGAACGTCGTCTCCTCCTCCACCCCACGGGATATGGTGCCGTCAGCAGTTCTGCTTCCCACAACTGCCCAACCTCCCACCCCTTTCTTTCCCTCTCTTCCCGACACTACTATTTCATCTTCTTCCTCCCGGAATACTTTAAAGCAAACGGAAAAAGGAGGAATTGAAATCGCATCGCTTTCGTATCGGGGAACGGCTGAACTCTTGCCCATCCCATTCATATATAGGCGGCCGTCGGATACGGCCTATTCTGAGGGTATTTTTTCGCGTTTTTCGAAGGGATAAATTGAGACTTGTTGGATGAAAGAACTACATATTATATTCTACTGGAATGTATCTTATTCTGAAAAAATAATACGACCAGCAGATTAATGACTTCAACTTGGGTGATCATTTTTGCGATTTTTTTTTCACTTTTTCAAAAACTTCTCTGGCTTCTAAATCATTTTTATTGAACTTCTAACTAGTATTTTCGCATTACGTTGCTATCATAAGAAATAATACTCATAATTTTCCGCAACTCTCAGTGATCACGCTATCCGGTTACTTCTTTCATTCCCATTCAACAACATTTTTTATAACAACTAGTGTATATGACGGGTGTCAGTTACTATATGGTTGAAAAACCCGTCCTAAGACTGGTAATGCTAATGAAACTATATATCTTAAGTAATCGTTACTCATTATTATGGATAATCAGTAAATTAGTTTATTTTTCTAGTGTAATTGCTCGTTGAAATTCAACGGGGAACTTAGAAATTAATAATATTAGCTGTAATTATTGAGTAAAAGCCGGTATAAAATTTGCCAAAATAGAGATTCGGAAGAATTTCTTTCTCATTCTTTTTTCTCCAATGATGAGCCCCTTGTCAAAAATGAAGTATTAATAATAAATAAATAATAATATTCCTTCCCTCTCGCCGTCCCTCTCTCCTTCCCTCTGTCTCCCTCCCTCTGTCTCCCTCCCTTCCTCTCACTTTCCTTCCCTCTCTCTCTCTCTCTCCCTCTCCCTCCCTCCCTCCCTCTCTTTTGTCTCACCTCTTCCCTCTCTTATTCCCCCTTGTCCCAATCCATAGCTCTCCCTCTATTTCTCCGTCTCCCTCTTTATCTCTTTCCTCCCGTACTTTTCTAATTCTATACCTCCCTTACTGTCTATGTTGTACCTTCCATTCTATATCCCTTCCTTCCTATCTCCCTCCCCACATCCCCCTCTCTCTTACTACACATCTATATAGTAGTTTAGATAAGCAAAAGAATCCAAACTAAATCCCGGTCTCATTAGAATTACTTAATTTCGCGAAAAATCCTATGATAATTTAAGGCAACTAGAGAGCCTGTTACATGATTCGTATATATAACAGTTTTCATTTGCTCACTTATAGCAAAACAATATTGTTGTTCATCATTTGCTTTTAAATTTTAAATTGTAAAGTCAGCAAAACTTTTTAAAAACATTTATTATACAACAATAAATAATCAGTCTACTATAATTCAAAATGAAATTTAAAGAAAAGATTACAACTAATTCACAAACATTAAGGAATATAAGAATAAATTATTTAATAAGATAACAAAATTAACGTATCGATTAACACGAAATAAATTAAATGTAGAATTTTTGAATTAAAATGTAATGTATTTTCAAATCCCTTTAAATCGTAAATTACGGAAAATCTCTCCGTTAAACCGTATATCTGTCATTATCTTATTATTAGATGGTCCATCCTTTCGAAAAGTACCTCGATTTGCATTTTTAAAGACTTCAATTTAATTTACACACGGCATAAAATTGTGTAATTAAAAATCCTCAAACTAATTTATAAAGTTTTAAATAACCTTTTCGGAGTCAAAATCTTTTGAAATGAATCATGCAGGAAAAAATATATAATGGTTTTAATAGAAATAATAACTGATTGCCATTTCATAAATTAAAAATAAATTAGTCTAAACTTAGGCTATCATTTCTCTTCAACAAAAGTAGACTTTTAGTGTTTAAAACATATTTTTGAAGGAATGGAGGCGCTGTGCTCTGAAATCCGAGTTCTTTCTATTCTATTCAATCTATCTCTATTCTAATGAATACCGAATAGCAAATATGGAACGTCTTATTATACCCATTAGTTGGCATTTTCTCTAAAAAGATGCTATTTAAGTGTTAGCCGATTTGATGAGCTGTTAGTTCTATCGGGAAATCCCAGAAGAGTTAAATTACCAACGGACGGATATTATGAAAATTAAACATTACCTAAAAGAAAAATTAAAATTAAAAGAAAGTGCATACGTGATATAGAAGTTCTCATACATACGAATGAAGATAATCGTTCATACTAATGCTATCTAAATAAATCGTACTACGTTTGTACTCGTTGTTACGAATAGCAATAATAGCTTATTTATAGTTGCTGCTACAATAAAAGTTCTGGCGAGTTATGAATGTATTGTTTTATTAATCTTTCAAATAAGAAGGCATAAAATTAATCGTTCTTTTTAGATAGATATATAATATAACCAAGGTATATAAACAACAACGTCTCTGATTGGCTGGTCAGTCAGCCAATAAATATCAGCCAAGAAGTTCGCCGATGATTACGGTAATCATTATATATCGACGTTTCTTACAGAGGAGGAGGATATACCTAACAGATAACATATACAGTCAAACTCTGCTATAACGAGCGCCACGGGACCGTTTAGTTTTGCTCGTTATAGCCGTTAAACTTAATATCCGTGAAGGCAAAAGCATGCATGCGTATGGTGAAATAAGACATAAGAAGTAAAAGTGAATATATAAACAGAAAGTTTATTTAGTAAATTTATGAAAAAACCTAAAAATGAAAATAAACTAGAAAATTTAAAGTAAACATACGTACATATAAAATTTACTCACAGCTGCATACTTAATCACTCCCCTTTTTACAAAAATAACTTTGAATAGTAGCCTGTTTCATAGATTTCACTTTGAAGTCTCTTAAGTTTCCTCTTCTTACACTTAGTGCACTAAAACACCATCGGAAATGTCAATGTTTAAAAAAAAATCATTTAATGTTTCCACGGCATCCTGAGTAAGGATTGTGTCTTCGATACATTCAACATTGTCTTCATCACTGTCTGCTGTGCTTTCTACTGTCTCTATTATTTCACTCTCCGTAGGAATTCCTCTGGTAATCAAATCATCATCAACATGAACAAAATTGTCAATGTCACTTACATGGTCAAAATTCGCAATTCCATTTTCTTTAAGCCATTCTGATCTTCATCAACGTTATGGTTATCAATCGAAAATTCTCCCGATATTAAACCAGACTTTCGAAAACAGTTTATGATCGTTGTAGGTGAAACATGCATCTGTTATCAAATGAATTGCATCCAATACAGAGTCGTTGCCATCTAAACCTCTTTCCCTCCTTTCAATCAACTGCAGAACAAAAAATCGCTTGAAATGGCATTTAAAACTTTTAATTATCCCCATGTCCATTGGCTGCAAAATATAAGTCGCATTTGGAGGCAAAAACACCAGTTTTACATTGGATAACTCCTGCATATGTGGGTGCGCAGGACAGTTATCGACAAGGAGTAGAATGTTTCTATTTTTCCTCCGCTACTAGTTATTCCACTGACATACATATTTCTGAAAAATATTGGAAGTCATCCATGCCTTTTTATTAGCTGCATATTCAACGGGAAGCTTCTTTACATTTTTGAAACAACGTGGCTTTTGTGACTTACCAATAACAAAACGTTTTTTTTTTGTCAGTTCCATTTATGTTTGGCATATTAAAACTGTTAAACGATTCTTAGGTCTTTTGCCACCGACACATTTGTCACCTTTGAATTTAAACGTTGCATCAGGCATCATGTTGTAAAACAGTCCAGTTTCGTCGGCATTGTAGATGTCTTCTTCTCTGTAACCTTTTCGACACTCCCAAACACTTTTCACCCATTCACTTGCAGTTTTTGAATCTGCTGACAGGGCCTTTCGCATAAACAATGTTATGCCGATTTTTAAAACGATCAAGCCACCCGTTATTGTATGTGAAGTTCTCGTGTCCTAACTGTTTTGCAAATTTATCTGTCTGTACCTCTTAAACCACTCCAGAAGTGCTTGATCAACAGTACCCAAGTCACACTTCCTCATTTTCTTGTTCGTTGTTAGGTTGTTCTCTAGTGCAGATAAAATCGCTTCTTTGTTTTTCCATAAGGTTGAAACCGTAGACGACGATAAATTAAATTTTTTACACACTTCAACATTTTTTTACCACGTTCTAACTCTCGAATAATATCGACCTTTTCGCGAATAGACAAACACTTGCTTTTATGTACGGACATGTTACTCGTTCAAGGGCAAAATCTCAACTGATTTTTGTGATCAACGCTACGAACTTTCTTTGCAAACTGTGAGCATACCAATTCCAGGAAGAGTTAATGAGGAGACGGATTAAACGTGGGATTTCCCATCTTTACATGGGAAAGGGTGTTGGGTGCATTCGGCTGAGCGACGGGGGCTGGCGCCATTGTACATGCCCTCAGCCCCTTACCCCCTTCCAATCACAACCTCCTGGCTGTAAAAGAGCTGGGGGTTGGGAGGAGAGGACAAAGGACCTCCGCGAGTGCCACTGTACCTGCAAGTTGGGAATTCTTGGTTTGGACGAAGGGATTATTTTTTAACAACAACGCCGCGGTCTTTAACCTCCCCCGAGGGATAGGGTGTAGAGGCTGGACTCGAGAACACAAGGTTACATATCTTGGGTCACTATGAAGATTGAAGGGGCAGACCGCCGCCGCGTTTGAGCCAGTGAGAAGTGGTCAACGTTTGCTCGATATATCCGTGAAGCGTGCTCGTTATATACGTGAAATATTTGTATGTAAATGCTCTTAAACTTATCTTGGAGGTAGCATTTGCTCACTATAGCCGTGACCTCGTTACAACCGTGCTCGTTATAAACGAGTTTGACTGTATATAACATATAGGAGGATACTAATGTTTAGGCACTTCCAGATGAGCTGGAGATTCGAAATTGTTTTCTTAGATAGGATTTTTTGCAAAACCGACTAGAAAAAACGAAAATCTTGAAAAAGTGCAACAATGTTGCCGCAAAAAATTCGCAATTGTTTAAACAAATTTTCAAGGTTTATGTATTTCCAAATGTGCTACGGATTGAAATTTTTTTATAAGTAGAATTCTTAAAAAAAACGAAATAGGGATTATAAAAATTTTGATATTTTAATTTGTTTTGCAGTTAAAAATTCTTAAAATCTAAACAAATAGGTATATGTTTAGATATTACGGGGCGAGTTAGAGAGCTGAAATTTTTAAATTATTTAGAGTTAATCTATATAAACGAATATACATTTCAATGTATACATGAAATTTTTATTACGGCCGTTAAATATTATTCAATTTTAAACAATTAGATAAATGTTATTTCACTTCTAAATGTGTTACAAATTTAAAATTTGCAGAAATGTGTGGCATTATTAATCCAATGTGAAAAAGGTATAATATTCCTAAAATTGCAAAAATTAGCAATTGTTTTACTCCATTATTGTTCCATAAGGAAAAAATTAAAATCGGTCCAAAGGAGAAATATTTTTACTTAAAGAAATGTTTCCCATGATGAAATATCTCTCTGAAAAATTAATGTTTTTTCAAGGTGAGATGAAATGCTTGCAGTATGCAAGCACCTTCTACTAGTATACTTTAAGACTACTAGAGAGCCTGTGGCGCTTTGCTGTCAAATTGAGTTGATTTTGATTTAAAAAAATAATTAATTTGATCAAACATTTATTTGACAAAAGATGTAAACTTCTTTCTTCGTAAATAGAACAGAAGATTCTATTTATTATTAACCTGAATTAGGATTAAGGATAAGTATAGTTTAGTTTATATTTTATTTAATTTTTTAATTTTCCAAGCAATGTGATAAATAAAAATAACTGACCTTGCTAAGTTCGTTTAAACTTCTTTCTTCGTAAATATTACAGAATAAACAGGGTCAACCAGGCTCAACATAAAGACATAAATCAACATACATATGAGCAAACAAAATGACGTAATATCGTCAAGGGGCTCTATTATAATCTTATACTGTTTAAAATAATTTTCGCTTGGCTTAAAGAAATTAATTTAATTTATTTTTTAAACGATGTTACAATAACAAATAAAATGGTTCTTTAATTCAAAGGGGAAAGGTTCACTTATTTAAAAAAATGTTTTAAATCCACGTAAACAAAAAAACGACATATCGTCGAGCGGCTCGCGAGTATCCTTATATACTAATTCTAAAGTGTTCGTCTGTCTGTCTCTCTGTCCCGGTATTTTTGGACTTTTACCATGAGATGGTCTCTAGAAAAAATCAAACATTCCGGAAAAAGTCCCGGATTCGACTCCGGGAGACAATTATATTTTCCCATAAGTTTACATGGGCTTTTCGATTTTTCAAGGTACAAGGTTTATTTCCTTCATTCATTTAAATATGTAAATATGGACCGAATTTCTCCATTGTTGTTTCATTCGACGACTAAAACTATAAAATATCTTAATTTTTCAATGTTTAGATGATATACGGAAGAATTTTTAGAAACACGTTTCTTTTCGAAATGTTATGGCTTTTTCGTACTCTTTCCGGATGCTGCCAAGACGAACCTCATTGTTGCCTCCGATAAATTAGCGTCTATTAAGGCTTCAAATAGATGAAGGAATTGTGTTGTTCGCTTCGCGCAATATCAAACTTAGTAGATTGCAACGTTTATAATTGAAGAATATTATTATTCATTAAACATACGAAGAGGAAGAATAACGGAGCCAAAGAGTGGCAAATCAAGTAGTATATTGATGCCAGAATGGAATTAATTTCAAGCGCTTCATTTTCAGGGAGAATTCAATTGATTGTCAGAAATTTATTAATTAATCAAACAATTACATTTACTATATATATATATATATATATATATATATATATATATATATATATATATATAACTTGTTACACACAAACCTCAGAGGTTATATTTTAATCGCACTACAAAGTCCCGTTGATGTTCGACGGGTAATTTCGCTAGTACACCCAATATTACCACTCACTCAAATGAGGTGACCATGGTAACTGACAATTCTCATTGTTTACAAGTCGCGTATTTTCGTATTAAATATGGACTTTACGGGAAATTCGGAAAGTAATTGAATTTTCACGGTAACCAAAATGAACCTCTTTATTTTTTCAACACAACCGTTTAGGTCCCGACTTCGTATCTTGATTTTAACTGACTAACTAATTTATAATGCGATTTTATAATGACCGAAACTGATTCCAATGCTTTTCTTATGGAGTGAAGCGGTGTTGGAAAACCACCCTTAAAAAAGAAATCATTTAACGTTTCCGGTTGAATTTAGTATCGTTAAAGAAAAAGAGATTTCCGCATATTTACAATTTATAAATAACGAAAATAGCCCAAACAGCGGCGGAGATATAAGCTTCCCAATAAGCAATAACCACCTTCTAATAAGTTCTCCAACGACAATTATGGTAATCTTATAGTAAAGATTAATGCAAGAAAACTCCACAGCATGGCGCGCTGTAGAGGAAGCATAGTCAACGCCAAGATAAAGGGTACAAATGGATTCATGCCTAAATATAGTCTATGAATACATTTAAAGTGAGTCAAACTATTTTTAAGAAATATTAGAACGTTGCTATCCTTTACCATTGAAACATTGTAAGATTTCTCGCAACATAAATCGATACATCTACTTACATTTGTACGGTAACCAAGATGTTGTTTATTGTTTACGTTTTGGCTAATAGTATTTACATAATCCACACAATTTTATCGCTGCTTTAAAGGCTTCGGTGCATTTATCAATGTGAATATTAAGTAAGACGTTTATACGTAATTATATTAATGGTAAAACTTTACAATACAATAGATAAAATAGTTAATATTAATGTATACATCGCTTGCGCAATTAAGGAATGTGGAACGTTTAGTAAAGTTTGGATCTTTTTTTGTGGGGCTCCGCCCCCAACCCCCCGAGCCAGCAATTGAAAACTTTGGGTACCCAACAGCAAAAGTAAGTAAATTTCAAAATTTATTGTATTATTTTTATTGTAATAAGACATCAAAAGTGATATAGCAATAAAAATAGATAAATAATAAAAATCGTTTGCTACTTAAAAGAAAACTTTCCCGAGCTAAGCCGGGCTTTTCAGTTAGTATAATATAAGATGCACTCGTATATATTACACGTATGCGGGTTGAGACAACAATCTCAAAGTTTAACAGTAACGTTTTCGGCAAGGCAACATCCCGTTTAAAAGCCGATATTTACCCAAAATATGTTATTTAAATGTTTAATAAGAGAGATTTCGAATGGTAGGCGGAGAAAGATGAATATAATAAGAAAATTCGTTAATTTTCATAAAACATAGTTTAAATTCGAAGATCATATAAATTTTTTCTAATTTTAATTTCCAAATGAATAAAACCTGCAATTTAAAAAGTCGCTTTTTACGTGTCATCTTACAGGAAATTGAAATCGCCCTTCTGGAGTCAAACCCTCCTCTTTTTTCGTATTTTTGTCTTCATTTGATTTTATATCTGAATCAAATATTTCTGCGAAATTTCAGCCTTCCACCTAATCGGGAAGTTTGTTAAAGACGTGTTAAAAGTGCCATTGATGACATCAGTGTTATAGACAAACACATCCTGGCTTTTATTATTAGAATTTAAACGTTAAAAATGCGAATAATTGCAGTAAATATGTTAAAGTGAACGAAGTGTTTTTGTATTTACTAACAATCATTAGTCTTCATACGATTCGGAATAATTTATTTTTGCCATATAGCATACATCATTATTATGATTACTCAGTAAACGAAACACGTATCTATCGTATGATTCTGAACTTAACATATTTGCTTAGGATTTTCCATATTAAAATAGGCATTCAAAAAGTTGCGCAGCAAAAGATAGCTAAAACACGTATATCTGGAAAATTCCAAAGGACGTCTGTCTACCTTTAAATTTTAATATTTAATTTTTCTCTCTTCGGTTTTCCCTCTATTTTATCTGTTCTTTTCATTTTCCATTCTTCCTTTGTTTTATGTGATCTCTTTATTTTGCACGGTTGTTCTTTCCTATTTAAGCTGACATTGCAATTGAATTCCCAAGAGTAAAAGGAAAGATAAAGGTTCATTAGCCATATTTTTTGTTATTCATTTACACGTACTGTTTAAATACAGATTTAGCGGAATTATGTAATTATTCCAGATATTTTAACTTAAAATATGTCTGCGACATTTGCTCGTTTTATTTTAATTGACAAATTATTCCATTGCGAATTAGTCAAAAACCAGCTGCGAACAACAATCGGGCGAGAGGCGTGAATAATTATTCCATATATAAATTGATGGTATGACAGGGAATTATGTCATGAAGCATATGAGAAAATATGAAAATTTAAATTCCGTGATATAGGAACAATGTAAAATGTAATACCGAGTACATACATAATTTAACCCACGAAACATATTTAAACTCATGAATTTCTCTCTCTAAATTTCAGGAAATATATTTATTATACTCGAAATATAAATAAAATTGGATGAATTTTTAGTATCTTTCTGTAAAAAATTATTTTATATGGAATTAATGATTTATTTTGGGTGCAAAAACTGAAAAATATATTTTTCATCGGTGAGATAAATAAGCATTCTTACTAGTAATTGGCTGAAATGCGTCATCGTGCAAAAATTGTATATATACTGTATTAATAGGCATTAAAAGCAGCATCCAAAATATTTTCTTCAACTTTGTAATTTTATTTTTAGGCCCATATTTTTTTTAAAGCAACTGACTCGAAATTAATGGAAGATTTCATGAATATGATCAACATTAATCAGTGGTAACGTAAAACACAATTATTTAACACATCATCCTGTCATCTTGACACTTAAAGAGGATGTATTGAATCCCTTGAAACGCCGATAAAAAATCGGCTTGTTTATTTTTGCTCTGGTCGTTTTCATTTTGAGCGTATTCCGCACATCCATTAAGCTCGAGTCCATCGCATTCATATTTAAGGGAAGTTTTGTCTCACCATCCCACCGTATTTGTTCCTCTCCCCATCCGAATTAATGATAACGCTTTGACTGAAACATTCGTGGTTTAGGAAATGAGAGCGTTGAGTCTCGTCGAGAACCAGAAACGAGGATGGACATGTCAATACAGAAAGCGAATTCTCCAGCCACTTACATTTTCCCAAGACCGCACACGATTTTACAGGATAAATCTAAGGAACTCAACCCTACGTTTGTCTGGTTATGTAACGTTTTTGCTAATTATATTCCAATCAGAATCACTACTCTAATTCAACGTTTATTTAAATGAAGGAAGGATAAGACTCCAGCCAAAAACAACTTGCTGGAGTCTTATCCTTCCTTCAGTTTACGCTAAAAGTGTTTTGAGCCATCTTTGATTGTTTATTTAAATGATAAAAATAGTTTACAAACGTATGTGCGTAGGCGTACGTTTCTTAAATTTAAGACATTTAATTCACAGAACTTGATTACTGAGAAAACCTCTTTCTGTTCAAGGGTTAAAACATTAAAATAATAATCTCGTTAAGACGAAATTAACCATCAGCGACGAACTTTTACGGTTCTTGTATTTGGATAACTGTGCATTATTTCACCCGCACGCAAACCTTTACGATACGAAAACTTAAGCGAGCGTGAAAATTGCTTTTCCTCTGTGTTTGCTAGATGCAGAGGGAGGAAGTGAGAGAATTTACAGTATTTTCTGTGTTTGTAAAAGGAAATCTGAAAGAGTTTCCGGTGTTGGAAACAACCTTTACGAGTTTTAAGCCCCCCTCTTCCCTAGGATCGGGGAATACGAAATGAAGAGGAAGAAGGAAAGTGAGACTGGAAAAATGCATGCTATAAGATTGATCCCGTCAAGGTGTTACTAGGTCTTGAGCAGGCGCGAGAGAAAAATCAATTTTCTAGGTATGCAGCGTGCTATTGATGCGTTAAGAGCAAGTTGGAAGAGCCAAATGAATCAATGGCACACGTAACTGCAAGGCATAAACCATGAAATTGGTCCTAAGATTAATACTGATGGACGATATAGATATGGATGGATTGTCCTAACAAACTTAAGAAGTGATATTAAATTAAAAAATTGGAGACTGGAAATTTATCTAAATAAAAAAAACCGAATGTTTATTATTTTCATGGGTACATTTAAAGTACTCGTCTCAGAATTATATAGATAAAGAAGGATTTTAGATATCTTTCATTATATTCCTATGAAGTTCAATGCTAAAAAAGAGGGGTAACATGAAGAATTGCGAGTTTATTTTTATACAAATATCAAGAATTATTAATGCGCATCATTAAATTTTATCTTTTGTAAACAACATTTATTAAAAGTAAATGCTATAAATTTTGCTCTTAAAAAGTTAATAGTATATTTTTTTAAATAAAGCCACAAAAATCGGAAACAAATGAGATTTGTGAGCGAGGAAAAGTGAATTCCCTTCGTGTCCTTAAAGAAAAAGCGAGAAGAGACGCCGCGATTATTTATGAAAAGAAAAGTGACTGAAGCCAGTGGAGAAGAATGTGGATGAGGGCTACGATGATAATGTTGTTGCCACGGTTTTATGGATGCCAGAAGAAACAGCTATTAACCCTTTAGAGAATATTTAGAGAATATGATATGAGACGAAAAAGTAAAGAAGATAAAGTTGGAAATGAGTTGAGAAGAGAGATAGAGAGAGAGAGAGATAGAGAGAGAGATGGAGTTAGGTGAGAAGCATTGGAAAGGACACCGCAATCTTCAAGAAACCAAGTAACTCGTTGATTCGTTGTAAAAGATCCTTCACAAAAATGTAGGCGATGCTAAATCTAGAGTTATTTTTGTCTCTTTTAAAGAATACAACATAGGTAAAATGTTGGATATAATAAAATTACAAGTTACTGACGAATTGTGTTATATTTCTTATTATTTTCATGGGTATATTTAACGTACTGATTTCATAAAATGTTTAGTTCGGAACTGATTTTTATGATTGTCATGCGAATTTGAGGGCTTACTTTTACCAGTCATCTTAACCCTTTCATAACTTGAGTATTCTCTTTTTCATCCTCTTCGGTGGCATTTACTGCAAGCGGAAAACATTGATTGCCCAGCTATTCTAATCATTAAAATTTCTAATTACGGCTTGATCAAGTGACGGCTACTTGATATTTTTACTGTGAGAATTTTACGAGAAAAGAGTTTTTCATTTTCAAGAATCTCGAGGAAGCGCAATTTTTTTGATCGATCCATAAACAATAATTCCCGGTCGCCATTTTACAGCACGACCCTTTTAGATTTGGATTAAACAATCCATCGGAAAGCTTTGGGGAATATTTATCGGTCTATGTGGCGAACAAAACGAAGGTGACTGGGATGGAATTCGAACGAGCCTCTTGTGGGAGAAGTAACAGGGTAAGAAAAGACAAAAGGAGAGGAATTTTGAGAGAGAAAGAATGTAAAAGAGAAAAAGAGAGAGAAAAGGTTGAGGGAGACGACATACATGAGGTAGAGAGAAGATTGAAGACGAGGGTTAGTGAAGATGTATGGCAAAAGAGATAGAGAGAACGGAAGAGATAGATGGAGATGTGGAGGTTAAAGAGGTGAGAATAAGACAAAGAGGTTAATGCGTGCTGTTTAGAGGGAGTGGTAAGAATGGCGAAGAGGGAAATGAAAGTGGAACAGGGAGGTGAGACGTTTTGGCGGGGGAGATATCTCAGTCTTTATACCATACAAATCTTTCCTTTGCGTTCCTTCGCGTTTCTTATTTTATTTTCTGCGACAACACTATTTCTCTTTCACTGTATCTCCTCATTTGTCCCTCTCCACCAAACTCTCTCTTCTTCATTTTTCTTCGCTCTATCTATCATGTGTCTTTTTCTTTCCATCTTACTCTTATTTCTTTCGCTTTTTATGGAAATGGCGCGCGCAAGGAGCGCAGAGAAGGGCTCTCGCTTCGTTTTTTATATCTTTTCATCCGCTTTTCCCTGTATTTTACCCTCCTTTAGTTCGGGTCCTTTTGGCGGTTATTTATTCCCTATATGGAGAGTGTCTACATAGATATGTATACATGCATACAACTGGCACATAAAATGTTCCGCGTATAAAATGCATGTCTGAGCCGTATGGTTAAAGACAAGGGCGTTTTCGGAGGGCGACCAGATGGAGCGGAGGAAGATGTAAAAAAATGCGAATCTTTAAAGGAAAGGATCTTCCTTCAGAAGTAACATAGCTGTCTAAGAGGAAATTCAATGGTTTCGTCTTAACACGTTGAAGTATGTTATTGATTGATATGAATTGCGTGCCAGTGTTTTTCCTGTCTGTGTATGTAATATATGAGTAAAATTTTTAAAAATGCTCAACAGTTAATTTCACTTGCAATCTAGACGAATGAATTTTAAAATATTGCACATCTGACCTGCCCGACATGTACCCTTGACGTCATTCCAGCAGCATTCTCAAGGTGAACCTGCTCGCATTTCCATTGGCCTTTCTCGTGTGAATGACATTGAATTTCACTATTTTCATCTTCACGAAGTGTAGTAAGCAGTACTAAACCTTGATGCATCTCTATCTCAAGAGATATATCACCGGCACTATATATAATTTCTTTTCTTGCGAATGATAGATTTATTTTATAAGCTAGAACGCGATTTCGTCAAAAGTCTTCCTTACTGAAAGCTGGTGTATAAATCAAACCGCCTTAACATCGAAGAAAAACACATGGTTTAAATACCTCACCTCATTTCTCAGGGAAAAGAACAGTTCCCTGTCACCGCATGAAGATGCCGAAGAAATCAATTGTAGAATCTTCGCTGGTGCGTAATGACACAAAAACGCCACAGATCGCAATCCGTTGATTACATAGCCTACAAAAAACAAGTTAGGATTCATTACTCCTTAAAAAAATTGAATAGGTCATGTTTTACGCGAATTCAATTCCATCAACACCGATTTTTATGCGTCCTAGCATTATGGGATCTGGCGGAATGGAAAATCGAATTATGAATCCAAAAAATGCCTAGCCCGATTGATTGATGGAGATCTATAAAAAACGCAGAATGTTTTTGACACTTCTCTTTTATCCCTTTAAAGATCGTGAATTTTTTTGACATTCCAAAACCATTCCGCGTAACCCCCCCAACGAGCGGATTCCGACATTTTTCCTCTCTCCCTCTCCATTCTTAAAAGTTGGCAGCGTCGGAGTTCTGGAGCAGAGGTTTTGCTCCGCAGGAGTTTAAGACCTCGGTTGGAGAGGCGGAGGAAGGGGGCGAAAAAAATGGGGTTTTTTTTTACAAAAGAGAGATTTTTGTTCGCAGATGAGAGAACTGAGAGGTATACAGAAACGCGTGCGTGAACGCAGCGAAGTGTGTTTGTACATATATAAATGCGTTACGTTCGAATGCCGAGATAAAAATGACAACCGAGGGGAAAAACCGCGGGGCCAGAGGGGAATTCGTTGGAGAATCTTTTATGCTGGGAGAATTTTTACAATGTATTCACCCAGATGTGGAATTTTAATGGATGACGGTGATGATTTTGAAGATATTTAGGCCTATAAGCACATTCATAAACAAATACGCGCACCCTCCCACAAGCATACGCACACATGCATGTACGACGGAACTCACTCATAAAGACAAGCGAGTTAACGAATATAACGAACATTTCAATGCGAAAGACTTGGAGCGCAAACAACTCAACGTAAACTTTCTCGGATGCAACATACGCTTTTGTGGCTACAAACGAGCATGTAAATATTTGAAGTAAAAAGTGTTTAATCGGAAACCTTGCAATAACATCCTCTTTTCTCACACAAACTCGGATTCTGAAGGCTCTAGGATGGATGCTAGTGATAAAGTAAGTTATGAGTAACACTTTCAGTTTACTAGAAATATAACCCCCTGGTGAGCACCTTTTCTCCATAAACATCTTCCACTTGGCTTATTTCCGTACATATTTAACCTAACGTGTTACTTCAAACTCACTCCAAATATTCCGTTCATTCTCTTTCGTCTTTTACAGAGCCAACACTCACATTTCAATTTTCTTAGCGAGCATCGCTATTTGTATACAATGTGTCTGTTATCACATGAAAAATCTCTCAGCATGCAAAATGTTCTACAATATCCGCTAACATGAATGCTGCGGAAAATACATGCGTAAAACATTAAACTCTGTCACCATATAAGCTTAGTGCTGCGTTCAGAAACAATATTGGGCGTAGGATGCTTTAAAGGTTATTATTCTTTGAACCGAGTCCTAGAGAGGACGATTCCTACAAATGGATACCTCTTATTTAACCTTAACAATAAATTACTAGATACGTGCATCAAAAATCGAGGTTTATTGAATTGTTAATTTGAAAATTTTTCATATCCATAGTAACGTTTTCATTCACTATCTGGGAATAACTTTGAAACAAAAAAAATCTGCTATGGCCAGGAATCGAACCTGGGTCTTCCACTTGCCGGGCGGATATCCTACCACTGAACTACCGTAGTAGATAATCTTTCCTGTTTCTGAATGCCGGTGTTTTTCTAAGTTGGGTAGAATATCCGCCCGGCAAGTGGAAGACCCGGTTTCGATTACCCGTCATAGCAGAATTTTTTGTTTCAAAGTTATTCCCAAATTACAGCTTATGTCATTCTGAATAGTTTCATATTATTCCACCATTCACTATCTGTTTTATTTGGCCTAACATATTTTCCGACATAACGAAGAACGGATACTCCAAGCAAAATTTTCCATTATCCGAATCCTTTTTTATGACCGAATTCAACTGCACATATTCCGGCTAATGTTTAAAACTAGCTAATGCCTGCCTTAGTCATACTTGTCCGGCTAATTAAGAATCGATGAAAATTTTAAATGAACTTTTTAAATAAAGACGCCTAAATTGCAATCGTAACTTGCTAAAAACAACCCAATCCAAGCTTCTCAGTTTCTTTCATAGACGTTACCACTCAGCAAAAATCCTATTTTAAATCGCATGCGGGATTTGCTTAAGCAGCTAAGTCTGGAGCGCTATTTTCACTTCTTTATCTACGCTATCCACTGAACGTATTCAACGACCGCTTTTACTGGCTAATGTGGACATAAATCACATTTCTGCGCTAGGCATAATATATAGTGTGTGGAAGGAAACACGAGCAAGTAACAGTAAGAGAAAAGAGAGAGAGAAAGTGAACAGTCAATGCTGTGGACGTCGCCGGGAAGATATGGAGAGAGTGCGTTAGTGCAAGAAACGGAAAGAAAAGGAATGTCCGAGTTCTCTTTTTGAGTTTGAATTGCGGAATAAACAAGAGCCAGTCTACGATTGGAGCTAGCGGCAAAGAGAGTCAAAAGAGAGAGGGAGAAATAAAGATAGAGGAGAGTGGGCAGCAGAGGAAAAGGTTAGGAAGGGAGAGGATGGTGAAGGGTGGAAGGGTTTTCGACGGGAGTTAGACATATCCTCCTACCGCCCAATCCCTTAAGGGGAGAAGAAGAATGCCGGGACGGAGTAAAATATCCCTTCTCTCACTTTCCTTTCTCTCTCCCTTTTATCTCCTTCTCACCCTCTTCTTCTCCTCCGGGAAAGGGATGAGCATTATGAAGGAGGGTAAAGGATCGTAGAGGTTGGGAATGGGGCATGCTGGGGAATGTCCATGGTACGCGATGGAGAGGAGGGGGGCAGAGGATTTTGGGTCGTTCGTGGGACGAAGAGAAAGAGAAGGCAGAGGAAGGGTCTGCGCGGAATATCAATGGGGAGTTACGGGCGGATGACTCGTTTGCAAGGAGAAATTGGATTACCATCGCCGTTGCGACCGCCGAATCTCCAATCTCTTATCTTCCTCGTGCAATGTTTTTGTGACGTCAAATTCGAGATTTTCGTCGAGGGAAGAGGACATTCAAGGTTGTTCGTTTCTACTTTCTAATGCTCCTCTCTCTCTCCCCTTATTTCCTCTCTCTCTCTCTGGTTCTCCCTCTCTCTCTGATATATTATTCTCTCTTTGCGTCTCACCATGTGCTAGATTTCCCTTTACTCTCTCTCTCTGATCTAATCTCTCTCTCTCTCTCTCTCTCTCTCTATTCTCTCCCGCCTCATCCGCTTTAACTTGCTTCTCTTTGCCCTTTCGTCCCTACCCTTGATGTTGACTTAAGGCGGCATTTGGATTTGGCTTCGTCGGTTTCCTTGTATCGCTTAAGGGATATCCTTTACCCTAGTAGGGTTTACGTAGAAATTCTTTACCTATATATCAAATAAGAATTAGACGGTAGAATTATTTATGAAATGTTGACGTACAACTATGTTGGAGTTATTTACCGTCATAAAATAATATGAGTAGGAAATAATTTTAGAAATAAAATATTTTTATAATTCTATTTAATGAAAGTAGGAGTTTAAATGAGGTATTCAATGAATATATTTATAAATTTGTTTATCAAATATGAAACATTGTATATGGCATGATATCGGCAGGGTGATCGTGGATTTAGATAAGTAGCATTGTAAATTACAAGCCAATATGCACGATACTCAGTGTCTAAAAGGAAGGAGGGTGGCAGATTATAGTGTAGACAAACTAAAGAAATATTTATATACTTTGAATTTTGTTTTTCATAATAGCTCTGTGCTTTGGCGATGTTCATGCGCAGTCAGTAGTGTATCCGAAGTCTTAAATTTTATTTCTACGTACGGTAACTCGTCTTTATATTTACATATCAACAAATGTAGATAGATGTGTATAATTGTCTGCGTAAACACTAATAATATAGCATGTATTGTGTTCCATAATACATTTTAACTTTTATGGTGATCTTAGAGCTACGCGATGATAGAATAAGAAAACTCGACTTAACAGAAAATTACAGTGATAGTGATACATATCAATAAATGCGGAATGTAATGCATATTTATCGAAATGCAAGCCTATCATTTAAAAGCTGGAACCGTGGTAGGTTGTAGCGATGTATGTAATTATATTGCTCTGTATTACCTGATAATACAATGTTTATTTTTTTCGAATACGGCTCCTTTTTCAACGGAGCGAAATAAAACAAACAAAAGAGACATATAGAACGCAAGGACTTTTATTGTAGAGATTTAATTTATCCTTAAATACCGAAACTTTAGCCACATGCAGTACGATTAGTACTCATAGTCATTTTTAGTCTTTTGCAATCCATGCGTTGTTTGATTTACAGCTGTGGGATGTTTGTGTAAATAACTCGCACTTAGTGTTAGATATGATTTTAAAAATCGTAGCAATATTCCACGCCGTTATTTCCTACGCATAGGCAGTATTTATTACAGACATTAAGCCACACGTTTTAATTAAATAACGCTTATGTTCGGCTAATGGATCAACTCGCGATGATATGTGATGATGCTCAAAGAATAATTTTTTCCTTAATTTCATCGATCCTTTTATTTATTATAAACCACTAGAGAACAATGTTGAAAATGATAAACTTACACTAATAATTGGGCATAAGGGCTTTCATTATTTGTTTAATTTATTCTTGTGAAGAATTTTTAGTAGAAAGCCGTTTTTCTAAAAAACATTAAAGTAAATTCTACTTTAAATAGATTTTAACGATTCCCTAATAGTAATATTTTCTATAGAGGTATATAGAACAGATGTTCACATTATTTTAATTACTTTTGCGAATACTAAAATTAAAATTTTTCCTCTTTAGCAGTAATTCTCGACATTTTTCTTGCTTGCATCACTCCGTTCTCAGCTTCATTACTTCATGTAATTTTAAAGATAAGTTGGGCTCTTCTCCCCCCTTATTCCTCTCTCATCACATGCAAATAAAAATTGACCCATTAAAATTTATAACTTTATTTATATAAATAAAACAAAACGAAAGACAAACTTTCATTTATTTGGATATTTCAGGTACTTCGGACTGATGTTCTTTAGAAATTTTGCCTATTCTGGGATGGATTGAAGAATTCGTCACTCGGATTCCTTATGCCAGTAGGTATCGTTGTTTTTCGGAGTTATGCGTGTAAAGAACATAATATAAATAAAAATCATTGATGAAATGTCAACCAATTTATTTGAAAGATTTTAATATTCTTTTGCAAGTTGAATCCAAAACTCATTCAAAGGCAAATATTTAAATTATAGTTTAAATGCTCGCTCAATCTGAATCTTCTTGAAGGCTAACACCATTTATACTAAAATTTACTGCTGACGGATTTATAATTCAGTATTATTGAGCAACTTTAAATTCATAAAATAATTCTGTAAGTTTCTGCAAAGTTTAATATGATCTGTCATCAAAACTGACAATTTTTCTTGGCTGTGTAAAGCTATGAGACCTCCTAACTAGTTCTTTCCAATTTTACTTTTAACAATAGACGCTTTCAATTTGCCAGTTGAAGAAAGAACATTTTCATTTGTGCCTGTCGTGGTTGTATTAATTTTGATGAGATGAAAAATGTATTAAATGTACACAAATTGGACACGCCAAAATTTTTGCTCAACACACAAGATACTAATAATATTCCAGAACGAAGGATGTCAACAACTCGTCTTCTAGCTCGTAAAGTCGAGACAGAACTTCAACCCTCGAAAGCCATCTTCCTTATGTATGTAAACTGAGAGTGGCGTGCTCATATTCCATTGTTTGGCATAACTTAATGAAATTACGAGATTTTAATGGACAACTTTTGATGAATTTGATCACATGTGCATAATCGTGAAGGGTAGCTTTTCCTTTTTGGTCTTACTGTTTTTTTTTACGAGTACCTATTTTTAATGAAAGCAAGGGGTTTGGTTAATTTTCTTAACAACAGCCTAAAACCCTTTCAGGAACCCATTCGTAGTGAATGCTCCATCTGTACAAATCCCTATGCTAGAAATTCAAGCCAGATATAAAATTTTACCGTATGAATTCTTCACACAAAATTCGTTCCTTCCCCTTGTTTTTTCTTGAAGTTCTTTTCAGAAAAGGAATAGTTCCATTATTTTCTCTTCGTAACAAATCGAATAAAAGCCAAAACAATGTATTTCCCACTTATTTCGGTAGATTCGTTGACTTAAATGGTGACATGTTTTTTGCGTAGTTTTTTGGCGGCATGATTTTCGATGCCCTGAGATACACCACCGAAAGATCACCAAACTATATAATTGAAAAGAGGAATCTTCTCTATTTCTATAGTAAGTATAATTACTCAAGTCTTATCGGATGAAGTTATTTCCGGCTTCGCAACTAATTCAGGAGCACCATATTAACGAAAATTAAGACATTTTTTACGAATTTAGAGACTGTTTCCTTATTCCATTCAATATTCTTTTAAAATATACGTTGTTCTTACATTGTAAGTGCTCATGTTTCGATGAAAAGTGGCCCTTTAGTCTGCTTGGCACCATAGCATCATTAAAAAAACCTGTCTCTACAGATTTTACACTAAGTTCTTGGGAGGTGCTCATCTCCATAGCATGTGAAACTCAAGCAAATGTATCTGTCACAATATTGCCTTTGATTAAGGTTATTATGGTTATTTGAAAATTTATAGCACTCTTTGAGAGGGCAATTTCTGTTCCATTCAATTGTGGTTCACTGACAACTGTGTCACTTGTTTCTTGTAATTTCCTTTTTCTTACCACAATATTAATCTCTCTTTGTATTGATGTACGTTCTTGCACAGACCATAGATAAGTGACTCATAAGTCAAATGACTCAGATTTACCAGTTATCACTGGAAGGAAAATGATTCGAAAAAACTCCTAGGGAGATGGTGATACGTATCCCAAGAAAGCAAGAAATCCTTTTGCTACCCATGCGTTGTTTGGGCATATTTTGCTTTTAGTAGTTCTTTTTCTATCCGGTAATATTTATTTCTGGCTAATAATAATATAGGAAATTTAAAAAAAGATTATTTGTGCATACTTTTGCGTCACCTCTAGGTAAATTCTACGTCACCCCGGTTTGAAACTACTGGTGTATAGTATGGTGTATGTGTATGCATTTGATTTCCGCGCCTAACAACATGTATGCTCACTATTGCCCATTAATCGCCCGTTATTGTATTCTACTCGGCATAACACTGAGCAAATGTTAAAAAACTTTTAAGCGATTTTCATTATTTTGAACGATTTAATGTTGCATCTCGGCATCTATGTGGATTCGTATCATTCTTAAAAATGCTATTCCTGACGTATTATCTTAACCGCAACAATTTTTTGAACCATCAGTTTTATAGTATCTATCAATTGATCTAGGGGCATGTTTGAATAAGTAATAGCCAGATTGTATAACATTGCAGGCTAAAGAACATGATATTCATGAGATATCGTTTTTGTTAAGATTTGCTTCGGATAATAGCTCTGGCATTTGTGAGGATTAGTCTTGATAATGCGAATGGCAATTACATTGAATATTAATTTTTATGAATTGGAATTTGCGTACTCTCGCTTAGTATAACTTGGCATTTTAAAGAGTGGAAATAAATAATTTCGTAGCTGCAGTTAATTTGAGAATGCTTTATGAATTAATGCTCATTTAAGATGATGCTTAGCACTCACTAAGTATTTTTCCAATTTTGTGTCGTATACGTTATTTTCCGTGAAATAAGGTAAAATTTAATATTATCATTCAAAATTCCTAAGTCGTTTAATAAAACTATTGATTCCGATACATGAAAAACTTTTAATGTTTTATGTATGAAAAGGAAATTTATTTTAACTAAAAAAATTCAAATTTGGTAACTGCATCGAAATATCAACTAAAAATCTTGATTTTTCAAATAATCTAACTCCACATAGTTTTAAATCGAAAATAAAAATGGAAATTTCACAATTATATTTACTTAGCTTCAATTTTATTTAAAATGGTGAAGGTGGAGATGTAATTTTTGTCTGTAATATGCGTAACTGTCCTAACAATTTGTTATCTTTAAGGATGGCCTTTAATTCCAAGATTAATTTTAGTTGCATATCATTAAATGGTTAAAATGTTATTTTTTGTCTTGTGTGTGTAAAAATATTTTTAAGGGGATAATGACAATGAAGTGGTTTAATATCGGTTAGGTTGCAAGTTTTGACCTATTATCTTCATTTTTAATTGGATACGATGTCGAAAGAATCATTTTTACTAACCTCCTAAAGCTCAGCTTTTCATTTACTGCCTGGTAATAAAGATAAATAATAGACCCATACTATTAAGCACGTTTAAGCTCTCTGAATCTCTTTCCTCATTTTTTGAACTGCTGTTTATGGAATTGGCTTAAGTGGGTGAATAGAAGAGGGAGCGGGGTATAGAGGGTGGGTGAGGGGGTAGCGAAGCCTGTTAGGTCAAGTGCCTTTGAATGGGAGGGATGAGCATTCGTAAGAGGATGTCGTTTCCAAGAATGAGAAGGGACCCGAGCGTCTCAGCCTTCCAAGGAGCCGCCACCGCCTCAGGGGAGCACAATTTCCTGTAATTTCCCTGCACCTCCAATTTCATCTGTCTCCCACCCTTCAACCCATTCCTTGCGCCTTAAAACCACTGCGCTAAACCTTGGAAATCAGTCGAAGGCACATGCCTCCGGGACAGAACATGTTTTGCATTTAAATAGGGAAGGAACAGGAAGAAGAGACGCAATTTGTATTTTATAATTGATTCTCTCCGAAACGTAACATCCTTGAAAGTTTTCTTTAACGTTAAAACATTTTTATTATTTCCTTCAACATTTATGATATGTTCCATCCCAGATATGACCCAATATATGAAAGAGTATTCGATTCACGCAGTTTGTATTTTTAGATTATGATTGCTAAAGTTTGTGAACGAAAAAGAATAAAATAATAAGATTAATCCAATGCGTACATTTGCAGATCTGCGAGCGCGTACTTATTTGTGGAATTAAATAAGCATGAATGATTATCCATGACTATTTTGGGGCATTCGAATTATTTGCAGTAAAAGCAACAATTTCACTCCAGTTCTTGTTTTTACAATAGTTCGATACATTTTCCGAGTTCGAAGTAAACGCCAACTTTCGAAGAGATTTTCGAGGAGGTCTTAACGTTTGTTCCCACAAAAGCTGCGAGGCTTAAGCAGGGATTCTTATAGGATTTAAAGACGCTTACTCATATAACGTAGAGAATACCGCGACGCATACAAATGAAACTTATTAGTTTTTGCACTAATTTTAGAGTTTTGTTTCAGGGCTCAAATTACGTAGCAAAATTATTTGAGTTTTCAAGCACGTGAGTGAAACTACATATTGCGTGGCGTAAGAAAAAGCTGAAGAAATATAATTACTGGAGGTCGTATTTAAGTTATTTCTCACAATTTGTAAGTTTGTAGTTCACTAGTTCAACAATAGGGCACTGAGTTTTAGCATGAATGCTCACGATTAATTACCGAAGCGTATTCTTGAAACGGGATTTCCTTCACTTCCAAATTGGATTTACGGAAACTTTGAAGCAGAGGGAAACGTGAGTATTGCAATTGAGTATTGCAATTGAGTATTTTTAAAATGAACAAAGTCTCGCTTGTATAATTTAATAAAAAAAAAACATTTTTCTCCGCAATCCTTTCAACGAAGGAAGTTGTTGCGAAGTATAAGATTTTTAGTTTTAATATATTTGACACAATTCTGTGTACATTGGTGTATTTTCAGTATTATTATACAGTAAAAAAATAAGAGATCGGACTATTAGTCACTCATTCGCCACTCTGTATCGATATGGACAGAAACTGATTTTTCATATTTTATCGAAACAAGATTACCTAAAAAACTAACTGTTTTAAGGGAAAAATGGATACTGAATGTGTTTGAAGAATCTTATTTTAGTAAACAGTGTAAATTTCCCCAACCAAATTATTCCTGGCTTCTGGTTGGATGGGTCATTTTACGAATTTTATTCCTGACTTTCTCGTCGTTTCCACCATTCATGACTCTATCTATCCACTCAGTCCCGTTTCACCGCTCTCACTCACACGCACTCTCTCCACAGCACATCCCGTCTCAACTCAGCTCTTCTTCCCTCTCTCTCTCCTCTGGGTCGTTTTCCTTCCATTTTCATTTCAAAGCGCAATCTCAAAATGGCTCCCTTTCCTGCCATGCCTCTCGGGCGCCCGAAACACCTTATTTTTTCCCCGCCCTTATTCCCGCGTAAAATCCAGCCCTATATTCCACCCTCGTTTCCGCATCTCTCAACCCTTCCATTCGAAGGGAAAGTTGCTCCGTAATGCATTCTTGTATAGCATCTGATTTCTTGCGCCCACATTCAATGCCTTCTTCACAATCGGCGAAACGCGCGTCGGTCCGACTGTTACGGACCTCTTACATCCGGTTGGAATGGCCTAGTGATGGGACGATTCGAGTCTATGAGCGGAACAAAATGATGAACAGAAATTGCTCGGTTTACTAATAGGAAAGTAAATGTATAGGGAGCCTTGCAATTCACAAACTGTTTTTCTATTTTTCTTATATCTTTGTATGTCCTACTTAAATTACATGTATTATACTGTTTATATTGACATGTTCCATGTTTAGTTGTCGTTTTAATTTAGTGCAATTGTAAAATTATGTAATTGTGGTTGTTGATTTATATATAAAATTGTTTATAATTTCTGTACTATGACTTATTCTATGTTCATGTACTATGGATCTACAGAATGAATACATTATAATTGTAATTTCTATTAGCAAGATGATCCGAACAGAAATTATGATGCCTACTTTCCATTTAATCATTTATTTAATACTTTTGTACTTACATTGACTTTAATAGCTTTAAATTCATCGCGGATATGTAGCTCTTTGCGTCCCCGAATTTCATAATTTAGCGTTATAAAATACTACAAATACATTCGAACGGAATATTAAATTGATCACGCGTATTTGTGCGGTAAAAGTAACGCGTGTACGTGTTAGAGTATACCGAATCGGAGTCCAACAATAGTTGTTGCTATGGCAACACTCTCGTAATAAGTAATAAAAACTGCAAAATTGCCATTATTTACGCAAAATTCTAAGAAATACATTCAATAAGCAAAATTCTACGATAAAAATTAGAATCTTCATTCCTTTCCTCAGATAATAGTACAAAACTCGCTCCAATATTCTAAGATATTTTAATGGGCAAGAGAAAATTACCCTGCACGATGGATTTCAGATTTCCAATGTAAATCAAATGGGAAGGATAGATCCTGGAATCGAACTTCAATCTTCGCAACAAAAACTAACCTCGGGAGCTCGGCCCATGTAGCAAGAGATTTTCACCATGTTCCATGAACATCGGTCAATTGGTTAAAAAGTTAATAGGGAGGACGGACGGACAGACAGACACAACGACAAAACTATAAGCCTATTTCCATTCTGGAAAGTAGGCTAAAAATACATGGAGAAAATACCGGACGGGTATTTAGGCAACAATGCAGCCGTCGTCGGTGGTGATTCATCTGTAGTAGTTTCTAACATTTTTTATGGTATTGGAGAAACGAATTTTTTTCGATTTTATTCCTGCCATAAAGTTAGCTCGAAAGTTCTCTCTTGAGCCTTGCTAATATATACTTCACATCTTTGGCATAAAAGTGGGTTGTTTGGCAACCAGTTTTAAGGTCGCGTGTTTGAATCCCGCCGAGGACCTGCAGGCACATTGTCGTTGCTCTTTTTGTGTTAATTATTAAAAGCAGTAGATGAGGTTTGCTAGCTTTTTATATATAAAAAAATAAACGAATGAATTTGGGCAGGAAGACGTAACCAGGACGATAATCCTGTACATTTTGTTTATGTGCCACTTCGTCGCCACAATGGCGGCTGCAGCGGAGAAGCAGGAGACGCGTTTCCGTTTAGTTTTTCACTTCACTTCTGATGGAGAGAAAAACCTCATCTGGCTCTTGCCCAAATGTCGACCGCAAGAGCAAGCCGTGGCATGAGAAGGAGCATTCAAATTGTATCTCTTGTTGCCTCGGTGTCGTATTCTAATCCTCCGCGAGTCTGAATGACACGCCTTCCGCACTGCGGATGCCGACGGCGGTCCTCTCGTGGTTATTTCATGCAAATACCCTCCTTCCCACTCACCAAAAAATACACCAAAATAGAAGAAGAGACGGAGAGAAGAGGAAGTAGAGAGAGTGGAAGAGAGGTTCGGAGCGCTGAGCACCTGTGAGTGAGCGTGTGCACGCCCTAGACATTTTTTTATCTGGAGCCGCAAAAAATCGCGGAATTCCGAGAGAAATAAGTCCTTCCTTTGAAAATAAACACTAATACGCGTAATAGCATCCGTGGGAGTCATTGGTGGCGCGGAGCATTTTGAGAGCGACGTCACTGTCTGCGAGGAAAACTGGGCTTATAATCGCTTGATTGCGCGAAGATAAATCTGAAGGTGAGTATATTGGCGGTGTGCTTTTTTTGCACGGAGTATTTAATTTTTTGATCCTGATTGGTGCTAAGTTGGAGATTTTTTACTGTTGTTAGAAAACTGGTGCTTCATTTTTTATACATTTGTATTTTATTTCATGTTTTTCAGTATATCCATCGTTCAAACTTACCATGCGTTCTCAGGTGCACGCATCACACAAGAAATATAAGAAATTATATAGCTGGGTGAATGAGTACCCAATTATTATCTTAAGTGTTAACGGGCAGTATTAAAATATTGCTATTCAGTATTATTATTCAAACTGAAATATTTAAATTTAAATTATCTGCTTGTAGAAGCTATCGTCCAACATATTTGTTATATGTTGTCAACAGTTGCAATTATTCACATTCCAAGCGTAGATCTTTGTCGTTTTTCCGAATATAATTACCTAATGTACTATTTACAGCCTGAGTCCAGGATATTTTATAAACTTTATTATTTTTTATATTAAAGAAATCATGTTATAAAAATTCACTTTAGATTATTTAAAAATATTTTGATCTGATGCCATATTTCTTTTGAAGGAGCGGCATTCAGATGCACACGTTTGTAGATGTCATGCTATTGGACAAACGGCTCTATTGTACCAACAAATCGTAGCTAGTTAATATTACGGTTTGATTTTATCGAAGGTATTTTAATAATACCTTCCTTTTTGCCGTTATAAAATGAATTTTGCCTTGATAGCTAAATTTTTAATACAAGAGAATAGTGAGCATTTCTGTTAACGAAATAATGAGTAATATTACATGAAAATTTGTCAAACCTATGTTTGTATACTATTGTGGCCATGTGGTTAAACCCAAAAGGCATTAATCAATTATATGAATCCGGTGTCTGTATTATATTATACTTTATTCACCAAATAAGTAAAATATTTAAAAATAGATTACTAGATTGGAACAAATTTAAACATTTAAGTTAAAAGTCAACATACTATTGGAATATTATTATATTATCATATTATCAGCGTCTAATAGCTCTTATTGATAGCGCTAACTTCAATCAATAAAAGTCATTATCTCTTGTCATTACTAAACGCGAGCGACGCGTATTTAATTTAATAATGAGTGTAGTAATCATGATGATTTAATTTTAAATAGTCGAGAGTTTGAACAATACGAGTATTTTTTGAATTCTACAAAATCTTATACGAAGGTTTTTTTAGATTAGGTTTCTCAGCATGAAAGTATATTAAATTCTATTGGACATCCTCAACTAAAAGCAGCGATATCGTAATTAATTTCTACCCTAATCCAAAATGTTCTTTTTATAACGCTGCATCAAATATCATGAAAAAAGAAAAAATCTCGTTTTGGCTGATTGCATGGTTTAACCAGATCTGACAAATTTAATATTAACATACACGTAAAATATTGTTTAGCAAAATGAAGTTTGCGGATTCTTTGATTCCTTTTGTATCAGTCCCATTATTTCTTTACAAGGCAGCCATGTTTTTAAACTTGAGCTTGGTACATACGCACTGCTGAGCAATAGCAATATGTTCCACCGTTTTTAAATGTCGCCTTGCATATGATAACTCTAAGACCTATTTTACAAAGAATCGATCAACGTCAAATATCCTATCAACGAATTCTGCGAGTCACATGCTCATGCAAAATGGCCAGAAATTTGTAATAATATTCACGTTTATTACCGTTTTCACGAAAAAAATGAAAATTTTAGGAGAATTAATAAAAAACAGGCAAAAAACCTCCGCGGATATCGTCAATGAACATCATAAAGAGAGATAAAGAATTATCTTACTTTTCTGATGTTTCAAATGCCGAAATTTTCTATTACACTATTATTACGGGACTTTTTATAATTCCAATAACATCAATTCTATTTTTCCGGACAATGAAACTTACGATTAGAATGCGCTAAACCAAAACAATAAATTAAATGGGAAATGAAGATACGCCTATTAAAAATTAATGCAGCTACTTGGCGCTGAATTAACAACTTGAAAAATAAACGGGATCAATTTCATGCTACATCTAAACAAGGTGTACAGGTCTGGATTAGAAAAGAATAGTTTCCTAACGTTAAGGGTCGAATTAATTACTCATATTGAGTAAAATTTTTGATAATATCTCAAAATTTTTGACGTGACTTTTAAGATTTTTTGTTGGCGAAAATATATGCACTAAGCTGGGTGCCGTAGTTTACTGTTAGGGATGTCGCGAAAAACTTGGTAAGTAAATAAATCGACGATTTTTAAATTTTGGTAAAATTAAAGTGATAATATTTACGCAAATGGAATGTTTTCCAAACTGGGTGCCGTAGTTTACTTTTAGGTGATACCGCGAATAAATCTGTAGGTAAATAAATCGACGATTCTGTGGTTTTGGTAGAATTAAAACGATGCAGGAACAATTTCTCTAATATCACATATAATAAAGCACTCAAATGTATACGTTTCTTACCATTTAAATTAATGCAATTATTTAATATATATTTACAATTTACCGGACTCAGATAAATAACTTCCATAAAATGCGAGTGTATTCTTAAACCACTCATTTTTCCATATTTATTTTCTTCTCATAAAATTATTATAATATGCTTTTGGGATACGATATCCTCTTTACAAAGAAAGAGCATCGCCCTCTATCGAGTCAAAATTAAATCTCAAACTCCAATGGTCCGCACACTGGCGAAATGCCGAAATTATTAAAAGGCACGGAGGAGCAAAAGTTGAAGCGGAAGCAGTGCCTCAAAAAGAATCTAAACACGGAGAGGAAATAGACAGTGTACCTTGCGGAGAAGAGCGTAGGTTGGAAAAGAGGAGACGCCAGAGGAAAGCGGAAACAAGTGCGACAGGGAATAAGAGACGACGGGAAAGAGAGAGAGAGAGAAATAGGACCAAGCGTCTTAAGGAAGATTGAAAGAGAGGTTAAATAAAGAGAGGAGGCCCGGAATGGGTGTTGGAGAGGGAGCAAATCAGAATACCTTTGGCTGTGAGTGATGAAGATGACGGAGTCTGAAGACGGCAATAATGTAGGAGACTGTGTGTGTGTGAGCTGGAAGCGTGAGTGACGTGGTTTGTCGAGCAGCCTTGCGGGAAATGAGACGAGATGGAACGGGAGAGAGTGGAGTTGGAAGTGGACTATCCCGAAACGGGACGTGGAAAATGAGTGGAGGGGGAGCAGGAAGAAAGGGGAAGGAGGAGAGGGGGAGATTGAGGAGAGGGAATCATGAGGAGAGGGGAAGGGAGTTGAGGAGAGGGGTGAGGAGGGGGTGGAAATGGGGAAAAAGAGGACAGGCGGAAGAAGAGAATATAGATAGATATGCGTCTTTATTTGGGCGAGATTGAGACTAGGCAGTCTCTTCTTCCATCTAACCCATTGCCAATTACATACAGGAAGACAGTAAAAAAAAGAAAAAAATAGAACAAAAGATTACAGGGAGCAAGAGGAGAAAAGGTGGAGAGCGGGAGGAGGAGGAGGGGAGGGGTAGGTTGAGGAGAGGGGAAGGAGAAGGATATGTGGATCAGGAGGGGAGGGAAGGAGAGAGGGAGTAAAGGAAAAGAGGGGGAGGAGGGGAGAGTAGGAGGAGAGAGGTTAGGAGGAGGAGTGAATGGAGGGGGAAGAGAGGATGAGAAAAGAAGAGAGGAAGGTAGAATTTGGAGGTCGAGGACGGAGAGAAGGTTGTATATGCCGCCATTCTTGGGAGTTTGTGCTGAATGAGACGGGAAAGAAATTTATGCTCCCAAGTTAAGTTACTGGTATGGGCTTTCCTCTTGGAGGGAAACAAGTGGAGTGTTTGTGTGTGTGTGTGTGTGTACATGTATACACATACACACATAAATATACATATATATGCGTTTAGGAAAAATAATATTTGTGTATTATGCATTGCAAGTGTCGTAATATGGACGTGACGATGTGCAATGAAAATAAAATGGACAGATTTAGAAAGAAACGAAGAAGTTTTAAGAGAGATAACACTGATAAATAGAATTAGAATGTCATACTTGATATGGATGTTTTTGAAGAGATGTACCATGATTACGATGTGATTGTAGGAATTCTTGGAAATAAAAAAGGAAGGGAAATATTTTAACCGGTGCGCTTCTCAAAGAGAGCTAAAATATAATAAAAGATGGTTAAGAAGGACATGAGAAAGCGCAGAATCCCGTTAAAACTACAAACACTGACTGACCTATCTGCGGATTGCTAATGATGGCGATGATTAATATGCCGATTTTAGGTCGTTTTCATAAATATAAAATACGAGCTATTGTCATCGCTTTGTCGTCCGCCCGTCTGTAGACATTCTACCCTTTATTTTAATGTATAGATAAAAAATTCTTTTAAGTATGAGGTTTATTTTTTATATTAAATTGGAATCAGTGCCAAATTGGTGAAAAAGTTTTAAAAAATCTTATTTAAAAACGATCATGAAATATTATGTAGTGACAGTTAATGTGATACGAAAAGAAGAAGCGAAAAATTCTGAAACCATCGATACGGACTTCACCTTGCATCGGACAGGAATCCAACGTAGCAGAACAAAATCATCGATGGAGTATTTGCCTCTATATCGATGATGAATTTAAAATCGACATTCATTTACGAAGGCATATTTTACTATCGCACGCCCGTTTTTATTAGGTTATCTTTTAGATGAAGTTAAATATTATTCGAATTATTTAATAAAAAATATAAGTGTACTATAGTATAATATAATAGATGTAGTTAACTAATTATTTTAAAAGAAAATATTTCTTGAGAAACATGGTATCCTTGTTCTTTAGAATAGTATAATTGAACAACGAAGTTTCATTTCTTCGAAAACGAGAATTCCATATTGGCCAGGGGCAATTGTACATTCTTCATTATTTTGAGAACAGAGGTAAGAAAGTTGAAGAAAGTTTATTTTAAGCGCTACAAACAATACATATGCCCGTTTTCGGATATTTCTGTATTTTATTTGAGCCCCTAAATGGTTTTATTTAATATCACATACGATTGCTAAAAATAAATATAGTATATATATATACTTTACGTTACTCTTTCGCTGAAGAAGGGCATAGGCCCAATAAGCTTGCGTATGTTTTTGTGTTCGTGTGTTTTACGTGTCTCTTCGACGCCCCCAGCAGCCTGCCAACTTGGTCCCCAACTCTTTTCCTTAAGTCAATATATATATATATATATATATATATATATATATAACAACATACGGAAAAGGAAAGGTAAAATAGATATATGGATGTCAACAAGGTGTTGGGATGAGGAAACCCAGTGAGCACTCACCAATCAGACGACTTCAGGTTGGCGAGGCTGAAATGGTGCTCCAAAAAAACAACTTCTCTTTCGGAGGGCGCCACTACCTACAAATAAAAGGTACCGCGATGGGCACTCGCATGGTGCCCTCCTATGCCTATGTCTTCTTAGGTGAATGGGAGGAACGCTTTCTTGACGTTTCCCCCATACCACTCCTATGGCTGAGGTATATTGACGATATTTTTCTTCTCTGGACACATGGACCCGATTCGCTACAATCCTTTTTACAACGCCTCTCATCCCACCCCACGCTTTCCTTCACCCACCACTCCTCTGCCTCCAACATCACCTTCCTGGATGTCGATCTCTCCATCCGGGAAAACAAAATCCACACCAGCGTGCATCTCAAGCCTTCCAACCGCCTTCAATATCTCCAGTTCGACAGCTGCCATCCCCTCCACATCAAAACCTCTATTCCCTATGCCCTAGCCCGACGAGGGCGGAGAATTTGCTCGGACAGAGATTCCCTGTCCGAGTACTGCTCCACCCTCGAACATGCCTTCTTACAGCGCGGATACCCGCCAGATCTGATCCAAAACCAAATCCGGCGGGCAGTCGCACCTGCCACCCCTAACTCCCACCCCAATACCCACACCACCACCAATTCCACCCTCCAACTCACCCTAACCACCCTGTATTTCCCCGGCATCCACGACATTCTGAAAAACATCCTGAAAGCCGCCCACCTTATCCTCTCATCCTCCCATCACCAGATCCCATTTCCCAGACCACCGATGCTCTCCTTCCGCCGTCCCCCTAATCTGGCAAATATTCTATGGAAGAAAGAACCCACAGCACCCACGCCTTTACACCCTGCCGGATCTTACCCCTGCGGTAGACCCCGATGTCTAACATGCCCAATAAACCCCCCCTGCAACTCCTTCTCCAGTCCCACAACCAACATCACCTACCCCATAACTTCCACCACCAACTGCACCACCCGCAATATCATTTACCTCCCTGAGATGCACCCAATGTCCCGCCTTTTACGTTGGCCTCACCAGCAATCCCCTCAACATCCGCATGAATGGCCACCGCAACAGCGTCATTCTCAAACGACCGCTGCCGGTGGCCGTTCATGCGAACAAACATAATTTAAAGTTTAACAACTGCTTCACAGTGAGAGTCATTCGCGCTCTCCCCGACAATGCTTCGGCTCCCCAACTCCGTCAGTGGGAGCTTTCGCATATCCATCTCCTAAACTCCTTCACTCCCCCAGGCCTCAACCTTCGATAGCTTTTCACACCCTTTCTGTCTTCTCCCAACACCCTACCCATCCCCAACCCCATCCGTTTCCTCCAATCCTCGACCTTTCCGCACTACCCTTCCACCCCCATGCCTCCACCCAGTGTCACCGCCATCAGTTCTCTCTCTGTAGCTGAAGAAGTAGTTGTTCCGAAAGCTTCTACGTTTGTGATGTTTCTGTTTTTTGTTATTTTACGTGTGTCGCTTCGACATCCCCGGGGCCTCGCCATCCTGAAGTCGTCTGATTGGTGAGTGCTCACTGGGTTTCCTCATCCCAACACCTTGTTGACATCCATATATATATATATATATATATATATATATATATATATATATATATATATAAATTGCCCCACATTTTTGCGCGATTTTTCTAAAGGAAATCGATGGCGGGCTAAATGCGCGGTTCTCTTAATAGTAAGAAAGTGGCATTTTCAGTTTAAAGTATCCCAAGAATGCAATTAAAAACATTTGATGGCTTTTTGTCTCGGCATAAAAATGTATATAGGAACACTATTTATCTTATTTTATCAAAACTTGATGACAATGTCTTTAAGTGGGTAGCGTAACATGATAACTACTGTTTCCCTAAGTTGATACAGAGCGATTTAAATGGACTTTCTGGGCGGTAACAGTGAGGGTATTGTTCTTAACTTTGTTTAACATTTCACATATGGACGTACATGCAACCAAAAAAACATCATATCAAAGTAAAAGAGAGGGAATTTCGCCGTGCAAAAAATATCAATTTATTTCCTCATAATGACGGTGGGGCAATTGCGCAATGGAGGAAACTACGCGGATAAATACGGTATACATGGCATTTTGAATCAAATAAACTTAAAAATTATTAGATTATTTGTTGTTGATGTTTAAAAATTGTCATCCCAATGTTCAGTGGTAAATGTGATTTCAACCATGGTTAACCAGCCATAATCGCTGTTACTATTTTTGTCTATTTATTTCTTACTTACGAAATATAAGACGACCTCTAACAGAAAAAACCTCGCCTTAAATATGATATGCATATATACTGGACAAAGCTGGAAGAAAATTAAATAAGCTAGCCAATGGTGTGTTTGGAGAGATGGAATGGATAAGATAAGTGGCAGGGAGATTGGAAAATGGAGTAGGGAATAAGGAGGGGATGAAGAGAGATCTCAAGTATGAGAGTGAAGAGGAGAGGGAAGGAGAGTTTTTGAAGGGAGTGTGGGGAAATGGAGAATAGGGGCGAGCTGCTGCGCTCCTTCGTTAAGGATGGCCGGCCGCTGACATCGTTAGATTTAGTTTTGAAGGGATTTTTGTGATATATAACCTGAAGTGATTGGGGTGGATGTGGTCGGAGAAAGAAATCTTTTGAAGTTTGATGGTTATCCTCGCTTTCTCCCTCCCTACCTCTCTTCCTCTCCTCTACGTGCTCACAAGTCTTCTCTCTCCTCTCTGTTTCCTCTCTCAAACATTCTCTCTCGCCAGTTTTCTTTTTTTGCGTATTTATTCAATCCGCACTCGTTAGTATCCTTTTCCGACCTCCACTATTTCGTTTCACATGTTTTTATTTATTTTTGCAGTTATTTACAGTGAGCGAGTCTCCATGCATGAGGTTTGATATAATTAATGCAGAAAGGATCTAAAAAATAAATAAATAAATAAATAAATGAAGTTTATCTCTCCGCCCTCGAGGGATCCCAGGTAACAAGCAACGCGACATGACATTTCCACGAAAATTTCTCGCGCTATTGATAATTTACAAAATATCGAAAGGTGGATGTTTTTTTTCATAAATTGATACTTGGACGAATTGTGTTAGGTTGTAATTACTCCAGCATATCTAACTAATCTGAGAGCACGGCGTCACGTTTTCTTTTTCTTTTTTTGTACATGGAGTAAGTTAGGTCATAATATATTGCGTCCGTTTTTTACGAGCATTATTAAATATTTCGTGTATTATGGATAGGTAACTTTAAAAGGGTGTTAAATTCTGATATATCTTAAAATTGCTTTCATTCCAGGCATGGCAAGAATTTTGGCGTTGACAAAAAAACTATTTAATTATATATAATGTTAACTCCTCTCGAAGAATAATTAGACTCAGCTAATTACATTTTCGAAAAGATCTAAAGCCAAATGATGGAATTCTAGGAGAAGTTTCTTCAGTCATCCTTGGAAATCTAACGCTGATATCGATTTTTTTATAAATTATAGATAATATTTGCTTTCCTTTTATTGCCCTGAAAATAGATCTGACGAAAATGAAACCACCGACCTGCTGGAGAAGAAACGCGGCAGAAATATAGCGATCTATACAGGTAACCTCTTAATGAATTAATTAAATACAATTAATTGAAAAGGAGCAAATAAAATTCCGCACTAATTGGCAGAGAAGGAAAAATAAAATTAAACCTCCTTGCGCAAGCAATTCGATTTTGTTCTTGAATCTTGAGATGGCTCCTTTAGAATCGGAAAATAATCTGGTGTTAGCCTACTGAGAGGGATATTGCGCTATAGCATACCGTCCTGAAAATAGATTCAGGAACACGCGCAGTCTTCTACTTTCTCTCTCTCTTTCTTTGTACTCCGCTCCACTTCCACACCGATAACCAAAGCGATGCAAGGTAACCTCGCAACAGGGATCGTTTCCATGTGATTGCACCCTCGCGAGAAAGCATCAGCATCTCCCTCATTACCCGAGGCCTAATTACCCAAGGTGAACAAGGAAAAGGAAACGCTCGGTTGAGCTTCATTTGGATGGATCGAATATGCGGGAAGCGAAGGAGGTTTATAAGGGCGCGTCCCGTTTGACCTGCAAAAGGATCATGTGGGGTGATGGTTGATAACGCGGGAGCGTAGATAAAGGAGGATGTGGGAAAGGGAAAAACAGACGCTGCTCCGAGAAAAGGATATGGATCCTTGACCTAATGTTACCTGACAGAAGGGAGAGAGAAAGAGCAAGGGAAAGAGAGTGATATAAGTCATCACAATACGACGACTAACGAGGGGTCGAGTGAATGCGACGCGATTGGTTTTGTTATGATTTGCATGTGGGCTCGCTGTTATTTTCCCGAAAGAATGCGGAGGTTTTTTTCTATTTGACGATGAAGAAATACGTCTCATTATTCCCTAAAATTAGTTTCATTTAATTGTTGATAAATAAAAACTGAGTTATAAAATCTTCAGTAATGGCAAAAAAAGGCTGCGAATTAATCATCGCAGCTTTTTATAGACTACGAGCAAATTATTATGATTTATAATAAGAATCATGGTTTAAATATTTTAATGATTTAAAAAGAGATTTTTATCGCATCTGTCGTGTTTGTATATTACGACTGCCTACGCCTTTTCTTCAGATAGATGCTTTAAACATCAGTAAGCAGGTTGAATATATAATTTCATTACACTATGACTTCCTTTAATTCTCTTAACAATTCAGTAAAATCTTCACTAAAATAATGATGAATGTCGAAAGATAGCGCACACAGGTGAAAAACATAATAATAATTTATCTATCAATAAATGGTTCAGACCACAAAAGATATCGTCAGTGGAAAAAGAGGAATACATTGACAAAGATAAAAATAAAAATATTCAAAGTGAAAAATACAAATTTAAAGATACGAAAATAAAAAAATATATAAAATGGAAGCGGTAATCAAAACACCATATCTTTAAAGTCATAATCAAAGTATTCATCAATTCAATATAAGGTCTTAGTCAAGAGCCACATATACAGCACAAATTTAAATTTAGTTATAATATTTATTGCAGCCTGGGGTAATTTATTGAATAACTTAATGCTTAAATATTTATAACAGTTCAGAGATATGACAACCGACAATAGGCTATGTTAAGATTAAATTTAGTCCTAGTATTGTATAGATGAACATCAGATCTAGTAGTTAATTTATTTACATTTTCTTTGACATAAACCAAATATATATATATATATATTCTCAGTTACTCTATCGCTGAAGAAGGGCATAGGCCCGATAATCTTTCGTGTTTTTTGTTTTTTTTTGTGTTCGTGTGTTTAACGTGTCTCTTCGACGCCCACAGCAGCCTGCCATCTTGGTCCCCGACTTGGTAAGTGTCCACTGGGCTTCCTTCAACACTTTGTTGCCACCCTCATCACTACCTTTTCATTTCATTAAGTTAATATATATATACATATATATATATATATATATACACAGACTGTAAACAGTCATTATTTCATGTTGGGCAAATAGTGGCCAACAGTGCTCATGTAATGTACATTAGCTATAGTTCTAAGGGCCTTCTTTTGTAAGGTAAAGACATGCTTCACGCCAGATGCATGACCCCACAGTCTAAGCCCTTAGTTTAGGTGGCATTAGTAATAGTGTATCAAATAAATTTAAAAGTCATCGATTTCAAGTATATTTACGTGCGCACATTTTAATGTAGCACTTGAACGTTGGAGTTCACGAATTGTGAGGTTAAGAAAGGATTCGGTTTTCACGCAGAGCTATGCTATGCGGAAGCGTACGCTGGAATGAGTCCGAGATGTCGGTGTCTCTTGTTCAATGGAGAATGGCGTAATAAAAATCGGAATATGGTCCACCCCGAAATCAAATTAGAGCGAGAGAGTACATGAGGTCCCAAGGTATGCGGGAGGAAGTTGAGCGAGATGAAGGCGGAGAGGAAGATGTAGTTCGGGTATTAGGGAGTAATAGAGAGAAGAGTTAAGAGGATTAGAGAGAGAGCCAATTAGGCTGCAGCGTGCCAGGTCGAATGGAAGGCGGTGTGAGGGAGAGGGTGGGTGTGAGCAAAGGATCCAAAATGAACGAGGATTGGAACAAGGCCGACTCGTTGATGCAGTCCGGAGTCGAACGAAAACAAGAAGGAACGAAATATGCTGAAGAGGGAACGCTTCCATAACGAGGTGGCGTTATGAAAGGGTTGATGTTACGTTCGGCTCATGTCGCTCAGGAATTCGGAGTAATGCGTTTGTTGTCCATTACCTGAGAAAAAAAATTCAAAACCTAATGGTAAGAAAATCACAATCTGACCGCATTTCTCGAACTGTGTGCGAGCGTTCACGTTGAATTCGGTTTACGTATGTCAACGAATGCCGAAGGGGATTCGATTTATATTCTCAATTGTTTTCATTATCACATGGCACGATTTGTTTGACGATTCTATTTACAATTAGTTTTATGAAAGTCCCATTGATCTCAAACTTTTTGCATCTTCGATCCCCTCTTAAGGCATCCGATCTAATCGCAAGGAGAGATCTTCGCGATCCCAAAGTCACAGCCATCAACCAATAAATATTAAAATGTAACATATATTTCAAATCATTATGAAAATATTTTATTTGTGCAACAATTAATATTATTCTAAGTAAACCCATTTATAAAATAAAAAATAAAACAAAAATATTCCGTTTTCGCTACCCTCAGAAAACTTATCGCTAGCCTTAGTTTGGGAATTACTTTCATAGAGTAAATTTAAGTTGATGGTTAAAAAAATACCCTCTAAACTATAATCATATGAATATTTCAGGTTTTTATGTTTTAAATGATCAACTTAGGACTAATTAGGTTTCCTCTTCTAATATATCTATTTATATTCAATGCATTGATTTTTAAGAACAACTGTCATTTAAGGTTTTCTATATTATTTGAGAAATCCGTAGAATTAACATGATCGGTAATATATTTTTATTTTTTTGCATCTTCCATTTTCTCAGGAGAAACAATCAAGAGCAGCTAATTCAATTCTAATATAATATAGGTAGTATTTTTCAACAAATTCTAAAGAATTACAATCTACTATTTAAGAGAGGAACTCAGTATTTTACTCACCTGCCCATATGGATTTGATTCTGGGTGGGCATCCTTGTACTCCTCACATTCGTAGCAAGGAGCCCTCTGCGCATGCGCACATAATCCCAGGCACAATACTCCCAGACAAATTGCACGAAGCATCTCAACACCAAGACACTCAACCTGCTAAGGGAATAATTAGAAATAATTTAGAAAGCATATGCCATAAAAATTATGATCATTAATACTTAAATGCAATCGTATTCAGTTAAGATGTCGATAATTACAACTCAATTATAATAATCCATTGAAGAATCATCGAGCTCGTATTATGGCTACATATAATTTTTTTTAAATAAACATTTTGTCAAAGCTTGAAAAATAAGTACTTATTTTAGTCGTATTCGTTTGCCGTAACAAGGTATTGGGAAACATAATGCGGATTTTGGTTAAAAAAATCCACTCTCGGTGAATCACCGCTAATGACGGTTGTATTGCAGCCTAGATGCGCATCCGGTTTTTTAGAAGCTTGTGATGGCTATTGTAGATATCTACGATAAGTGCTTAGTTTTCAAGTTTTAATTCTCAAGTGATTATTTTTTATTTAACAGTAGTATTTGACTTTTAAATTCGAATTATTCCATATAGATGTATAAATTTCCAAAACTATAAGATATTGCAAGAACATTTTATTTTACTTTCAAATTTAAATGTCCTGTATATAAGTCATAAAATTTTTAAAACTATCATTAATTTTCTATAATAAATTCAATAATGTAGTATGTGTCAATGGCTTTGAAATATAACAATAGTAAGTTGCTTTAATTGCGATCATTATTTCTGTACTAGGCGTGTTATTTATTTATTCATATATAGCTGATAAAATTTTAACTAAGTTTATAAATTAACCCAAGGCATTCTTAAATCTTCGAAGTTTTAAAATACATTACTACATTTTTAATAATTAAGGAATAGAAACTGGTGTTGTCCGTAAAAACATTTTTGCCACATTGGAATACAAATCCTCTTTATTATTTTGCTTCCAAACGTGAATTGTCCATTGGACAATCGTGTCGATTGTCCCTTTTTTCAGCAGACTCTATAAACGAGACATTTCAATGCTGTTCACATCGCATTTCCCTGACCGTAATATCGAATGGATGAGCCTATAAAAGATCGTGTTCCCTTGGCCAAATTCCAAACGCCGAAAACCTCTACACTGCACCGATAGCACATAATGCTGGAGCGGTCGTTCGATGAATCATCCGAATCACTATGAAATAATTGTTTTATTGCAGCGCGCGCGTTATATTTTTGCCCCAATGCCCTCGGAAGCTCGCCGTTTGTTGGGGGAAAACGAAAAACGGTCGTCAATTTTAAGCAATCAATGACCGGCGGAGAAGAACCTCCTATGCCGCAAAAGCCAGCGTTAGGTTTGTTATGGAGGTCAAATACACGCAATATGAAGTTTACCGTGAACTTTCGCTGATTATATCGCTCCTATCTCAGGGATGCATTCTCGTCCTTTGCTGCTGTTTTCGGTCATAGAATATTGCGCGATAAAAGTGGATAATCCACTCTTCGAAAAGATAATCCGTATTACGATACACATTTTATATCGTATCCAACGGAAGTTTGAAGTACGTAATGATATTGTGTAACTTACTATAAAATAAGCTAAGTAAATAAATATATTACCACGTCTTCGACACTGAGAGAGAGAGAGAGAGAGAGAAAATAAAGTCAAAATCATGATTGTTTCGTTTAGTAGAAATTGCACTAAGATAGAAAACATTATTTTCTGGACCAAATTTTCGTTCAAAATGTTATTCCACCTATCTACGGTTTTATTGATTGATTTCATGTATCCAACGAGATATTTTTTAATATGATTATTTTAATCGACTTGTTATTTCCGAGATTACACCGCAATTATTTTTATTGCCCTGAACTGTTTATTTAAAATGCTGTGCCATTCGCTTTACAATAGATTTCCATTAAACATCCCAATTATTTTGCTACATTTATTTTATTCTGTGAAAATACTTCTTGCACTTCGGTAAACTCGAGATTAAACAAAGTATATAAAATAATTTAGCGTTTTCTCCGCAGATTCATTAAATATGGTTTTATCCCGCAAGCAGCAGCAACAATATAGATTATATATTACCCTACAGTTTAACTTTCTCCTTCCAACTTTCATCTCATCAGAATGTTTTTAAACGTGATATGAGTTTGGACGGAGGCCATTATGTTAATCGCGCGATATTTTCCTCTTGCAAAAAAATATAGCCCCTCAACTTAGATATTCCGGTACGCCATGAAGTTACCGTGAAGAAAAAATGTGCAGGGACTATAAATTCGCGAGAACATTGAATAATTGCACCATAATTCCGTCCGAGAGGAGTTTGACATTAGTTTAAAGCTCCGCGAAACATTAAAGTAATTGGAGCGCGAGATTGAAAGTCGCTGGAGAGAGAATAGATGGGCGGATGGGGAGGGGCGGATGGGGAGGGGAAGGTGGGGGGAGATGGAGAGTAGGGGAGAAGGAGGGAGATGAAGAGGTTGAGGGAAGGGGGATGAGATGAAATCTAGGTAGGGGTTAACACTGGGACCGGCATTATATGCTCTTTTTTGCCCATTTAATCGCAAAATTCAAAAGCAACGTTCGAGTGCAGATATTGAGCGGGAGTGGCAGTAAGAGAGAAAAAAATCTTTTTTTTGGAATTAGCACGCAGCAAACGGGATTAAAAGAGGCATTTATCCAGAAAAGGTCCGGAGATGTGTACGCAAAATTGTTAAGCCGAAGACAAACTGAAGTAAGAGGGGAGTCAGAAAGAGAAGACAACAGAAGAATGAGGACCAGGGAGGAGAATAGAGGGATATATTTAAAGGGGAAGTGGAAGAGAGAGGGGTGGGAATGAAAAGAAAGAGCAAGAGAGAAAAGCAAAGGAAGAAGTGAGCGATAAGGAATTAAGTGAGTTTGAAGAAAGATACGGAATGGATAAGCAAAGAGAGGAATACAAAGAGAGAGAGACGTAGAGAAAAAGGAACAAAAGGGAGGGAAGGAATAAGCGGGAGGAAAAGGAAATGAGCGAGAGAGAAAGAACGGTGGGATGTGCGCGGGGTTTATTAGCCTAAGTAGAAGGCGGACTATGTGGGGGAGAGATTAATGCCTCGGAAGGAAGAAGATGTCCGAGTATGACGAATATTAAAGGGTCTTCGCGCGAAGATGGGGATAATGTGGAAAGTGGTTAATGATGCTTGGTGATCGAGGGAAGAGGAGGATGGAAATAGAGCACCAAAAGGAAGGGATTAGGTGGTTCACAGTGCGACGCGAATGAAGAGGTGGAGGAGGAATGGAGGCTCTAGATCTTATTCTAAAGGGTTTTAATGGAAGGGGATAGGATAGAACCGAGAATTAAGGGAAGAAGATGTCTTTAAAGGGAAGGTAGCGGAAAGAGAAGAATCTGAGAAGGCTGGGGAGAGGGAAATAGAATGAAATGGTTGAGGGGGACGGATAAGAATAGAATAGGACGCAATATGATGCCGGGCTAATCATAAAGGTTGCGGGGAATGGAACGTGCACAATGCAGGAAAGAAGAAGCAATGATTGGAGATAGTGATAAGCAAAATCTAATGTTAAGGACAAAAAACGTGGGTGGTCACCGATGGCGTGGAAGATGATATTGAGTAAAAGAAAGCTAGCAGAATGTGTGAGAGAGTATTGCTAAATAAAAAGACAAATGTTTCGTAAGAGTATCCAAGCACCAGATATTAAAAATTGTTGGATTTATGCATTAAACACTTCGTAAGAAGAGGAATGTGCATATGCCCGATCGAGCCAGGATGTAGGTAGAAGAGGAGGTAGTTATAAGTAGGAAATGCGGAGAGGAATAGAAAGGCGAAGAAAGAGGAAGCTTAGGGATTAGATTGGGAAGATAAGAGTAATCGGGCAGGAGTATATATATATATATATATAGAGAGAGAGAGAGAGGATAGGATAGGATGCGATAGAAGTAGAAATCGAAAGGGAGAGTGGACGTTACCGGAGTTGCCTCCTTGAGTACTTCTTTTGTCGCTCACGTAATCTGCGGAGAGAGCGGTGGAATAAGGGAGAGATTGGGTTCAGAGGAGAAAAGGTATGGCGAGACATCGGACGGGAGTTTTGGTTCATGTGGATGTAGAGTGGCCCACTCTCCCTCCATCATTCATCCACATTTTTCCTCCTACCCTCCTTCCCAATCTCCCTCCTACTCTCCCTCCTAATCTCACTCTTCCTCGCCCTCTCAAAACTCCGTCCCTCCATCGGCCCTCCCGCAGTCCTATCTTCCACCATGTGTCGACACAAAGAGCCGAAAAGGGGGTCGCAAAGGCCTTCGATGCCAACGTCAGCGCTAATGGTGCGTGCTGATTGGCTCGTTCTAAAGGGACCATGGGCGATGGGTTTTTGGAAGCGAGGAAAGAGAATGAGGGGGAGATAAAAAGCGAGGGATGACTTTACGAGTGATGGTGTGTGTGTATAAGGGTTCGCGAGGTTGAGGCGCAACCGAAAGCCGCAAAACAATTACTAGCATCTTTCATTCCCATTTGCTTCACGATTCCCATTCCTCTTTTTTTCTCCAGACCTTCTCTTCCTTAAGTGTACGTGTGTGTGTATGTGTTTGAAAGAGAGTTATAGCATGGGTTTTTTAATACTTCAGTATTTCTCAGGTTTCTTGCCCACTTCCATTCTCGCGCGATTTCTCGAGTTCAAATGACCGAAAAATTTCACAACTCCTTTTCATATCTTCAAATAAATTTCAGCACTAAAGACGTTTATTTCGTGAAAAATAGTCTGATGGGAACAAAAATAGTTACAAGAAAGTAGAAAATTTCTGAGCACCCCATACCTCAATTATGATTTGTCATTTCCATTCAATTCGTTCTCCTCTCTCTCTCTCTTTTCTCCCTCCATCATCTCTCTTACACCACCCTCACTATAACTTTCCTTTTCACTGTCTCCCCCAACCTCTCTCTTACTTCTATTTTGTCCCTTTTTCACCCTCTCCTTCTCCCCCACACACAATTTGTCTTCTCCTCAACAATATCTCACAGATCGTAATCGAAATATATAACAAATCTCTTCTATTCTATCCATCTCCTTACCTCTACTACTTACCTCTCTCTTTTCCACCCACTCTTTCTTCCTTCCTCTCTCTTACTCACTTTTCCTCTCCTCTCCGTTTTCCTTTTCTCTCTATATATATTTCCACTTTATATGCCACACTCTCTCTCTCTCTATTTGAATTCATTTACTATAACCCTATACCACTTATTCCCTCTCTAGTTCTGTATCTCTCACTTCCCTGTTTCTGTAATCTTGGTTCTCCCGGCCATTCTTTCTATGGGGTGCTGCGGGCGTAGGAATAGCAGTATGGTGCCGTATTTACTGATATAATCTTTGCTCTCATTTTATCTGAATATTTCCACCGATAAATCAGATGGGAAGGTTATGCCAGGGTCAACCAGACGCGGGATTTTATTTCCGTCATTACCGCACCTATTCACAGTAGATTGTATATATTATCAGAATAACTACATAAAATAGAGCAACTTTGCATCAGTAGCATGAAATTCACTTTTTATTTAAAATTAGGCAATTTTAAGCCCCCTCAAACACAATATGTACTTTAGAAAGATCAAGATGAATAAAGGAAGAAAATATGGTTTTATCTTAACGTAAAAATGTCATGTTTTAGCTGTTTCATATGGCAAACCTCCACTAAATTTTAGCAAAGCTTCTCCTACCTTAAGTAACCTCCAAATGTAATGAGAAAAATAAAAAATATCAAATCGTTTCATAGCAATGATAGAAGTCAAACGGTAAATTCCGGATGCGCAGCCTGTTGTCACGTATTTCTACTCATAATTTTTATTTGTTTGGAGGCCCTTCCTTTGTAATTGTCATTGAAACTGCTCTCATATACGTATACACGTTTAGTCGAATGTGTACACTTATAAAAAAAACGTTGATAAATCAAAGTTTAGCGTATATTTTAATGCCACTGGTGGATATTTAGCGATTTTTGGAACATATGGCATAATAAGTATTGTTTGTGACATCAGGCTGTACGATTGGATGGATTTTAATCAAAATCCCTATAGCCATTTCTGAGTAAATTGAGTTTTGTTTTAAAATATCCTAGAATAAAGTATACTTAATTGTTGCACAATATCGTTCATCTCCTCATGAATGATAGTATCCACAAATATGATGCATCAATCGATTTAATTTAACCGTTATGGCTGTAATATGATTTTGAGTGGATCGCGGTGGAGGCGTGACGTCATAGGGCTTAGGTAAGGTAGCTTAGCGTAAATTTCAATGTCCCTGGACGACATATTGTGATTTTAAGGGATATATGGCTTATGTAGTATTATTTCTGACATCAGTCTCTACAATTAAATTGATTTTGATCAAATTCTATTTAGCCATTTTTGAGTAAATAAAATATTTCTAATAATCGCCAAGAATAAACTATCCTTGATTTTAGTGAAATATCATTTTTATGAAAAAGAGGTCTGTAAATGATGATATATTGCACAAATACGAGATATCATTCGATTTATTTACGCGTTTGGGCTCTAGAGCAGCGAACAGACCGACAGACAGAGAGACTGACAGACGGCATAGCGAAAACCACTTTTCTGGAATCAGGGAAACCTAAAACGTGTATTTCCATCAAAATCTCGATGTCGAATTTTTTTACGATTCCAATACTCTCTCAATATACTACGTACATGAGAAAGTAAAAAGGGGAATGGAGGATCACTCTAGGTCCGAAATTTTCTACTTATCACATCTGAAAGATAAGTGACTTGGTAGAGAGATTAAACTATTCTTCCGAAATTAGGAAACAGTTGAACAACCTCTAGGCCCCTTACTGATTCTCAAAACGTATTCGTATTCTTTCCCAGTCTTTTATTGGTAAACTTTCATTTTCGTCGTCATTGATCGTACTGTATTTTTTCATGGCGAAATTTTTTTTTTCATCTTGATTATATGCATGGTCGGTTTTAGGTCACGTGAATATACGAGAAGGTTAAATTGAGTATGCATCTTGCTGCTAACGAAGCAGCTACGCGAAATTCTCTCTTTTTTTTTCTCTTCTTATTTTTAATGAGGAACACAAACTCGTTAAGGCAGCTGAATACGGCAACGTCAGTTTTCGAGAGATCTAGCGTAAAATTAATTCCCGAGTTTGTTTTTGTTCACGAGGAAGGAGTTCATTAAAAAGTGTTTGGAATAATGGGCACAACCATATTTCATTCCATCTAATATTCTGTTGCTCTGGATTAGGCAATCAATGGATGCCCTCAAAACGCAACGATGGTATTTTTTCAGGCGTCTGGGTACCGATCGAATTTTTTACTTTTTTTATGCTGAGAGAAGGCATTAAGCAGAGTCATTAACTACCACACTTCTGTAAAACAAATAGTCATACCAATTATACATAGGCATTTCTAACAGCATAGGTCGCTCTCTCCTATCAAAAAGTAGTTAATAAATCCACATATTGTTTGAGCGCTTTACAGTTTATGTGATAATACCATTTTCATATTTTACAATTTCCGAGCAAGATTCAGATATATTTCAAACAAACTTTCATAAATTAGGAAACATCAATTTTAAGGCTGATGAAATTTAAACCGTTTAATTCATTGAAGTCTCGGATGTATTATGCAATTTTCAATTAAAATAAACAAAAAAATTCTCTGCCCTCTGAATATTTCTGGTTATTTTTTTGGAGCAAAAGATTTTGGCACCGTATTTTGTTATTTTATTTTCTCTGCGTCGTTTTTTGAATTGTCACGTGTGCAGACAAACTTCAAAGCCACCGTTTGGTCGTTTTCATCAGACCTATATTTTTAATAGGATCCGTAATCGACGGCGAGTTCAAAAAGTCCGAAAGAAATCGATGCTCGGTTTTCGTGCTCGAAAGGATCCATCGCCCGCATTAATCGCTCTCAACATTTCGCCATCTGCTTGTGACGGTATTTTAATCTCCCCATCACCGACAGTGAAAGGAGGCGTTAAGAGATGGCACCACTCTCGTTTTCGCCTAGTGTTAAATCCACACGCTGAAAACATGCACACTCCCTAACACATGTATCTCCCTCTCGCCTTCCCTATTTATTCCTCTCTCTCTCTCTCACTTCCTTTTTCTCCGTCTCCTCTCTCTCTCTATCTCTCTCCCTCTTGCTCTTTGTTGAGTCTACCAATTGTAGTGGCTGAAAAAACCTCTCCCATTGGTCCCCCTCATTATTTAAGACTGCCATTCTTTTTCCCTACGTCCTTCCATTAGCATTAGCCATCACAGAGGTCGACCACGCTTCCCGTTTCCCAGCTCTCTCGCCCGCCCAACGTTTGGGTGGAATAGTGATTGAAGCATGGGGCATGGACCAAGCGAACAAATCATTCGATGAATTACGAGAAGGGGTGAACTGCGAACGAATTGGAGGAATCTCTCTCTCTCTCTCTGGTACGTGGGAAGGGAGAAATGGAGGAAGCGATTAAGAGTGATAGGGAGTGAGGGAGATAGATGCGTTACCAATCTTTCCATTGTCCGATCGTCCTCTCGTATAAAATGAGTTTTGTTCTGAATATTTCGTAAACGATGACGCTTTTACAATTAATTATAAATTTTTCTATTCGCCAAAGCTTTCCTTACGAGAAGAAGTTTTCATAAATATTTAAGTTGCATATTTTATATAATTTGTCTTAGTTTTTTCTTAATTTGTTTATAGGTCTAACGGAAACTAATTTATAATGAACAATTTTTTATATAAATATCCAAATAACTATTATTTTTTTGGAGTCCACCAACTGTTGGTTGACTGCAATATAGTTCACAAATTATATAAGTATTTATAATTATTTAAATCGAGTAATTATATTATTGGCGTTTCTATGTTTACGTGTACTTTATGAATTAAGTCGATATTATGAATATTCATACAAGTGGACAAGGCCGAATTATAGGCGGAGCCATGGAGCCATGGCACCAGGACTCCCGGTCTGTAGGACCCCGGCCAAATTATGTTTTTATCTATTTAATCGCCTCAATCGAAAATTTTACATAAATGAATGCAATTTTAGTTCTATTTTGTCATATGTGGTAAACAAATAAAAAATGTAACCGTAGTTCTTCGCCATACAGGCTCCGTGCAGGCTTCTCATAGCTCTCATTTCTCGACTACTGCGGACTGCGGTGTCCAGTGCTTAGGTGTGCCGCGCGTTCTCGGTTGATGGCGTCTCGGAGTCTCTCTGTGTACTGTGTAGATGCGAAATTGTGGCATTACATCGTTTTCTATGATTTTTCTATGATTCACTTGCCATGAGTACTGGATTTCATAAATACTCGGTCCATAATAAATCTCGCGTTTTTTCTTCTAAATAAAGATACATTTCGCGAAAGTTAATTTGTAACAATGTACAAAAAAGATATATCGTACGTCACTGTTATCTGTGTTCTGCTCAAGCGGGAGGAGTTTGTTCGCATAAAGACAGTCTCTCTATTTTTCACTCGTTCGAAAAGATAAATTCGGCAAGGATGCAACTCGTCGATATTCGTGGTTTGTACATTTTTATTTTCCTGAATTTCACTTTTACAAAACTACGCTTTTCGTAGGAAAAATCTACTTCGTTATGTGAGGGTTACTTTTAACTTTCGCTGCAGAATTCACCTATGTTTTTCCTGCAGGTTGATAAATACTGGTACAGCGAAGGTGAAGGTGTTCTGTCAAACCCAACCTGCACATCCAAAAAATTTTAGTTCAGATATATTATCATTGTTGATATTTTTTTATCGCGTTGGATTCAGATAACTACAATTAAATTGCTAAGTAACTGTGACTGTTTTATTATCATTAAATGTATGAGAAATATTTTGTCTATCTGTATGAGCTATCTGTTTATGTAAAGTTCATTTAGTTAATCTCTATTAATAAAAACTTTACTCTGTGCCTAACGCTGACGTCATCAATGGCACTTTTAACGGATTTTAACATACTTTCCAATTAGGTGGAAAGCTAAAATTTTGCAGGAATGTTTGATTCAGATATAAAACTTAAATGACTAAAAGAATACGAAAAAGACCCCGATTCGACTCCAAAGGGGCGATTTCCATTTCCCGTAAGATAACACGCAAAAAGCGACTTTTTAAATTTACGTACGATATTCGAATGTGAACTGTTTTACGAAAATTAACGAAGTTTCTTATTCTATTCATCTTTTTCCTTCTACCATTCGAAATCTCTCGTATTAAACATTTAAATCACATATTTAGGGAAAATATCGGCTTTTAAATGGGATGTTGCCTTGTCGACCACGTCATTATTGAACTTCGAAAATCAATTGTTGTCTCAACCCGCATACGTGTAATATATACGAGTGCATAGATTACCTTAAATTATCATAGGATTTCGCGAAATTACGTAAACATAGGCAGGGAGGATACCCTGGTAGAGGAAATATTTCCTATATACATCCGACCACATATGAAGAGATCGTATTGCTAATGGGGAGGAAAGTTGTTGACACTATATCCGCAGTAGTGAAAACTGCCAAATATTTTTCCATAATCGTCGACTCAACTCCTGATATGACACATTGTGATCAATTAAGCTGCATCTTACGCTACGTAAATAAAGGCGGCAATGTTGAAGAGCGTTTCGTGGATTATGAACCTCTCCACAATCAAGTACTCCAAAAAATTTAGACTTTAGGTTTAGATACGTAAAATGCACACGGACAATCTAACAATAATTCTGCAAACATGCCCGGTAAATATTAAGGACTTCAAGCACACATGAAGAAATTAAATAAATATATGGATTATATTCCATGTGCAGCTCATTCACTTAATTTAGTTGGAGTAAATGCAGTTGAAAGTAACTGTACTGCTGCAGATGTTTTTATTTTTTACAGACATTATAATATTTTTGTGTTTTATCTACCAGTAGATGGAAAAACCTGTGTCTAGGGTTAGCAAGTGGCAGCATTGGTAGACCTGCCACGCTTAAAAGTTCAAGCGGTACGCGATGGGCAGTCAGAGCTATGTTAACGAAGATTCTATACGACAACTATGAATTGATTTATTCGCACCTACAAAATATTGCAGACGGTTCTTCTGAGAAATGTACAACGCGGGATGGTGTCAGGGAATTAGTAAAGCAAATGAAGAGACTAGATATTGCCTTCATGACTGTTCTATAGAATACTGTTATTAATTAATAGATTTGATACAGTTAGTACAAAGCTTCAAGAGAAAACCTTAGACGTATTAATAGGAATCATTAGCAGATTTTATTGGTGATTTACGTGATCAAATCGATAATTTTTAACAGCAAGCGCTTGGTTTGAGTAAATTGGTATAAAGAAATTATAATAATCAAAGTAGAGCAACACGAATTCGCAAGCTAATGCCAGACAAAATGCGCGATAATGAAGTTATCTTGCAAGGGTCTAAAAAATTTTAGGTTGAATATTATTATCCAATTGTTCATCAATTATTGACATGCATGAACCCAAGACTTTCTGCTTATCAAGCGACGATTAAAAAATTCGGTTTCTTAGGCAATTTCAAATAATTATCTAAAGAAGAGCTTAATTTAGCTTATAAAAAATTTCAGAAATTATATCCTTTAGTCATTGAAGAAACATTTTTTGAAGAGTTTCTTCAATTTGCATATTTTGTAGACGAATCTGATACGGCCTTGGACTTTATAAAGCGAATTAAAAACAACAAATTAGAAAGTGTTTCCAAACGTAGATATCGCTCTGCGGATATATTTGAGATTGCCAATTACGAAATGCAGCGCTGAACGGGAATTTTCCAAAATGACAATAATAAAAAATGAATTACGATCATCGATGCTTAATCCTCATTTGAACACTTTAGCTTTGAAGAGCATTGAAAATAAAATTCTTCGAAGAATAAATTTCAATGATTATGCCAAAGCTAAAGCTAGAAAGGGTGGCATGTAGACCTTTTTAGCTGTGTTTTTTGTAATATTTATTTTTTACATTTTAATATTATAATTTATAAGTTCTAAAAGTTTTCATCCAATGCTTAATATTGTTTTATTTATTATGCCAGTTTTTTAATTAATTTTTTCAAGAATGTATGTATTTTTTGTATATTATTTATTAGTAATTAAATTTGATATACCATATACAGTTGTTTGTAAATTAAAATATACCAAATTTTATTGAAAAGGATAGAGGGGTCCCATTTGGAATCTGGCTCCAGGGCCCCAAATTGCTTAATTCGGCCCTGTATGTGGACATCGCAGACGCATGTAATAAAATAAATTCATCCACTAATGTCAAAATGCATGCATGCTAAATATGACATGCATAAGCCGCATACATTTGATATCATAAAGAAAAAACATTCGCCACGACATAGATCTCTACGTGCCTTTCTTTTGAAGCCATAATCATATCGCAAATGATAGGTTATGCAAATAGACAATGTTAATTTTGTCTCATTTTCTACTGAATTGTTTTAGCCATAACCCACATGGTTTTAAAAATAAATTTAAAATATAGATATAAATAATATGTATTATTTTTAGTTTTTTTTTGTCAAATAGAGATAGCTTTGGAAAACTTATTCCTTGTATGTAGGAAACTGCCGCACTCGATTAACGCAATTATAAAATTTATATGGAAAAATTTACCAATCCAGATTTCAATTATCTCAGGACGTGATCGTTAAATGTCGCATCGGTTTGAGCTGTCATCAGTCATTAAAAACTCTCATTTGATTTGTTAATTGCGGCCATGTATTATCATGGTGGGATGATTTCATTTCGTTTTAATTCTTCCGCATTTAATGAGTATGCATGAAAGAGCCATATATATAAAAACTTTTCGATCCGTTGGTAGTAATTGGAGTTCTGTGGAGAAGAAATTTGTATGCTTCTGCTTGTTTTTTCGTCACCTACCCAATTACATTCCCTGTATAAATTTATTTGGCAAAAAATTGTGGTCTCATTCATTGGTATCTCGGTACGCTTTCAAAATTTAAAAAATCATATATTGTGTGGCGTGTAATAACAAGGATTCTTTTACATAAAATTCGTTTCATTTTTCGATACTAATTTGGGATTGGAATTTGCATATTTATTATCCGGCGATATCAGCAAATAATTTATTACTAAATAAATTAATAAATTAATTTAATGGATAATTGTATTTTTTTATTTTGCTATAATTTTATATATATGAAATTTTTTTAAATTTCTCTTAAATTTATTTGATTAATTTAGTCATAAAATGAATATACGGCGCAATTCTAACAAATTCTCCTAAAAATCTTCATATCGCAATAAATACTGAAAAGGTCTTTAAGAAGAGTTTAATTAAAATGAACTTCGCCAATGACGCTATAAGCCAGGGGTGCTCAAGACGTCGACCGCAATCGACCGGTCGATTTCCGACTCGCTTTAGGTAGAACTCCAAAAGTTATTTGCATCCGCTGCTCGAAAGAATCTTTAACAGTGAAAAATAGACGGTCGATCGCCACTTTAAGTGAAAAATGATAAATAGCTCCAATGTTTATATCTCCAAGCCCGAGAATATTTTATTAAATAAATACCACTTTTAAGTTCGAAGGGAGAGCAGAGCATATTCTATAATTCTCTTGAATCTTAATGCGAATAAAATATTTGATTGCTTAAAACGAAGCCGAAAATCTCAAAAATTTTGATATATTTGAACCTAACCTTCCAATGTTTGCTAATGTGATGCTACGTGCTGCGGAGTTCGAAGTGTTTTTTCCGCTTCGTGACTCATCGTCGTTCTTAAAGCGCCTCAACAAACTGCCGTTCAGAGGAGTTCTTCCTACGCTAGAATAAAGTTGTGTCATCCCTAGACAGTGTTCTCCGTGATATAACAGCTCACCTGTAGACAACGCATTGTTTCTCGTACGTAACTCTTTCCTGAATTATTCGTCGTTATTGGCTTGTGCCACCCCTTCCTTCTTTCCATTTTTATTCCTCCCCAGGCAGTGGTCGTGATCAGTAAACTTGAGTTATTTGTTTTTGTTCAATTATTATGCTATGTAATGAATTTAATTAAATAAATTACATTGTACAAAAGACCTGAATTCTTTTAAACAATTTTTATATAAATATTTTAAATTATTTTAAATTGCTATTTGATAATAACAATGAAATTTCAACTCTGAATATGGACTGTAGAATGCCACATAACTGAAAAATGATAAGTACCTCTCAAACTTGTAGTCTGAGCACCCCTGCTATAAGCAGCCACTGGCCACCAAGGGGCAGTATAGTTTACATGCGAAGCACATCTGTGCTATGTGTTGTATTCACCCCTGCGGCCACGATGGTGAGCGGAAATTTAGTTCCAAAAAGAAAATGCATTATATTGTCAAGTTTGGCTATCCCATTTAACGCACTAATATCAAAAAAGTTATAATTGTGATTATGGAAATTCTTAGAGGATAATTTAGGAGATAGTGATAGAAAAATAAAAGAAGCAGAGAGCAAGTTTAGATTGAGAGGAACAATTCATACACAACAACTTTACCTGTTCTGCGCTAAACCCAAGTTCTAAAATTACCTTCGATCTCCCATGTTCTTTCTCTCTAGTTCCCAAATATTCTCGCCCACACAGCGCGCACGCCATCTTTTAATGATTTATTCCTGATGATACGGGAGGTGTTTCGAGTGAATTAGGAGAACGAGTGGGAAGAAGAGTCCAAATCGATTACGCAACCAAAGACTTGGTGCGTGGACGACTCCAATAACGACGATACCCTAAGAGGTAAAAGCGATTAGCGAAGCAATATGGGGGGGAGGCAAAATTTTCTCGAAAAAGGTTCTCTCTCTGTATGGATAATAACGGTAACAGAACATTAAATTTCTGTGTGAATCGATTTTCTCGTTTTAATCGATTCGCCCGTTATAATAAACTTCCGTGGAATGCGAATTCTATGTAGTTGTATGTTGACAATAATCTCTTCTTTTGCCTGATATTCAATTAAAATTTGATCTCAGCTTTAGATTTTATTTTTAAACTTATTTTACGTGACCTTTTACGTTAAATAAAATCATAGAATGGCTTTCGTATCTTATTATATTTATAAAAAAATATCGACAAATGTATGCCTTTATATAGTAAGGTGGTGTTTTATTAAGAAGTATTGAATTTTTTACTTGATCTGAACGTTCAAAGAACATATGATACAGAAAAATTAAAGAAATTTAGTAGAATTCTGTTAAATATTTTAGCCGCAACATATATGCATTTTTCCAATTTTTTAAATATTTTTACTTTATACGAACTTCCAAAGTACTGATGTTAGAGAAAAATAAAGATTTACAAGAATTTTGTCAAATATTTTGCCCCTCAAACTTATTAATATACTCCTCAGTTTTTCAAAAATCATCATATGCCACATCCATTTGAACTCAATGACGAAAAATTAATGTCGACACATTATAAAAACTCTCGCTATATCGGCTTATTTTTTCTTCAGAGTCAATCTTCTGCCATCATCATAATGCGGTTTTAGACCTTCCAACAAAAAAGCTAATGAAAATTTTGTTCACATCAAACTGCATCAACATAATGTTATACTTAACATGAAATACGATTTACGTGTAACGACATATTTTATTTGTAACTCGTAACACGGAAATCGTAAAAGTAAGTATATGTCATGAGAAAATGCCACATAAAACCCTATATTAAAGAGACCGACAACTAAATAGGTTCTGAGAGGAGCTAAACTACTTTTTCCGCGAGGGCGGCGTACCAAAAGAAGTAAATTTCCTCTTTGCGGCCACCTACCGCATTCAGAAAATCCCTTCCGTGGCTCAAGAGAGACAGAGGTGAGCGAGAAGAGGGATAGAGAGGGTTTGAAGAAGGACACTGTATGGAGGAGAAGGACGAAGGAGAGGGAAAGGGGAGAGGCGCATTTGGATCATGTAGATTGGTCTCTTGGGGAGGACACGGGAAGAGAGTTTAATGGCACCAACGGCAAAGAAGGGCAGGGATATTTTTCACCGAGATAGATATGGAGGTCCCCGCGATTATACTACAGGCATCATCCCCTCCACGGCTCCCTCACACTCTATCTTTCACTCTCTTTCTCTGTCTGTCTGTCTCTCTCTCTCATTTGTTCGATTGTGGGTAGATATAGGATTCACGACCTTTGACCAGAGCGTGACTTTCATCCCCGTACACTTGGCTCACAGTTGCGGCTTTGAAAATTTTCCTTCCTCTCTCACTAGCTCTCTGGATAAGGCCCGGTGCTACATTTATCACCTGCACCTGGGAGTTATTCCGGTGCTTATTTTCACCTGGAAATCCCTTACCCATAATCTCCTCCGCCTTTCCCCTTTTTTCTCTCGGATTTCTTTTATTAATTTATGTTTTTCTTTTTTTTGCGTGTCCGTTGCCTGCTAACCCCTTTCTCTTTTCTCCGCTCTTTTTCTCCTCTCACTCCATTCCTCCCCCCTTCTCCATCTTCTTTTCTTCGCCATCTCTTTCCGCTTAATACCCTGCGGGATTTTGGAATGTTTTTGCCCTCCGCCGCGCCTGTTCCATCTTTCCACTGCGGAAAGCTTAAAAACTTAAGAGAGTGCTCGTCGCATTTTCAGTCGCCGAATAAAAAAATGAATATGCAATATTTGGAACTCGTTTAATTTTATTTTTAAATAAACTGGACTTTTTCATATTTGGTCTGCAGGAAATTGAAAATCTCGCGACGCGTATTCAAATTTTCTATGCGCGAGATTTTTCGTATAAATACTCGTATTGTAATGCAGTTCCATCTTTGGGACGCGTTAATCTTAAAAGATAGAGAATTTCCTTTTAGTACTTTTGTTCATAAAGCTTCAGATTTTATTATGTATACCCATTAATTTCTTTAGGAATTCTTGTTTATATTTTAACATTTTAAATGTTCAATCAAATTATGACTCCCTCTTACGTTTTTGCAATATTTACTCAACTTGACCTCACATTTATATTTGTAGAAGCATCGAATTCGTGGCATCTCAACGAGATGGATATACATTACTTTCTATAAAGGCCATTAGGCGCATTGTTAAAATATATTTCATATAAAAGACGTTCGCTATAATTTAGGATAAATTTGTTTTATAATTTTAATCTTCGCAGTATGTACAAATTCAAAACTATTGAGTGGGAGACAATGTAATTTACATATGTCTGGAAAATCTGTTTTTTTGTCTATTATCAATTTTAATCAGAAAATCTCTTGAAATATTTTACAGGTATATTGTTCTCTGCATAAGGGTTCATAGAATATAATTACTGCCAATCTTTACATGGAGCTACTTCCATTCTCAATTCTTCAATATAAAACGAAAAAATATATATAGTTACTATGAAGACTAACTCAAACCTTTTGCAATGTCTCATGCAGTAAATCTTCAAAGGATATTTTCAACAAAAAATCAAAAAACCTAAACCATTCCTTTGTCCATGAGTATTATGCGTTGAATAATCATCTACTGAGAGAGTACTCAAATGCATGTCGTAATCTCTTACCGACAATTGAACCACCGTTTTTTAATCGTTCTAAGTTTAATTCCCGCTCTCGAACAGAAGAACCTACTACTCCGAAACGTGGTCAACCTAAGAAAAACAGAATATGCTTTGCGCTGAACAAATTCATCAAAGGAACGAAAAAAAAGAATCGCGAGATTTACTAAAAATAAAAAAGCTGCAATGTCTCCAGGGGGATAAAAACCGCAACTACGTAATGGTACTTAAGCGAGTGACCCATGAGGTGGCGGCGGTCGAGGACGAGACGCTTGCTTTGAAGTTCCACGAGACGGAATGCTTTCGGACGGAGAAAAACCTCTCCTTTGAAGATGAAGTGGGTCAACGGGTCAACAGAAGCGGGACTGCCCCTCACGAGTCTTCGTTCAACATCGCAGGAGCGACAGTAAAGTTCTAAAACCCTCTTTGAGTCGCCTTGGATACGGACGATCATATCCTACCTATGGTTTGGAGCGTTGTGAGAATAATATGAAAGGGAGACCTTTGCAACGTGCGACGTACTCCCGGGAGTTGGGCGACGGAGAGCGAGGGAAACGCGAAGGCGGCTCTGTGACAACGAGCGTTGAGATGAATTGCAATCGTAACGCGCTGCCGAAGACGCGGTAGACATAATTCAGGACGAAGCTTTACGGCTCGGCTCTTCTTTTTTTATAACGGACCCTTTTGGCGACTAAAAAATATCTCCCCTTCCCAAACTACTGACTCAGCGCTGCCCGCAATGGAATCTCTCTCGGTCCAGCTCGCCCCCTCCAACTCCCGCCCTCTATCTCTCTTTCCCTCCCCTCTCCACTCTCCCTCTCGGCGTCGCATTCTTCTGTTCCCACAAAAAGACGGAGTCCCTCTCTGAACGTTAAAAGGTAAACCGAGGGGTCAGTTCTCTTAATATATTTTTTGTCGCTCCAAGGAATCTCGGGAGACTTTGCTATTAAATTATCTCTGTTTTAGGACACCTCTTTTGTGGTCGCTATGTTTTATAACAACGGAAATTTTTAGCTCGAAATTTTTTCTCTTAAAACGGTTTAGTCTTCGTATTTGGGGAATTTTAAACGTTTAATGTTCCATATCCGACAGAATGATTAAATATATTAAAATATATTCATTCATCAAAATGTAATAAATCTTCTCTTGTTATTCACTTCTAGATTGGTTGTAGTGTGAGTTATTTCACCGATCGCAAGGAAGAGAGATATGACTGAGAAAGGTCACATTGTCGCTAAAATGCACTTTATGTTTATTATAATTTTTATGGCTTCGGTTGTTACCGAGATTATCAATGAATTCAGACTGTAGGCAGAGCTTAATACAAAATCATTTTTAAAATTATAATCCCTCAGCCCCATTAAAGCGTAAAAACTGGTTTCAATTGCAACATATAATTCAATATAGCTATATTAAATTATCAATATGTATGTATTCATGTATGCTCATATGCATACACATTAAATATTCATTAAATTAATTTTTTTTTAAAGACTGGAATTTAAAATTCTCTACGCAGTCACGTATACAAAGGGATATAATTTCAACAGCCAAACCTCTATCCATCTCTCCGTTTTTAGGGGTAGTGCCAACCATGGAAAGAGGAAGCATTATCTGTGTGCATTGCCTGAGCGTCTCTCTCTCTCTCTCTCTCTCGCTCCTCCTGTTCCAGTATCTAAGCGTGTCTACCTCCCATACCCTCCGCCGTGCCATAAAGTGCCTTCCTTCACGAAACTCTCCTCGGATATAAAACCGCGCGCTAAGCTCCCTTTAGTCTCTCGTTAAAAGGTTAAGGGCCTGCAAATAGCCGTGAGCCCCTATATCACAATGGCTTAGTTTCAAAGTTTATGCAAGGAAGGGAAAGCAGGCGCTTGTTGGTTTTTCGTGGGATGCGAAGTTTTTGAGGGGAAAAGTTTCGCTTCCTGAGAAGATGACCAAGTTAACTTAGGGAATGAGTGCCATGAGGAACTCAGGTGCAATGTTTTTATTTAAAGATGAGGGTGGGAATCAGTTTGGAGGGCTGGACCGCAGCAACTCTGCTTCGCACAAAACCTGCTTGATCCATTAAAAATAAGTGACGTATTTAGAGAATACGTGCGCGTAGTCGGAGAAGATGTGGTGGTCCTCTTTAATGCCACGCTCGAGGCGATTTTTTGCTCACGAAGCTCGAAAATGTTTTGCTATTTGACTTTTCCGAAATAATGGACTTAACTATGCAAATTTATTCAACGGCAAAAAGAAATCGAGTCCACGAACTATAAAAACGTCGTTTAGTTTATTGCTCTATCAGAGTTCGTGAATTGCCTTGTGATGTTGTTTATGAACTCATATTCCCTTCAAAAATCACGCTTTCATTGCTGCCCTAACTAGAATATCATTCACGTAATAAAACTGTAATCTTCATAACATTCGGCTGTTTTACGGAGCCAGTATCAGCATTTCTTGCAAAGGCTGAGATTTTTTCACCTGATTTACCTTTCCTTCTCGTTTCAAATTATAAATAAAAGGATGCGTACACATTTATAACAATAGAACGGCCAAAAATACGCTTTCGAAATTTTTTTATTGCTCTTCGAAAATGTCCTTTGTTATACTTTTAAAATTTCTCAACAAAGGTTAAATAACATGCTTATTTCAAATTCGTTTGAAATAGAAAAAACAAAAAATTCTCCTTTGTAAAGCGTTCTTCAAATTGTAATGCATTGTACGAGTGAGATGACCTTTTATACAAATATTTGCAAAACATTAGGAAAGTATCTTCATCCTAATATGCCTTGGATATAAGCTGAATAGTTTCAGGATTAGTGAAACACACAACTATGAGATATCAACTCGATTTTTGAAATAACAGGAGAAACGATGTCCAAAACTGAAGAAGATGTTCTAAACAGCAAAAAATGGATCCCGAATCCCCCGCTGCCCTCTTCACGGAAAAATAAATGAAATCGACATGCATCAAGTGTCTCCGCGTCAAGTATTAGAGGAAACAATGCACCGCTTTCACTTTGAGATAAAGGTTTCTGGGAGAATACATCACGTGTTTTGGCGAGGAAGAGGAAGAAAAAGGTGAGTGGGACCGAATCTAAAAAAATAGGGAGAAAAGAATGAAATGATGAGAGAGAGAGAGAAAGATGGGAGATGGAAGAAAAAGAAGTGGAAACGGAAGGGATGGAGAGAATTTGGAGTAAGAGTAGGTAAGGGAATAGGAAAAAAGGGGGAATTGGTTTGAATAAAGAAATATAGAAAGAGACTAGTGGAAATTTCCATCAAAAATGACGGGTAGGCATAACTAAAGAAATAAATTAATACTCTTTCCATTCTTTCTCTTCAGCTATCCCATTCTTTTTCCTCTCTCCCTCCTGGTGTAGTGGTTAGGACGTTGGTTGCTACTCTCCTGCTGCTCGAAAGGGCAGCAGGCACGAATCCTGCGAAAGTAGGCTTTTTTCCAGCGCCCTGTATGTGTGGTTTGAGGAGACTACGGAAAATCAATGTTCCGTCCTATGGAAGTGACGTTAAGCCGTAGGCCCCATTGTTTTGTCTTTGGTAAAATTAGGCTAATGCCCGAACCGTGTTTCCCTCTTCCCGTGTGATTGTGTTTGGCTATAATAACCCGAGAGGTTTATTAGCAAAAAATATACACACACCTTCCTCCCCTCTCAGTCCCTGCACCTTATGCCGCAGGTGGTGCATAAGGTGATAGACAGACGGACAGACACTAGAGAATTATTACATAAGGATACGTAGAGAGATGATTTTAACGGGAATAGAATGGAAGGAATCCGTGGTGGGGAGTATATGAGAGAGATACATCGTGAAAAGGAAGCGAGACGAACGCGGGTTGAAAGGAGGTCGAAAGGTAGAAGAGAAGAAGGACCGGTAAGGGGAAAAAAGTAAGACCGGAAAGGTAAAAGTGAATCACAAAACGGGAAGAATGGACGGAAAAGAGAGGAGAGGAAAATAAAAGGGATATCGTATGAAAGGACCGGAGGGTTGGAAACGCTAGGAATGGCATGGGATATTTTTCGGAGAGAGAACAGGAAAGGGATCGAAGAGTTTCAGGAGAGAGAGAAAGGTAGGGAGATAGGGAAAAAAAGAAGTGGAAAATAGTATGTAGGAAAAAGGGAGGATGGGATGAAATGAAGATATGAGATAGCTGGGATTGGAGCAGAAGGGAAAAGGAGGAAGGTGAAAAGAGGGTTTGGAGCTGGGAATGGAGGGACAGGGGATTGTTGGCGGACAGAGAGAAGGGAAGAGGTTTGGTTGGAGGGAATGAAAGGAAGGGTTTCGCAGAGGAGGAGAGAGAGTGAGCGACGTAGTGGGTAGATGGGTCGGAGCCCAACCAAACACACACACAAACACCCGCACCCGCTGACTACACTCCGCTCTCCTCCTTCCCCCTTGGTATCCAGTGGCTGGCCTTCTGGTTTTACGTGAAAAGTATCGGTCAAGAGAGATGGAGAAAGAGAGAGGAAGAAGAGGAACCTCTTCCTCTCCCTCCCATCTCTCCCTATCTCCCTCTGACCTCAGCCGAACCTCCGGCCGCAGATACATTTTTGATTGGAAGCCTTGCTCGAAGCGTACGACCAGCGGAACGCTCCCCTCTCTTCGTTCTAAGCAACCACCGCCTTCGCCACCCATCAACCAAGGATTCGCTAAAAGAGTTAGTTAGGGAGGAGAAGATAAATATAAGGGGATGTATACTGTACGCGTTCGCGTTAAAAGGCCGCTGGGGCGATACGAACGAATTAAAAAAGAAGAGAGAGTGAAACAATAATCCTCGCCTCCTCTTTTGAGTTTCTATTTTTAATGAGTCATCTTTTTTCTGCCCTATCGGTCTGCGAATCCTCTCCCGAGAAGTAAAAAATCTTGGAATTTTTACTACTCCTCCCCTCCCCAAAAAAACATGCTGAAATCGTAATGTGCGATCACACGACGCAGGACCTTTTGAATGGCAATTATTACCAGCGTGGAAAACTTGAATATGACTTGATTTTTTTAAGAGGGCACCCAAATATACATAGAAGCACGCTTGGACAATTCCTCCGCTTCGCTCTCTCTCTCTCTCTCGGGGTTTTTCGTCGTTTTACTTTCTCTTAATTCGATAAAGGCGGTTGAAATAACCCTGTCGAATTTACACCCGAAGCACATCGGTAGGACCTGACCCTCGGTTACGCTCCCAACAGACTATGAAGAAAAAGGCACTTGTTTGCACGTGTGAGCTTTTTTACTGACAACGTTCAATTTGGCCGTTTAAACTTGCGTATAGAATGCATGCACAATTTGCTATGTTTGCAATCTATCAAACATACGTTATGCATGTAATTAAATTTTTAGTGAACTGTTGCAGCTGAAATCAATTTTCCCATGTCGCATTTTTTAGTTTAAAAATTGCCTTTCTTGTTTAATTTATTTGTTTTTTTTTTTAAATTGCATATATGCAGATCAAACAGTGTACATACCTAACTAACAAATATAATTCCACATGCCCCTTTCCACAGTAACCTCTATATCTGTTACCTCAACCTAAAGGCATGAAGTAGAACATCATACCTGGATTGCGAAAACAAATCTAAATAAATTATATATTGCCACCTCAATTCTCTTTTAGAATAAATTTTATCTCCAATTATTTGAACATGTTTTCCAACGAAAATAAATTTTCGGGCAACAAAAAAGTCTTTTAAAAATTTAATCCTTGTCTCATTAAAAATCTCCGAAGAAGTTGAATTATTTTTGTCAAGTCGTCCTCCGCCTATCAATTAAATATTCACCCAATTTAGGTCAAAAGACTCAAGAAATTCACTTGGCGCACATTGCTCCTCTTGCCATTTATTCGTCACTTTGCATTATCTAGAACAGCTGAGACAAAGAGATTACTCCAATTTCAACGGAAAAAAAATAATAAATCTAAATTGGCTATTGAAATTCATGGCCATGCCCTGCCGTACCAACTGCGCATAAGTTAACCGAAAACGTGTCGCTAATCGATATTTCCTCAAATAGGTGAGAGCGCCTTACGTAATGAGCCATCCGTTAAAGGGGGCCATAACGACGCTAGACTTAACTAACTTCCCCTAACCGTAAATACGTGACCAAGAACAGCCAAGTGAGCTTCATTCGATCAAGACGGAAGTGGCGCACTAATGGAGACTTGTAAAAAGAGCGTCATTATTGTAAATAGGTTCAAATTCCTGACGGATTTCCTCCTGCGGAACGATTTCTCAGACGCCACCACACGGGCTGATGTTGAGTGATCATAACCGCCGATTTAAACCTTAATCAAGGGAATAATTTTGAAGCAGGTGAGGTATTCTGGCCTGCTATGACCGAGAATCAAAACCGGGTCTTCCATTTTCCGGGCTGATATTCGACCACTAAACTCTCGTGGCAGACTAGTTCTACCGTTTCAGAACGCGGAATATTTTTGTATTTGGGGTTCTATTCCAGGACATGATAGAATTTTTCTCCCGTTTCAAAATTATTCCCAAAATTTCAGCTTTTGTCTGCCTTCATGGGACTTTATGGCTAATATAATTCATCAATTTCTATCACAATTGAGAGTTATTTTTACTTTCTCCATATACGTAGTATAGGGTCAAGTATTGTATTCATGAAAAAAATCGACTTTGAGATTTCAACGGAAATACACGTTTTGAGGTCCTCTGAACACGTTTTGACCATTTTCTCGATTATGTCTGTGTGTGTGTGATAGCCTATTGTGGGTGCTCTAACTCAAAAACTATTAATCAGATCAACAGGAATTTTATATTTAACATTTTTATAAATTAATTCAACCGTTGAAGGCGTGATGTGGTGGAATAATTCCATATTTATTATTAAATAAAAATCTTGTAATTTTCCACTATTTTAGTGGAAAATTACAAGATTTTTATTTAATAATAAATATTTTTATAAAGGTCAGAAGAACTGATTAGTTTTTGGTAAAAATCGGTCAATCAAAAGTTGGTGTTTACTCTTGTCACATACGTTATTTTGAAATATTTGCTTTAATATTTGATAAATGTAAAATTGTTAGGAATATACGTTGTAGAACATTTAATTATTTACAACCTTTGTTTGAAACATATTTCATTATAATGAATTGTTTAAGAGATATTTTATTTTTAGCTGCCACCACCACGCCACCTACCGACCACTATTGTAAACAATTGACGCTTAGTTACGTCTTAGTAACGCTCCTTTTTCTTTTCTCAATTGTTGGAGTTTTGTGGCTATATCCAATATCAGGAGGCTATGGTTTGAGTTTATTTCTGTTCTTTGTAAAGTCTCAAATTTTCTCGCAGTTTCTTACAATATATATAATTATGTAACTTATTTGGAATTTTTAGAAATATTACAGATATGGAGAAAGTCATGTGGTGGCCACATCAGATTTTTACATTAACCCACCCAACCTACTTCAATTCTAGTGGATTTAAGGAATACCCCATTTTTTAAGTTATATAATTTAAAAATGAAATAACTTAGACGCGTCGTTGCGATATTTTGGCAAACACTTTCTTTTGCAGAAAAATTAAATGTCAAAAAATCGTATTTATACAGTAAAAACCGGAATGGATGATTTCGACGAGAAAATAGAGAAAGGGAGCAGATTTCATGGTAGACGGAGATGACTAGAAAGGTGCTTATGGAAATAAAATCTCCTCTGAAATTTTCGCCGCATATGCCTCGCAATGGGGCAAGAAAGAAGGCGCGGGGAAGGTGAAGGTAGGGTCTGGGAAACCTTCCTTGCGAGACTGGGCTTTGACATCTGAAGGCAGTGAAGCGCTTGCATCTCTTTTCTCAACTCTCATATCCCAGATCTTTACCCCGCTCCTTCTCTCTCCTTCCGTTGAATAATTCAATCAAATTTACAGCCATGGGGCATCCGTTTCACCAGCTGTCTAATATCTTATTCCCCATCAAAGTAGAATTACTGAGTCATCGGCTCTTTTTTCTTAATTAATACATAAAATATCATCTTTTATAGACGATATAACGGCAGGCGGAATATAAGGTTTAGGAAGGAGAAGAAGGGGCAAAAGTAGAAGACGAAAGGAAACGTAAGTTTGCTTTGAAGTCACAAAGAACCCTGAGAAGCACCATATCATTGCATTCACATACTAGTATTCGTGTTCTTTGATGTCTATGAAAAGGAGGCGGTTTTTCTTGGTGCCTCAATTGTAATGCATTATTTCCTTTCCTTTAGATGAAAGAGCACCTATGCGTGTGATGAAGTTTGGGCATTCTTGCGGTAGCAAAGGTTTTTATTCTAAAACGAAACATATTTGTATAATAATGCAATTTTTGGGATATTATTTTTCGTATAGCACTTACTTCCTGAATTCTACAGCTAAATTATACACCGTGATGAACCTACAAAGCAGAACTCGTCCACTTAATTTAAAAGAGGTAATTTTCTGGTAGAATGGAAACTGTTTTCAGAGAATTTCCTAAAGAAAATGAAGTTTTTTAAGAAATTGCAATTAGTTTTTTTATTTAACAGTACCCTCCATTTCATTCCGTTACTCAGAAGTCATTGAAATAAAACTATTGGTTGGGTAGTTGAGTTAAACCGCCTAACATTTCAGTTTAAATGATAATGTTTAGAATCATTTTATTTTGCATATATATATATATATATATATATATATATATATATATATATATATATATATATATATATCAATTCTCTTATTTTTATTTTTAAATAAAGGTGAATCTTTTTCAATAATTCATTCAAATCCGCAGCTGAATATAAATCTACCATTTTGTGATTCGAAAACAAATATTATATAAAAATTATCGAAGGAATTGTTTCATGAATTGATGGACTGTTTATCATACCTGCTGCGTAACTTATTGAAAAGCATAAAAAGAAAACGAATAAAAAATACTGCAAAGAAATTATACAGATTGGTATTCTAAACTAGCAGGAAATGACCCCCTTATCAGTTTTTATTGCAGATTAATTTTGATAAAATACCGAAATGTAACAGTAATTCTTCCTGTAAAAATATGAATGTAAACAGGCAATTCATTTATATTATAGAGTATTTTCTAAAAAATAAGAGTTGGCATTTAATTCAAACCAACTGGAGATTATAACAGGAAAAGTACTGATGCTTACTAATCGTCAGGTTGTATGTTTCCCGATATTCTCTTCTTCTCTCGCTAAGCAATTACTGTTTAGTATAAACTATTCATAGTGGCGCTTCAACATTTATGTACCTATATTCCGAGAACAACGATTTTTCTTGTCAAAAGATTTTCAAGCTGAAAATTCTTGAAATAAAATTTTTCGATCATCAAGAATAAAAAATGCTGAAGCTTTGTTTTTTCTGTCATTTGTATGTTTTCCCGATTATATCGTTCACAGCAAAAATAGCTCAGCGAAATACCATCTGTGCCTTTCCTCTTTAAATCAGGCGCATACAGAAAACACGGATAATTTATCTTGGCGAGCGGTCACGCTCCGGTCTCTAAACCTCCGTCCCCTTTGCCCCCTTCCCTTTGCCAACATCCTATTGCCTCCTTTCCCTATTCCCCCACCATCACCTTCGCTCCTTCTCAAGAACGCCTCGCCACGATACGTTCAATCACAACTTTGCGTTACTTCGTCCCACAAAGGCCTGTAGCGTGACTATGGCCAGCGTCGTCCCGTGCACGAAAGGTCGGTTGGAATGGGGAGGTCACGACGATACGATGCAGGTAAAACCTCCGCATTGTCCCGCAAAATACTCCATTTTTATGTTTTTGTTTATGCAGTGGTACCGGTGGAAGTACACATTTAGCAACCTCTTCAAAATTAACCTTTACACAGGCTCTCTAATATGTATATATACACACACAGGGTGTTCCTAAATTATGCCGACAAAATGGTGGGGGTTGTAGGACGATGTGCCCAATGTGCGAAACACCCAGTCCGGAGCAGTTTCCAGTTCGAGCTACGAGGTGAAAAATCTCGTACCTAAGTGCCCGGTGTTAAGGCAATCCTTGTGCTTTGCACGCCATCTGGGATGTGCTGCCTTGATGCATGGCGCAATGTTTTGTTCACTATGTTTACTTAGTATTGCTTGCAGGCACGAGTGTATGGATTACAGATGGTGCATGGTGTATTTTTGCCTAGTTAGAAGAAAAAGACATTGGAATTTCGGGAGGTAACAGCATGTTTTATAACTCTACAATTACCCTATTGAGTACGGGACAAGATTCATTAAAGGAGGTGCTTGAACTGGCTGCCCCCAACCTGCAAACACAATATGCATCTTCTGAACAATGATTGCCTCGTTCGTTCAAAAATTCCCTCTGTGTTGCGGATTGAATCGCATGCAGCCTGGATGCAAGGGAAAAGTTCTGCCTATTGACCGACTGCATTTTCATATACGAGGCTCTTGATGTAATCACAAACAAATAAATCCCGATGATTGAGATCAAGGGAGCGAGCTGCCCAATGGACGGGTTGCCTTAACGTCGGACGCTTAGGTACGAGATTTCTCACTTAGTAGCTCTAACAGGAAACTTCCCCGGACACAGGGACCGGGTGTTTCGCACATCGTGCATGCTGTCCTCCTACAACCCCTATCATTTTATCGGTATAATTTAGGATCACCCCTATATATATATATATATATATATATATATATATATATATATATATATATATATATATATATATACATATATAACAGCTTACGATAAAGGAAAGGTAAAATGGATATATGGATGGTCAGTTCTATCTCTGTAGCTGATGAAGGAATAACTCCGAAAGCTTCTACGTTTCTGATGTTTCTGTGTTTTAGTGTTCTTTTACGTGTGTCGCTTCGACATCCCCGGGGCCTCGCCAACCTGAAGTCGTCTGATTGGTGAGTGCTCACTGGGTTTTCTCATCCCAACACCTTGTTGACATCCATATATTCATTTTACCTTTCCTTTTCCGTAAGTTGTTATATATATATATATATATATATATATATATATATATATATATATATACATATATATATATATATGTATGTATGTATGTATGTATGTATGTATGTATGTATATATATTAAAGCATCGGCTTAGTCCTCAGACAAACACCCGAGGTCATATATATATAATGACTTCGGGTGTTTGTCTGAGCACTAAGTCGATGCTTGTATATATGATATATGCTTTGGTAAAGCAACACGAAGTACAGCAATATCGAATTTCCGAAACCTCCGCTCAGTCAGCAGTCATTTGCTCACGGAAAATAATTTTAACGTTTCCGATGATTTCGACAAGGTTAACAAACTTTAATAAACACTTGGAAGATAAAATCCACAAGACATAACGCCCCCATATATACTTGATTTTTTATTTAAATTTTTATAATGTATTGCTTACTACTCATATTAGCTAATGAATTAATCGATTCGCGTAGAGAAGCGGTGGCAAAAAATATACCACTCACTTGAAAGTATTCAGTTTAGGCTTATGTATATGTATCTTACGTTCCATGATTTTTCGAATGTTGCGAATTTTTGTGGGTCATTCATGTCACTTACAGTTGGGAGAGAAATATTAAAATATCAATTTCGGTGCCAAAGAAATTCTATCATTTAGCTGTTGAGCTTCACTTAGCAAACGGATACACGATTCGCCGCCAAAAGCACTTTTTGAGCACATTCGGAGTCAGAGAAATTTAAAATACGAAAAATTTGGGATGGTGAATTAGGTAATTCTTGTAATTTTGAATTTAAAGAGAAAGTCGCAAGTCAAATGAATTTTCATACAAATTATGCACAGCTAATCGACTGGCAAATTGCATGATTCAGGGAATTATGGAAATTAAGACAAGCAAATTACCCAAATATGGCGTTGAAACGTTGAACGGTGAAATATTTATCTCGATAAGAACGAAGTACATATCACGTGATAGCTAAAGAAATTAGTAGAAATTTGCGCATCTATCGCAAGTTGTTCGACTGATTCCATCGTAACATTCAAAATACTTTATATTCTGCCGATATAAGCTTCGATAGCAATGCTAAATGTCGATTGCGCCCCATACAAACTACGGCAATAAAATGAGTTTTTGAGAACGAGTGTGTCCGAAAGCAGAATTTTTCGATGACCACCATCGCCAAACAATTGAGTAGACAGGAATAATGTAAAAGTGCAACTCAAGAAGTTTAAATGAAATAGATGCGCATATCGGGAAATACTTTTAAGATCACTTTTTCTTCGTATATAAGTTACGAAGTGTACTTTGGAAATTGAGAAACGATAAAAATAATTCCATTTTTATACGAGAGCATTTTTTTCTTAACCAAAACAAGAAAAATTAATTCTTCTGAAATAGACTTGTTACTTAAATGCGCTTTTTCAAAGTACTTACTAAATGGAATCTCCGCTCCCAGTTTCCCTCCGTTTTCTTCTCTCTTATATCCAATACTCTAGTCTCCAGTTGATGCAGTCAAGTGCAAAAATTTTAAATGATAGGCTACGTAATTTAAGAAAATTTTCATGCATCTCGACTGATAGAACGTTTGGTTCATGGGTTCAATGAAAGAACATTAAAACCGTGAATCTACTCACAAACAATTTTTTTCTATCGACCTTTTTATGATAAAAGCCCATATGTCCTAATTGATGTAAAGCAGAAATAACATAAAATGCTGTGGCATTAACTAATAGCGAATATTAATTTATGCGTCAAAGATATATAGTTGACTTTAAAAGTTAACCCTACTATCTATTAACGTTCATGATATGAAACCGCAGTAATACTACAGACAGATAAGAATAAATTTGTCAACAAAAATCAATAAAAATATTACGATCGTAATATGCAATCGACCTTAGTCAAACAGCTCTCGCTTGTTAGTCGTATTTTTAACTGCGAAACGATATCGCCCGACCGATCGCGTCCGTTCGCAATTTCCGCGTTGGCGGCAAACTACCTTTTTTTGGAACGTCTTTCAATCAACTTCACCATAGCTGAGTACAGAGGAGAAGAGACGCCCACTAATTACTGCGACCTATTTCTCCCCAACCCTCTCAATCACATCAGCGATATGTTTATTTTTCGTTCTCCTCTCGTCCTCCGTTAATCATTCACTCCGCCTCAGTTAATAATAACGCCATTGCCATCGTCCTTCTGTGCCTCTTTCTCCCTCACGCGAGGAAGTCGTTTGCTCTCGTCTTTTCTCTTAATCATTTCTCCCCTTTCCGGGTCGCCTCTTTTACTTCTCTTCCTTCGCCACATCCGAAGGAAAAGTTCGCCCATTAATTCCACGGGATTCTAGTTTAGCATTTTTTATAGCGCTCTCACTAATGGACGGACCATTGGGAGCCCCCCTCTTTTACTTTACCCCTCTTCCCCTTTCCTCACTCTCTTTCTCCCTCCCCTCATTTATCATCTACTGTTATTTTTCCCATCAAATAATAGCCACGTCTCGCGGTATAATTCTCCGAGTATTTCTCATCCTTTTCTGACTCCTTAATTGATGTCTTGTTATTTTTTTGTTTCGAAAGGTTAATGGTTCGGTTGCCATGTTAACCTTTCCTTGTAACTGAAATTCTCCTTCGGTGATCAGAGAACGGAGTTATTTATTCCAAGAGCGGAAAGAATGTAAATTTCACGGATTAATATTCTTTTTCAAGATTGGGTTCGATTGGAGGTTGTATGAGAATTTAAACTTTGTAATTTTTTTTTACAGATTCAAGAATCCAAAGTTGAAATGTTGTTTTTGGTTAACTTATATTTTATAGATAAATAATTCTAAATCTCTTGTTATCAAGGTGAAGGATTTCTGTTATATGTTTTCAGGACGCGAAGCTCAATTATAAAACGTAAAAATTTCTCTAACCTTGACACGCGCAGAAAACATCTTTATTTCATTAGATGTAAACAAACCGCTATATCACGGCTCATTTAAAATACCTATAGAGAGAAAATATCCAACGGGGATGTTTCTTTTTCGAAAGCAGAATTCATTTCGTTCGCGCGCTGGTGGTTTCAAAACTCTTGCGATCCCGCAGTTCGCTGAGCTCGAGCAACTCGGAACTAATTTGCGAAATTCTGCCGCATTCAAGGGCTTCCATTTTTTCCTCCTCTTCTTCCCTGGAGGCGCGAATTTTTATCTCCCTGCATTCCGCTGAGCGAAGAAAATAAACGCTCGGGCTCACTTGTTTCCTCGAATTTCTGAGGAAACATTGCGGGATACGGACATCCAGCACACTCCGAATTCAGTGTTTTGTCCGGACGTGAGGAAGGAGAAGTGAGGGATCTAGGGAGGTGGAGATAAAAACCGTGACGTAATAATTGCGGACACTTTGCGGGATTGCAAGCAGTTGTGCAGATTCAGCGCCACCGGCCATTTGAAAGTATAATTGCTGTGGCGAGATGGGCTTCATTCGTTTAAGGAGGTGGGGAAGAGAGGAAGTGTTGTTTGCGTGTGTTTGTGTGCACGTATGTTTACGAAAGTGGTCGAGACGCGCATGTTAGAAATGAGGGTAGGAGCACAAAGGGTCACGCGGAAAGAGGAACCTCTAAGGGAAATTGGGGGAAGAAGATGTCTAATTGGAAATTCGCACCTAGGCTGGAAGACAGTTAACGCGTGGTAGTCAAACGAACGCCTTGAGTAATTAGAGCAGCTTTAACAAAAACCGCGAAATAACCTCATTCGTAAAAGGTAACATGGCATGCCCTAGCAGATGCAATATATTAAATAGCAAAATGATATAGATCTAAAAATAGGACGGATTGATTCTTTTGGGGTTTTAATCTATGTATTTCTGATCTTCATTGTAAAATGGTTGTCCTCGATATTAGGAATTAAAAGAGGAATAATGTTTAATAAATTTCGCTGTCTTACAACGTTTGAGACAAAAAATGCAGGTTAAAATAGTTATATTTACCCTATCAAATTATGTTATTAACGAAAGAATTTATAATGGATAACAGCTGATGCGTCAGTTTACTATAAATTTAATGTCCTTTTATATAAGAACAAGATTGGAAATGTGTACTCCATGTCGGACTACACAGTTTCCAAATGCGTTCTTAGAGATTTCACAATGTTCTCAATATTTTTTGCTCGGATGAGAATTTAACGAGAAACACGTTGTAAAATACATGTAGGTCTTCATGTAGTCTTAATTATTCTCCAATTTTAACCAAAATTGGAATAGATCAATTAATTTTAACAAAACACCCCAATACCAAATTTCATCACAATATGACAAGTGGTTCCCGAGATGAAACAAAAGAACATTGTAAATTACATGTAGGTCTTCATGTAAAGTGGTCGTGAATGTTGTCCGATTTTAACCGGAATTGGAATCGGTCGACTAATTTTAGCAAAACTCAGCAATACCAAATATCATCAAAATACGTCCAGCGATTCCCGACTAGAAACAAAGGAACTTTGTCAACTACTTTAAGGTCCTCATGTAAAGTGATTGTAATTTTTGCCCAATTTTAACCAGAATTGGCATCAATCGACCAATTTTAGTAAAAGTTCCCAATACGAAATTTTATTAAAATACGTCAAGCGGTTCTCGAATTGAAACGAAAATTGTAACCTACATGTAGGTCTTCATGTAAAGTGGTCGTGTTTTTTCCGATTTTAACCAAAATTCGAATCAGTCAATTAATTTAAGCAAAACTCCCCAATACCAAATTTCAAAAAAATTAGTTGAGCGGTTCCCGAGTTGAAACAAAGGAAAATTGTAAACTACATGTAAGTCTTCATGTGACGTGGTCATCATTTTAGTCCGATTTCAACCAACATTAGACTCTGTTGACTATTTTTAGCAAAACTCCTTAATGCCAAATTTCATCAAAATACATCAAGCGGTTCCCGAGTTGCAACAATGGAACATTGTAGGTCTTCATGTAAAGTGGTCATCATTGTTGTCCGATTTTGACCGAAATTGAAATCACGCGATCAATTTTAGAAAAACTTCCCAATACCATATTTCATCATAATACGTCCAGCAGTTTTCGAGTTTTAACATGCGGACGGACGGAAACGACCTCCCCTATATGCGTTCCCTTCGTGCAAAGAACGCATAATAACGGACCCGCTGAGATTAATAATACTGATTCCAGAATCACTTCATTGCAGTTAAGATTGTTATGGTTGTCATGAACTGTAGTATTGGAAATTTATGTTTTATATATTAGTTTTCAAATAAATGCTAATGTAAATTATGTGAACTATTTTTTCGTAATAATGGCTTGTAAAATGTCATTAACATAGAGCACCTTTTCATAACTGTTATTATTACTATCGAAATGCTATCTAACTTTATAAATATAACTGTATGCAGTTAAGTAGTATATCATTATAAATATTATGTCGAATTACCATTTTCTCTTTGTTTATTGAGTTTGCCAAAAAAAAATAAGATGTGACCAAATTTGAAATGGGAATCTAAAATGAACATTTATTTTACAAAATATTATATGAGTAAAATCCAAATTAAATTAATATAAAGTAAAACTGACTTGCTTATAATACGGGTAGGAGGCCATAAACATCTATAATGCGTCCCATCAGAAATTGTGCAAATTAAAACCGCTCGCCAAGTCGCAAGTACAGCATTCGAATAACAGTTTCCGATAAATAGCCGTCGCGATAATTCGGGTCAACTCCGTTGAATTCATAGCGAGTTAATTCATCCATTTAATTGCTGTTCCCAACCAATCCGCAAACATTTCGACTTTCGTATTTTCTCCTCGTCATTTTCAGGTAGTCTATTTCTTCTCCGGTAATGCTCTGCTTATTAATCTCTGAATCGATTTTTTCGTACACCAAGTCCATCCCAAAGCCTATAATAGGTTTTAACGACGGATGAAAAAGTTCTGTGTGGCTCTTTCTCTATCCTTTCTTAACATATTTCTCAACAGACTTTCTGTTACTCTTTTCTGAAAGCTCTGGAATCTCATTTTAAACCCTTTGCACGCCTCAATCGAATTTTAAAAAGGAACGCCTGGTGAAACTTTTAATTGAAATCGTGCACCGAATACTTTATACATAACTTGCTTTCAGTAATCAACGTTTATGGTTTGTGCGGTGTTATTTCATGGCCTACAAAAGGTTTTTATTCCAAAAATATTCTGGTTTTGGTTAAATAATCCTCAGAGGTTCAATTTGAATGCTTTTAATAGTAGAAGGTCATCAGTTGATCCATATATCTCCTCTTGGGAGAATAACCCATTTGTCAATAAACCTAAACAAGGTAATCTAATAAGAAGCACTTGAAAAAATATTATTTATCTTAGGTTTATCCAATAACCACAAAATGCTTATAAAACCTATATGCGCATTCTGGCCACTATGCAGCCGTCTTTGGAGGTGATTCACCGAAAATACATTCTAAAAAAGAAAAATATTTTCAGTCACAAGACGAGCTGGATAAGTCCCAAGTGAATTAAAAACTAAGCTGTTTGTTGTTTAGAAATAGGCTCTGCACTAGAATGTCATGGCATCGAATGTAAATAATTTGCCCCGTTTTTAATATACCATTAATATACAATTTTATCATATTAAATTAGGCTGACAAAAACACGATAAAATATTTGAGGGAATTGTAAAAATTATGGAAAAATACACTCGATAAAACGGGAGTGAGTATTCCCTTAATACCGTTTCCTTACATTAAATTCCGCTGGATTACCCTCCTTTCAGAATTTATCTTTTTTGTTTTTTTTTAACAAAACGGCAACGCAAACTACTCCTTAATTCCTCTAACCGGGTTGAATAGGAGTCTGGCGAGCTCGCTCCATGCAAGGGAGAGGAAGGGGCGGGGCCGGATGGCACAGAGAAGTTTTGGAAACGCAAACAGCCCGACGGATCGAGAGCGACGGCGGGCAAAGAGGTGTTTCCTCTAAGTGCCCGTGCGTGTGTGTGCGTGTGTGTGTGTGGGAATTCGAGGTATGTCGCGACGCTGAGAAATGAAGGTGGAGAGAGAGAGGTAAGGAGGTTGAGGGAGGAAGTGGGATGGAGAAAGTTTAGCGCGAGAGATGAGGATAGAGGGGAGGAGATGAAGAGATATAGGGTTAAAGAGGGAGAGAGAGAGAGGTGTCTCTTCCTCTTGTCCCTGAATAATGCATTGATCCTCGCTGTCTAGGAACCTTGGGCGTGCTTTTACTGCTGCTGGATTCGTTCTCCTCCTCTCTCTCTTCTTCTCTTGCGTTCGAAGCATTCATGCCTTCGCGGACCTGCTCCGCCCTCTTCCTACCTCAACACTCAATTCGACTATCATGTCTGCAGTCACTTCCATCCGCTTCGCTTACGCTTTGCTACATCATTCGCACGGCACGCGATAGGGGGATCCTATGTAACCTATGCACGACCAAGGTTACGGAAACCAGTTAGGGAGCAGTTACTTCCATGTCATCATAGACAGTAATTGCTTCCAGGCATGTACCCGAAATAATTACCTCTGCGAAACATTGACTTATTAAGCGAAGTCACAGGTCTTTGCTTGATTGTATGGCAACGGTTATTTGACTAATGATTGAAACCTAAACTCGATATTTAATTCGATATTTGATTTGTGTATTTTGTGTATTTGTAATTTTTCCTGAGTATATGTAGATGAATATCACTGGCTATGAGATCAGTATATTTTCTTATCCCAGTATCATTATATATAGACGTTTCTTACAGAGGAGGAGGATATAGGAGGATACTAATGTTTAGGCACTTCCGGATGAACTGGAGTTTTGAAATATTTTTCTTAGGTTGGATTGTGTGCAAAACCGACTAGAGAAAACGAAAATCTTGAATAACTGCCAAAATGCGGCCGCTAAAAATTCGCAATTGTTTAAACAAATTTTGAAGGATTATGTATTTCCAAATGTGCTACCAAGCTCAAATTATTTCTAGAGGTAGAATTTGTAAAATAACGAAATAGGGATTATAGAAATTTTGATATTTTAATTTGTTTGGCAGTTAAAAATTCTTAAAGTTTAAAAAAATAGGTAAATGTTTAGATACTACGGGGCGGGTTAGAGAGCTGAAATTTTTGAATTATTTAGAATTTAGTCTATGTAAACGAATAAAAATTTTAATTTATCCATAAAGTTGTTATTTTGGCCGTTAAAAATTATTTAAATTTATAAAATTAGATAAATGTTATTTCAATTCTGATTGTACTATAAATTTATAATTTGGCGGAAATGTGTGGCATTATTATTAACTCTATGTAGGAAAATATTAATATTCTAATAATTGCAAATTTTAGGGATTGTTTTACTACAATATTGTTCCATAATGAAAACAGGAAAACACCTCCAGGGGAGAAATCTTTAGAATTAAAAAAGTATTTCTCATGATGATATATCTCTCTGAAAAATTAATATTTTTTTTCAAGGTGTGTTTAAATGCTTGCAGTATGCAAGCACCTTCTACTCGTCATTATATATCGACGTTTCTTACAGAGGAGGATATAACATACTAGTAGTTGGTGCTAGCATACTGCAAGCATTTCATCTCAACATAAAAAAACATTCATTATTCATATTACATCATTACACATATATTTTTAATTCTAAATATTTCACCTCCGCAGCGATTTTCGTTTTTCCCACATGTATAAATAATAGTTTAAACAATCCCCAAATGTTGCAATTTTAAAAATTTTACACATTCTTCATTATGGGGTACTGATGCTACACATTTTAGCCAAATTTTAAAGTTGTAGCACTCCTAGAAGTAAAATAATATTTTTGTAATTGTTTAAATTTAAATAATTTTTAACGGCCGCTGCATATCGTATGTGGTAAAATTGAAATGTTTATTTATGCAAATTTACTACTCTGTAAATAATTTGAAAATTTCAGCTTCCTAGCTCATCCCGTAGTACCTAAAGAGTTATCCAATTGTTTAAACTTTAAGAATTTTTAAATGCCAAACAAATTAAAATATCAAAATTTGTATAATCCCTATTTCGTGTTTTTAAGAATTCTACTTACAAAAAAAATTTCAACTCCGTAGCACATGCGGAAATACATAAACCATGAAAATTTGTTTAAACAATTGCGAATTTTTAGCGGCCGCATTGTTGCACTTTTTCAAGATTTTCGTTTTTTCTAGTTGGATTTGTACAAAATCCTACCTAAGAAAAAAATTTCGAATCTCCAGCTTATCTGGAAGTGCCTAAACATTAGTATCCTCCTGTTATATGTATGTTATATCCTCCTCCTCTGTAAGAGTCGTCGATATATAATGATAACAGGAGGATACTAATGTCCAGCCCTAACTACAAGAGCTAGAGAGCTGAACGTTTTAGTTTTTGTAGATATGATGGACAAACCTACATATAAAATGAGACTTCTTACCTAAGTGACATGAGTTCGACTCCAGAAATTCCGAAAGTTGCGATTTTTCCCATAAGAAAAGCATTGCGACATTTTTGTAAATTAATTATTGGTACTTGCCGGCAATCTAGAAAGATGAAATTTTCAGTGCTGCTAGATGGCCGCAATATTTATTAGGAATTATTGTCACTTTTGCTTACAGTTTCTTGGGTTCGACTCCAGAGACCCCGGAATATCTCCCATAAGTTAGCATGGGAAAACGCAATCCAGTGTGTAGACCAATCTAATAAGTTTAGGAAGCTGAAATTTTGCAAGATTATAGAACTTTTCTCACTACCAACTATAAATATCTAAAATTTTAAAATTGTTAATTTTAAGGGGTTGTTATAACCGCATTTGAACATTAAAGTTTAATAATATTTTAGGTAATACGGGATGAGCTATGAAGCTGCAACTTTCAAATTATTTACAGAACAGTGCATTTGCACAAATAAACATTTCAATCTCTCCATAAACATTTGCGGCGGCCGTTAAAAATGTTAAAAATCTAACCATTTGAAAAAATATTATTTCACTTCAAAAGTACTACAACTTTACAATTTGGCAGAAATGTGTAGCATTAGTACCCCATAATAGAGAAAGTATAAAATTCTTAAAATTGCAAAGTTTTGGGATTGTTTTAATCTATTATTGCTACATAAGGGAAAAACGAAAATCGCTCCGGAGGTGAAATATTTAGAATTAAAAAAATATTTGTAATGATGAAATATGAAAAATGAATGTTTTTTTATGTTGAGATGATATGCTTGCAGAATGCAAGCACCAACTACTAGTATACATATACAATCAAAGCACTTTTCCCATATAATATTTTTTTTATATTCTCCTGAACTAAATTTAGTTTTAATTTCGGTGAAAGAACAAATATATCTGAAATTAAAATTTCAGATGCAAATGATTATTTGCATAATTATAGCATGTCAAAATTTTGTGGCTAGTTTTATAAATTTACCCTATGGCTGTCATGGAAGTTAAAAAGTTGTGATCACGGCGGTACTTTTCAAAAGTTAAACTCAGCCGCTAAAAAATAAATCCTATGGAAGCAGGCTGCAGGTCGTTCTCGTAGTTAGTCGAACTATGATGAGTCAACAGCAATTATCAAACTGAACTGAACTTGTCTCGCATGGTCAAACAGAACATATGTATGTTTTACCTTTCCTAGAATGGCACTGTTTAATCATCATGATCAAACTCACACACAAAAAGACCCTCGAAATGAAATAGAAATAGATCAGAAGAGATTTTCTGATTTTTATTTAGTGAAACTTTTGAAATAACCTTTAATTTAAATCTACGCGTGTCAATATCAACTGGAAAAATAACGTTTACTGAAACCTCAGTGCACACATTTGATCGTAATTTCCTTTCCAACCTTAAATTTCCCCACTCACATCAGTATTCGCGGAAAGGCTTTAAAAGGAGCTCTCGGTGTTGAGAAAAATCTAAACAAAAACCCGAAGCTTCCGATGTGTGAATGTAAACTACCACCACCGCCCCCGTTGATAAGGGCCAGCCTACAACAAAAGGCCCAAGTCATGAACAATGCGCCCGCAGCTTTTAACTCCACACGAGAGGCACTGATTGCATCTCCGTCTGCATCCTACCTACAATTTCGCCATTTCATTGTTTCTCGCCTGATTTGTTTTTTTTTCCTCCCTTCGCTCCACTGAAAATCCCCGCAAAAGTAACGACCAAAACTCTTCTAATAGTCACGAGCAGAAGTCGGTTGCGAATGAATTGCCCCCTGGGGGAAAGCGAGTGGGAGAGAGAGTGCGGTAGATGGAGCTGGTGAGCGCTCTGGGCATTTATGTGCCTGAGTGTGTGCAGCAGCCGACGATCACGGGCCGATGCGCAGCTGTTTTGGAGAGGGCAGTGCCGGCGGTGGGAAGTTTAAAAGCGTTCCCTGGTCTGGGATTCCTCGTCCAGATAACTCTAATTCAGGAGAGAAAGAGAGAGAGAGCAAACCTCGGCTGGCTTATACACCAGATTCGTCCAATAACTAGGTCGACTGGTAGAGAGGCTTTCTACATCACGCGATTCGACCTAGGATCTTGACGGAAGAATACGAAAATCCTGTATCTTCTATTTCTAATTGCATTTACTTGTCTGAGCTGCTATTGATCTTTTCCTAAAATTTAACCACAGGGAATATGTGTGTGTGTGTATTTTTGCCTCAATCTACCTCTTGGATTATTATTACTATAATTCCTTCCACACCGAACACGATCACAAGGGAGGAGGGAAACCCGGTGCAGGCATTAGCCTACTCTTAACGAAGAGCACCAAGGGGGGCAACGGCTTAACGTCCCTTCTGATGGACGAAACGCTGAATTTGCGCGGTATCCTCAAACCGCACAAACAGGGGACCGGGCGACCTTAGAAAAATCCTACTTTCTCAGGATTCTTACCAGCTGCTCCTTCGACCAGCAGGGCAGTAGCAACCAGCGTCCTAACCACTACACCACCGGCACCTCCACAGGGAATATGGTTTGGACTCTCAGGAAATGACCATCTCGTACCAGAATGCGTTTTCCCGAAATATATTTGCAGATAGTATGCAGTTGTTTTTGGCTTTCATGGTTATAACCTCCAGCAATTCTTTCCAAAAGGTATTTGCCGCTCAAAAATTACAATATGTCAAGTACTCTAACGAAAATATATCAGGGTTTAGATGAGGGGTAGGCCACCAAAAGCCAGCGAACCGCATGCTGCCTGCTGGGCATTTCCTTCGGCAAAGCTATAATGAAAAGCAATTCGTAAAATCAAACAAGAATGATATTTTCATATTTTTCATTGAATTTTTTCCCCATAACCTAGTTTGTTTTACTTTTAGCACTAAAAATAATTATTTCCGCAGTTTTTCCCATGTGATACGACAAAATATTTACATTATTTACGATGTAATCTTTAATCCAACACACCTATACATTTGAAATTTTCATTTCAATCCGCTATTACATACGAGGTTCTACATGGACACTCTGACATGGGATGGAGTTCCCACAAACAAATCTATACCGTCAAATAGAACTAATGTATTTTATGAGAAATGTTTTATTTTGTTTTTTAATGGTGTCTATTGAACGAATCAGAAGAGTTTAGTGTCACTGACAAAAATAAATTATATTTTTGTGATTTAGATAATTTTAGTGCATTCTATGCTTAACTGACACGTAATTAATTATTACTGATGTTCAATTCTGTAGTCTTCAATCGTTTCCGCCGTGTTTATTGTGATGGGAGGAGAACACGGTTTTCTTTCCACTAAATACTGTTTGGACGTAATATTTATATCTATAACTGCCACTCGTCATATATAGTAAAACTATCCCTTATTCAAGAGATTCGACTTCCATTGCCTTTCCTCCAACAAACTCCGATTTTCGTAGGTTGTCGGTTTCAAATTTCCATGTTTCTCTACTCCAGCACTAGAAACCTTCCTTATCAAAGGCACGGCTTTCGATCGAGTTCACATTATTTACATCGAATAAATTTCGCTCCAAAAGGATTGGAGAAATTTTATGACATTGATACTTATCGAGTAATACAGATTTAATTGGATTGATAAATATGATTTTGAGTGTTTTAAGTATTAGATAAATGGTAATATGAATTTGAAAAGGATAGTAACATTTATTTGTTCCTTTGATAACTTCTTTTAGTTGTCATAACGCGTGTCGCATTTCGTGGAAATCTACGATGATATTGTGACTTCCTCAACGGTAAACCAATGAATAAAATTTCGAAAATCTATTTCTAAATTATTCTCAAAAGGTAATACTTTAGCGCAAAGCTATGCCGAACTTCAAAGAAATGTTTTTACTCTTATTAAAAGAGGGTTTTGGATTTTTCTAAAGGTTTTTACTGAGACATGTGCAATAGTCTTGTGCTGTTATTCCTTTCCATAGGTTTAGGCACTTACATTTCCTCTTGTGGTTGATATTTACAACCAAAGATATACGAGAAAAAATATTTTCCTGCTTTTTCAGTACACATTGGAATTAAAAAATGTATTTGTCATTTCATTTTCATATTGTGTCCACATTATCTTCGTTAAATTTTGCAATCAAAAAGTACCAATCCTTTGACTAACGTGCGTAATATGATTTAAAAGAATTTTAATGGTTGCGCTTCTTAGCCAATGAGCAGCTAATTGATTTCTATTGCGTACATGCTTACATAATGCTAAAAGTAAGAATGAGAGACGGAAAATAATCCACATCCTACATACGTTGATTGGTTTGCGCACATAGTTCCCTCCTTAAGTAGAGACAACGAACGAAATTCAGACTGCTTACGCAGGAGATCCATTTCGTATTCACGGCAGTTTAATTACCCCGCGGAGAAGTTATCGACCCAGTGAAATGACTGCTCCTTAATAAATATGGCTAAGTGCGGAGGCAAGCAACCAAAATGCACTAGAGCATTTCTTCGGCATTCACTTGTCCCGAACCACTTCCATCATTCCTCAGTGAGTTCTTATCCAGCATTAATCATTGACGTATTTTGCGACGTTATCATCAATCATTTCCTTACACAATGACGTGGAAGAGTTCTGTCTGAACGTCAGAAGGCCCCGTCCTATCCAAACAGGACAAGCTATACATCATTCGGAATCTCATTTAAGGCAAAATACACTAATGAGGTACAAGGCCTTCGTTTTTTTGCATCTTGTCTCTGAAATAATAATTAAAACTGGCGCTTTAATTTTGCTGCGGAATAACGGTATATACAAAAAAAAGAGAGTAGTCGTTTTGATTAATTCGCAGATTAATTATCAGTAGTTTTCAACTCATTTAGTATTTGTACCTTCTCATATGCGTGGTATATAGAGAAAGCATTGTAATCGCGAAAAAAAATCGAGTTCAAGTCAAAAAAAGTGGTTTTCGCCATGCCTTCTGTCTGTCTGTCTGTACGAGGTCCTAGCGCCTAGACGGTTCAAGAACATCAAATGGTATTTCGTATTTAGGCATATAAATACCATAATATAAAAACTATGAAGAAATGGATAATAAAAAGCAAAAATAAACAGAAGTTTAATCCGGTTGATTTTTAAAAAATATCCATTTACTCAAAAAGGGCTGTAACGATTTTGATTAAATTTCACTCAATTATGGAAATTTGTGTCACTAATAACATGATCCATTTTTCTCAAAAAATCACTATAACAGCGACATTATAAATATCGATTTTTACATCCAGCTATCCCCATTTATCTCAACAATCTTCGTCCAGGAATGATGCTTCAGCGCCTATGTGCCTGCGACAATGCGCCTAATACTTGATATTTATGTATGGCATAACTATTTACCAAGTTTGATTTTTACATATATGAGGTTTCAATATATTAATGCAATTTTCATGCGGAAGTCATTATCCGCGGTTTTATTGTTTTTGTAGCAGTAGGAATTTCTTTCAGTCAGGAAAGTGTAGTGTGACCAGATGCATATATACGTATATACCTATGTAGTTAGTATATGAGAAAATTAGTGCAATGTAAATTTAGGCTTGATAGGATTCGGCGTTTATTTTTTTTTTAAATCGACGTTTATTTTTCCGAGAGATTTTCGATGAATATCGACTCTTAAAATTACTACTGGGTAGAATTCGACGTTTATTTTGTTGAAAACTGACGTTTATTTTCCCGAGAAATTTTTAACGAATATCGACACTTAAAATTACTACTTACATATATGGATGGCAGTTTTCGGCCTTACAATTCGATGATTTAAATTTACTTTTTATTTCGAAATTCTAAATTTTTTAAATGTTAATATTAAATAAAACACTAAATAACTAATGTATTAAAATTTTATTTTATCTTTTACTTACAGTAAAATGTATACGATACAAAGTAGTATATTTAAATCGTTAATTATATCATTTACTAATTAAATCGTGACTTTTAAACTAGAAAATCCCCACATTTGAGCCGGCCACGAGATTTCGTGTGCTTTTTCTTTTGGAGTTATGAGAAAATGTCCTGGAACTTAATGTAGTACGGGAATCTAAATCCGGTACACAACGTGTTAATGCTAGTGATTGTGCTCGAGAATTCTCGTTTCGAGAATCTCGAGAAATATTTTCGTTTTAAACCATGAAGCATTTTACATTTTTCAGCCTATTTTTCGCAGGATGTCTGTTTGTGTGACCTCTTTTGTGATAAGTTTATTATGACGTAGCAGTACAATCTCTAGCAGTTTATGTATTTTCACAGTCTCACAGCATCGTTTGTTTTGCGGTCTGATTCTTCATTTATCTGGAGCCATTCTCGGCGTTGTTATTACGTTGTTTATACACATTGGTTCTTTGTGACTGTTGTGAACAGAATATAGTCCACCATTTGGTCACGGCCATTCATTCTATTCGATGCGTATTTGCGAAAATGGGCTGCGAGATATCACCCATCCCTTCTCATCAAAAAACTCAACTCGTTCGTTTTCACCCTCCTCTGGACGCTCGCCTTCTATGAATTTAACAATACGAACCTTTGATTCTTCTTAAGGCGTCTATTTTCCCCGATAGCACTCTCCCTCAATTCAGACGTAGTGATTATCAGAGGGACCTGGTTTAAAATTTTAATCAAAGAGCTATGAGCTCACGACCATTATTTTGCTTACAGAGAGTGTAAATAGACTCGCTACGAACAAGTGGCTCATATTTCATACAGGCAATGCAGTTTCTCTTATGAGATTCCGGGGTCTTTGGCCAGGGATGAGACATAAGAAGCCAGTCTTGTATGGATTTTTACATACAGTTAAACTTGTGAAAGGCGGAATCTGTATAAGGCGGAAACCTACCAAAGCCGGAATTCTAGAATACGTATTTTTTCTATAGTATGTTTTGTATCAAAAAGTGTAACTGTGAAAGGCGGAAGGAAAAATCAATACGGTTTGAGGTCCTCTGGTCCGGGCGCCGGTTTGTTTGCCATTCTATTCGTCACGTGCTGTACGATGTATACCTTTATTGTTTGAAGGCACTTTTCCGTCTGGCAAGCTGGGAAAACCCGGAGTAATGGGTTTTAGTAGGAGGTGGAGGTCTGGGTCCTGTCATTTCGTGCCCTCTCAAGACTCAAAAATTCTTCCCTTTGCAATACTTCGCCCATAAAAGGTTTAGTATTTATGAGGGTGAATGGTGAAGGCAAAGAAATTTTTCCGGAAACTTTGTCCCTGCACACGGGGTAATTATTCAATTTTAAGGAACATTTTTCAGATTCCGCACATTATCATTTCTTATAATCAAGGCCATGTTAAATTTAAATTTTATTCCGTGTTAAACATATTTGTAGTCTCGATGTTATTTAAGTATCATTTTTGAACTTATTATGAAATACTATTCTTAAGCAATGTTATTAAATCGCACGAGAAGTGATTTCTTGCTTCGCGTGCATAATTCCAACACAATTTCTCTTGAACTAATCCACTTAGAAAGTTGGTTAAGCCCTTTTATGGAAGGTCATGCTGTGTAAAAGACTTTTACTAACTTTTGTTTTTGCGTATCTCGATAAATAAACAAGATACTGTCGAAATATCAATTTCCATAGGGGGCATTTACGTTAGATTAGTGGCGTTACCAAGGAGACAGCGTAAAATATGGTTGACATAACTACAGCCAAGCATGGGTACAAATCTAATGCTACTTTGCCAAAAGTGTCATCTCCTCTCATCAAAAGAGGAAGACTCTATAGCATGGTTTCTAGGATACCGCATGGAGTACCGAAAAAAATCTTTCGGTTGCCATAGCTCCGTAACCATTGAGATTCGGACACGTTTATAGGAACGTTTTTGCTTGGAATGACGTTTTCCACACGTGGGTGAATTTATGCAGTAGTGTTTTGAAACACCCTGTACATACACAATGTTGGAAAGTAACTGAGTTACAATAATTAATTACTTTTCTTTTACTTTTTACTTTTAATCGTTACTTATATAAAATTATAACTTTACTTGTAATTAGAGCTCATTATTTTGAAAAGTAATCTTTACATTAAGTAATCGTTACCTTTTTTTAATCGAGTTTTTTTAAACATCGTTGGTGTTCTCGACCGGACAGTCTATACTACGTCACACAGAAAGATGCTTGGTATTAAAACGGTTTCGCGAAGCGTCGGTCTCATTTCTTCTTAGTCTGGACGTGAAGCAAGTACTGCTCTGGTGCTGCGAGGTGTTGGGTTCCCGCGTAACCTTGTGTTTTAGCGATATTTGTTTGAAATGGAAGCGGACGAGGAAAGATCATCCCCTTTTACGTACTTGCACAGTTGTTCACAATCGTTAAACCCCTGTGAGGTGGTCCCTAAAAAATCAAACATCCAGGAAAAAGTCCCGGATTCGACTTCAGGAAGCAATTATGTTTACACGAGGTTTTCGATTTTTCAAGGTGTGAGATTATTTTCTTTTAGTCATCAAAATAAGTAAATATGGACCAATTTTCTCCGTATTTGCTTTATTTGACGGCTACATTTATAAAATGCCTCATTCTTGCGATGTTTTGGCGTTACACGGAAGAATTTGTCAGAAATACGCATTTATTTTCGACATTTTATGGCTTTTTCGTACTCTTTCCGGGTGTTGCCAGTGCACCAGCATTATTGTCTCCGATTCAATAAGCGTCTATTAAGCCTTCATATAGGCGAAAGAATTGCGCCATTCGCTTCAAGCTATTTATGACGCATCAAAGTTGTTGTTGTAGCAACGTAAAACATAATAGATTGCAATGTAAATAATTGCAGTTAATTATTATTAAGTAAAGGGCAAGTTGACTGAGGGCGTTTTAAACGATTGACTAAATGAAAAAAATCTTTTTTATTTTAATACTGGAATATTACCTTTTTCGCAAGTAAAATCATTATATTCTACATATTTAATGTTTATTAACGCAAATAGGCCTACACATGTTTGAAATTTGATGATAAGGAAAATATGGGCTATTATTAATAAATGAAAAATAACATTGTGAATTACAAAAAAAATTGTGTTGGTAACAATTCATGAGTAAAAATTTAAATAAATAGTTGAATTAATTATGTATGAAAACATTGCAAATAACTCTCGTACGGCGTTTCCAAACCGGTGTTTCACGTACCCCTAGGGTTTAGCGAGAAAAATTTGGTAATGTCGTCTTTTTCACTTTCTTGGATCTACAATCCTTGCCTATATTTTCGTTTCCTTCAAATTAGTTGCATGGTTTTATTTTCAATTTTTTCTTATGCTTCAAGAATTATGTTTGAATTTTACAGGGTACTAACTAGAAACTGATGACAATATCAGAGATTCTGATTTTATTGTGAACGTTAACATACTAGGTGCTAAATGAATTTTACAAAATTTTCTCGCCATTATAAAGGGCTCGCCGCGAAAACTGTTGCAACTCAAGGGGCTCGTTAAGATAAATGGTTAATCCAAGGGGTTGGCGACGAGAAATAGGTTAGCTCAATGGGTTTGCGAAGTGAAAAAGGTTGGGAACCGCCGCTCTAATACATTGCTGTAAAATCGCAGAAAATTTAAAAAATGTCAAGGGGTAGACCAGGTATCATTTTTTTCCTCTCTATGGTAATTTTTTAACGCGCAAGCTTCTGACTGACTTAACAAAATTTTGCGCGTGTATCACTAGAATGATGTAGTAAGATTAATACAAATGAATTGCAAGCGTAGCTGCAATGGGCTGCCAGTAAACATAATAAAGAACTTTGTCCAAATGGTTAACGAAAAATATGTTTTCAATAAAAGTAATTGTAATTCACTCTTACTTGTAACCAATTACTTTTCCTATCCAGTAAATATACTTGTAATTAATTACAAAAATTCTAAAGTAACTGTAACTGTGCTCAATTACTTCTTCCAAGTACTCTTCCCAAGACTGTGTGTGTATGTATATATATATATCGCTGAAGAAGGGCATAGACCCGATAAGCTTGCGTGTTTTTTTGTGTTCGTGTTTTCAACGTGTCTCTTCGACGCCACCAGCAGCCTGCCATCTTGGTCACCGACTTGGTAAGTGTCCGCTGGGCTTCCTTCAACACCCTGTTGCCACCCTCATCACTACCTTTTCATTTCCTTAAGTTTATATATATATATATATATATATATATATATACACACACACGAGGGTGAGTCAATAATTATCCGCAATGTATTTATAAAATTTATCACAAAAACAATTGAGACCTTACAAGGACATCATTTTTCAACATAATCCCCTTGCTTTTCAACGCACTTGGTCCAGCCATGCACGAGCTTATTTATACCGTCAGAAAAAAAATTCTTTTTGCTGAGAGACGAGTCACACATGCATCGCTTTCTTCACTTTTTGGTCCGTGGCAAATCGACAGCCTCTTAAGGCGTCTTTGAGTGGGCCAAACAGGTGATATTCCGAAGGGGCGAGGTCAGGACTATACGGAGGATGCTCCAATACCTCAAGGTACATTTGCCGGAGGCCTTCAACAGCGTGGGCAGTAGTATGAGGACGGGCATTGCCGTGCAACAACAAAACACATTCCGACAATAGTCCTCGGCATTTGCTTCGAATTGCGGGCTTCAGCTTGTCAGGCAGCACCTCACTGTAACGAGCGCTGTTTACTGTTGAGCTCCTCTCCATTGCATGGGCGATGCTTTTACATGATGACGATGTCGAAATAGTGGTGCATACTTGGCTGCAGGAAAAACCGAAAACTTTCTTCTCAGGTGGCATTAAGAAGCTTGTGGACCGATATAACAAGTGTTTGGTAAAGCAAAGGGACAACGTTGCAAAATGATACTAAAAGTTTGTACATTTTACCTTTCTAGATTTAATAAAAAATAAATTGCCTTAACTTTTTTATTTACCGTATGTACACACACACACGCGCACACGCACACGCACACACACACACACACACACACACACACATATATATATATATATATATATATATATATATATATATATATATACACACACACACACACATATATACATATACATGTTATCCTGCAATTCACCTAATTGGTGGGTATATATATATATAAACAAGAATATTTTGACTTACCTTACCTCTTTAAAAATAGTTAGTACACAAAAAGTTCATTTTGCGAACATGTAACGATATTTCTTGTATTTTCACTTCTTTAATTTTGCCAAACGTGATGGTTTTGATAAGCAACCTATATGAGAAATCATATTAATAGCTGATTCATGGCTTTTACTTTCTGAATCTTGATGATTAACACAAATCAGGACGTTGCATATCGTTCACAAGAATATTATTGTTGTTCAACCGCACTGAAACTTAGTATATATTTAATCTCAAATATTGTAAGCTGGTATTTCTCAATCTAAATATTTTGGATTTCATACAGTAATTCTTCCAATCGCGTCATTGACAAATATATTATTTCGCGAGTGTAGATAGTAAATTCTGCTTTACATTTTGAAATCCGAAAAATATGCTATTGCTTTTTCCGAGAAACATTCTTAAAAGAATTTTCCAGTTCAGCTTCAAGGATTTTAGATATTCGTTGATGCCAATTAAGGAATAATTATGGAAAAACATTAATGATATAATTATTGCATTAATATTTTAGGCGTTAAAAAAGAACTTTATAATACTTTGAATCATTTTATATACTTCATCACTGTACTAAATATTCTCTTTATTTAACAAAATATATAGATAAATATTAGACTTAATTATTCAGTCTTACCTCAAATTCTGATTAAAATGTATTTTAGAAAAAATAGCAAATAAATATTAATATTTAATCGCTCTTGAATTTTTAATGATTGCTGATTTGTGCACCTTTTTTAAACCATTACATATAAATTGAATTTCACTAACCTGTAGAAAAAGAAGAAGAAGCCAAAAGCACGAGAGAGGAACGATCTTTCCAGGACAACTTTAAGAAAAAGATTGCCAAAAGATTGATTGGGTTGTGCATAGGAAGAACGGGTGGAAGTGCATACAACAAGGTCATCTATAGGAAAAACCCTAGCTAGGATCGAGTAACATTTGTTTTCGGAATACACTCCACGGGGTTGGTGAGTGGAAGGGGTAGCAAACGATCACCGAAATTCTTTTCTTCCGAACCTCGTTTAAGGCCTTTAAGGCCGTATTAACAGGGATCGAGGAATTCTCAACAGTACATATCCATGACCTTATCTGTATAGAAATGCTCGTGGAATATCCCACATTATGTCGGCAAATATTATCTCAAAAACCTCAAAATGGCTAACAAACCCGTGTTCTCAAAACTACCCTACGGCCTTACGATTACCTGATTGTCCAGAGTAGAAGCGTGAGCTTTTCAATATTTCTTTCCCACTGTTAATGTAAGCTCAGAAAAAGAAAGAAATCGTAGATAGAAAATAATACCGCGAAAAATGTTCACAGAAACGACTTAAATATTATAATTCAGAATAGGTTTTGCACATATACATTTCCATCTTGTTGGAAAATCGATGCCTATCGACGACTATTCCTTTACGTCGATATTGAAAATTTTTAAAATCGACGTTTTTCGATTTAAATCGAATCTTACAAAGCCTATGTATATTGGACCGATTTTTATAAGCCGTAAAAACATGAGTTTATGTTTGTGTATTTTTCTAAAACTAAATATATATATTTAACTTATTATAAATATATCATCGTCATTTTCTATTGTAAACTTGGACCACCATGAAATATTCCGATTAATGTATTCTTAACCCTCGAGTGCTAGCGTATGGGTCGAATCTACCCAGACCAACTTTAAATGTTCATATATTTTTACTTAGATATTTATCTAACTTAATTATTCTAGTAGCTGAATTTGATGTTGCTTTAAACGTCTTAAATGCGTTTATTGATCCAGAATCAAAACTTTTAAGACGTAGAGGAGCAAATAAATTGGAAAGGACGGGCTAGGCGTAATAGATATTCACCCGTTCAATTGAAAATAATGCCTGACATTATAGATTTATATAATTCTGCTAAAGGTGGTAATGCTACAACATATCAATTGTGCGGATATTACAACGAAGCCAGAAATTTTCGTAAATTGTTATTTTTTATTCATTCATGAACATTGCAGGTATTGACGCCCGTGTCATTTTGCTCTCCACCAACAAAACATGGATGTCGTAAGTATTATGAAAGATTTGGCAATATCTATTATTCAGCAGCACAATGATCGACTTAGTATAATTAGTACTATCAACTCCTCTTCGATATTCCTGTTGTGAATTTTCCTGTTCTAAATTTTCCAGCAAAATAGGGATAGACTACAAAACGCCCATTAAGAAACAAAATGGAACTCGACGTCAAATAACTGCGTCAAAAAAGGATCGCAAAACTATAAAAATTTGTCGGAATCGTAAAAATCCTTTTTTAAATGAGTATTGTGCTAAAATTTGTGTCAACTGTTTTGATTTAAGAACGACTAAAACATGGAATGGATATCTGGATAAGAAATCTTTGGTTTGAAAACATATTTCCAAATAAATTGTTGACGAGTTATATAAAATTAATGAAACTGTTTATTATTTTGCATTGAGAGATTTTTAGGATTCTAATGATTTTTTTAAGATATTCTGGCCTTCTAATTATTCTTTCGTAAGCTTTAAATTACATAGGTCGATTCGACCCAGCGCGAGTGCTCACGTCACAGTTTATAGCGCGAGTACTCGAGGGTTAAATTTGAATTCATTCATTAACCACGTGACCTCGCAGAAAGTTGACAAAGGTTAATTTAGCCGCGCAACTCTCCCAACCTATTCATCTTCTCCCACAGAGTGAAAAATTTTATCGATTCACATCGTTATTTAGCAATTTTTATTCATTTCATTTTCCGCTGAGCAATGCATGCCCAATGAAATATTTGGTAATTACCTATAAAGCACCATAGTTCTATGGCATGCAGGAAACAAAACATATATATAACCTCACGTTCCGATTTATTTTTTAGGGTTATATGGCGAATAAATTTAGCAAATATGGATAGCGAATTCGGTTCAAGCTATTTAATTATGCAATTTCTGCAGAAAATATTTATTTTTAATCACTTTTTATTTTGGTTTATATTCCGATCTCATTGTTTATTCTGGGATCCTATACATTTTCCCTTCGTAAATTAAATTTAATATTAGGGCCACTTGTTTTTCTATGGGTACTGTTTCCTTTTTTTTCCACCCCTCATTACAATTCCGAGGAGTCGAAAAGCTCCAACTCTCTCCTTTTCATCCCGGGAAACTTATTTCCCTAAAAAAAAACCTTCCCTTTCTCAAAAGCAAAAGTTAGGCTCCCACAGAATGGAAGAGGAACTGTTGCCTGATTTTTAAATTCGCGTTAATCAGAAAAGGAGGTAAAATCTTTGAATAAATTTCGAGTTCCCTTGCTTAAACAAAAATGAAAGGTAGAAAATATAAATACATGGCTTGCTCATAAAAGCGCTATGTCTTCCTTTTGTGCGCCTCGAGTGATGATAAAGGCTAATTAATTGTGACGGAGACGGTAACTATTCGGAGAAAAAGAGAGAAAAAAGAGAAGAAAACCACCGAAAACGAAATGGGGAGGTCGGGAGAAATTGCCTACCAATGAACGCATCAAAGATTAATGACGTGGAGCCCCCTAAAAACGGGCCGTAAATATGTGCATATCTTTAGCGGCTGAATATTCTTTCATAAAAATTCCGAGATGTTTATCGTTGTCATAAGCAACGTTAAAGGAAAGAAATGGTAATGACTTAAAGAGGGAAATGCGTAGAAGCGGTTGGGGTGAGTGAAGTTCGTTGTTGCAGCCGTTCTTCATTCGATTCCCTGCGGTGAAGTTATGTCTTCATGGAGGAAAACACACAGATATTGATTACTGTATGGACAAACCTCACGCAATCACGCGCGCTAGGAGATGCTTCTGTCGAAAAGTATATATACCAATGCATCGTAGGAGTATCTACAATAAATCATCCAGTTTCTACCTGGAAACTTTGGAATTCCCTTCCTATGCAGTTTACTTTATCGAACGGGTACATAACTTCAATTATCTGTGCACCAACATTTTAATTAAAATCAAGCATACGCATCCTATTTTCTTTAAGTTCCCTCCTTCGCCTTCTCCACCATCTGCCTATAATTTATTCGTTTTAGTTTGTCAACCGTGTTCGACTCTCCATTTCCTTGCTTAATACCAACTCAAAATCACATTGTCTCATTCACAGAGAACAAAACAGCTTTCCATCTAATGTCACCATAACTGTTTTACTCTATCGAAATTGCAAACGGTTAGATAGAAGAAGTCTCTACCTCGCTGTTATGAAAATAAAGAATTCGTTGATGAAAGCATGTAAGTCAGTAGAAATTGAAAACTTTTTACACATTTGTAACCTTATTAGTGAAGAGTTTAGGTTGGAAAGATTAAGGTTTTGAAAAAAATTCTCATATGGCAGCAATTAAAAACTGTGGATGAGTTGGAATCCTTTCCGTATTAACAACTTATTTTTGAAAAGTTTTCTAGGCTCATAAAACTAATCGCTGAGATTAATGGGTACAATTTGGTCACTCGGTAGAAACTTGGCATTTCTTCGGACGGCCTTTAGTCCATGAAAATGAGAAATTGTACTTAATAGTACTTTCATTGTTTCTATGGTAGCGGTAATCCCATCGTCCATTGAATAGTAGATTATAAATAAATCTAGTCCACTTTTTTAATATGAGCTAAAAATTTAGCTATCTTATTTTATTTTGTTACACTTTACGAGATTTCTTATTATAGTTATTATACCTTAATATATTAAAAGCAGGCTCTACTGGCTAGGTCGTAACAGAACGGTACAACTGTAATCTATATAAATAAATTCAAACATTCACAATCGGGTGGCGCGGAAAAAACTCATCCGGTTTGAAGAGCGGCGGTTCCGTTTACATGATTGATAGAGATTTTAAAAGTAAACGAAAACGCATAAGTAAAATTACAGAAAATTTTTATTCGAATAATTTAGTTAAAAAACAAAATTGCAACTGCTAAAACTATAGATTTAAAAAATATGATGTGTCCACTCCATGACTTTCTCCATACCTGTAATATTTCGAAAAATTCCAAATAGGTTAAATGATAATGAATATTTTAAGGAACTGCGAGAAAATTTTAAAGACTTTACAAAGAACAGAAATAGACTCAAACCGTAGCCTTCTTGTATTGGACATAGCCAGGAATCTCCAACAATTAAGAAAATAAAAAGGAACGATACCAAGACGTATCTAAGCGTCCATTGTTTACAATAGTCGTCGGTAGGTGGCGTGGTGGTGGCAGCTAAATTATAGGATATCTCCTAAACAATGCGTTATATGGAAAAATCCTTCAAATAAACGTTGTAGAACATTAAATTTCCTACAACTTTTATTCTATTACATTTTTACATTTATCAAATATTAAAGAAAATATTTCAAAATAACAGATAAGTGACAAAAGCAAACACTCGCTTTTGATAGACCGATTTTTATCAAAAACTAATCAGTTCTTCGAACATTCATAAAAATGTTAAATATAAAATTTCGCGTTGACCTGATTAATAGTTTTTGAGTCATAATCAGACATAATCGAGAAAATGGTAAAAATGTGTTAACGGGACCTCAAATCGTATATTTCCTTTAAAATCTCGAAATTGATTTTTTTCATGAAAACAATACTTTCCCCTATACTACGTATGGAGGAAGTAAAAATAGAGTTCCACACTGAAGTATTAAATTTTTCAGGGAATCAGAAGCAATTACAACTTATGCATGATATAGCCATAATTTTCATTAATCGTTGTCTTCGTGCTTTATTTCCAATTAAAAATGGCAACTGGAATTCGGCGTTATGGCACTCACTGTTCCCAACGCTTTTCTTTGCGTTCGAATAGTTACGTCATGTAGTGAAATGGCAGCCGGCGATTCTCTACACAATCGGAGTGAATTCCAAACAAAATAATTCATTTGCAAATTAAAATTAGAAAATATAAACCATCCATCTTTGAACTATTACTGTTTGAGAGAAGAATGAATATAGTTTCTTATTCTTATAATCGAATTTTGCAATCAATTTAAAATCGCTCAAATTAATGCAAAGTTTTATTTTTAACATTTTCATAAAAGTCACAAGAAGTGATTAGTTTCTGGAAAAAATCGATCAACCGGAAGTGGGTGTTTACTCTTGTCACATCCGTTATTTTGAGATATTTGCTTTAATATTTGATATATGTATTTAAAAACATACTAGAATAAATGTTGTAGTAACTCTAATTTTCTACAACCTTTATTCGAAATGTTTTTCCTTATAATGCATTGTTTAAGAGATATCTTAAAAACTAAATTATTTAGCTTCCACCACCACGCCACCTACTGACGACTATTGTTAAGGTCGGGAACACGGTCGACGTTTACTGACGTGACAGAAGCTGACGGTGGTGTTGAAGTCCTCCGTTGACGGTACGTCAAGGAGGGGTCTATTATAATCGACGGGAGTAGTAGCGCCGACTATTGACCGTTCAACGAAACAGCGTTCTTGGAGTAGGTTGTAAGTGAACTGAGTGACGTGTGTTATAATTGCTTTTATTATTGTTATTAACTATTGTCAATATTATTTATAGTGTGAGTGCTTTATTGATGGTATTTACAATACAAAATATTGATAGAAATGTATCGTCGAGTTTCAAAATGTTTGACGCATTGTCAATATTAATTGACCGTGTGGAGTGATTATTGTCAATATCATTCCACGCGGTCTTACCTGATTGGCGGACCTGAAACAACGTGATGGGAAAGCTAGACTTCGACTAGGTTCGCCCCGTCTCCGCCAACGTCGACGCCAAGGTACGACGACCGTAATTAGTAGCATGGTTATCACGCTACCCAAGCTGCTGAAACGCCACCGTCCGTTTCCGTCACGTCAGTAAACGTCGATCGTAATCTCGGCCTAACAATTAACGCTTATTTACACCTTAGTAACGCTCCTTTTATTTTTTTTTTAATTGTTGGAGCATTGTGGCTATATTCAATATCAGAAAGCTATGGTTTGAGTTTATTTCTGTTCTTTGTAAAGTCGAAAATTTTCTCGCAGTTTCTTAAAATATTTTTTATTATGTAACCTATTTGGACTTTTTAGAAATATCATTATGGAGTATGGAGAAAGTCATGTGGTGGCCACATCAGATTTTTCAAAAATTTCCTTTAAACAGTTTGCTGCCTTGTTGTTGTCAAAACTCGAGCTTCTATTGTTGTCTCAATCCTTTTATGCGTACGAAAGGGTGTATCATGATTTACCTCGAGGACATTTAAATTCATGTCTCGTTTTTCTTGATGGGAACTTTCTAGTATCTTTAGTTAATAATTAGTCCGAGTTTGTAAGGAGAACTCCTCCGCATTCTGGAAACTCATTAGTTTCAACACAATTTAAATTGTGTTTGTTTAATTGAGAAGTAGTTCCTTTTCGGGGGCTTCAAAAAGGCAGTATGTTTTCATTCATCGATAAAGTTTTATTCCTTTAGTCTTTATAATTCGTTGTGCCGAACGTTTCAATATTTTTAAATGCCGTGCCATTCTTATGTGGGAATGGTGACAACCAAGTCGGTCTTATTAGGAGAACGCTCTTTCTTGAACTTTAAATACCCACAGTTCTGGCTGTTTGCTTTCGATCATTAACACCACTAAGTTGCCTGGAACTAGAACCCATTGGTTCAAGGCGTTAAAAATTCTACGATGAACGGCAATAACAGTCCATTTTTTCTGGATCCAGTAACAAATCTCTTTTCTATTTCCGTCCTATCTCCAGAAAACTTTTCAATAGCGTCAACTGAGGCGTTCAAATTGAAATATGATTACCACGATCAAATTCAAATCCCCCCTCGCAAAATATAAGCGGTTTTTAAAAAGCTGTAACTCTGCTGTACAACTTAATTTAATTTTATTCGATTCAAATGAAATTTAATGTAATTTAACTCTGTTCCAATGCGGAACACCATTATTTCGGTTTGGTTTGAAAGTTTAAACTGCTGCTACCCTGTTCGTAACAATAGCATTTTAATAAAAATATTCTGGATTTATACTTTGTCAAGGATCTTCAAATATGACGCGTTTTTATGATCGATGATTATTCAAATTTGTTAATTTTGTGAAATATATTTCGGCAGAAAAAAATGCTGTTTTTGGTATTTTTAGAGCATTTCATTTGATATTGTTAGAGTAAAGCTCGCAATTCAATGCGCCATTTACTCTGCAACAGCTCAACGATAAACTTTTTCAAGGCCGTTAAAAATATCGCAAAACGAAAATCATAGTTTGATTGTGATTTTAAAATCAATCAAAATGTGCTACTCCCCAATTTTTAGGAACAAACATTTTTCCTAACTTATATATTTATTTTTTATTCCGGATTTCATCTATTTTGTTGAATTCAAAGGGAAGTAATTGAATAAAATGTGTTCCGCTTCTCCGATCAAAGTTTTATATCGTATAAAAAGCGTTTGATCTCTTGCTCACGCTTTTTTTCGGGCCGTTATTGAAAATAGAACCAAACATATATAGAGTAATCCTAAAAATAAAAGTCGAGCAAACGGAGTATATGGCCCTCCTATCAATGAAAAAATCAGCCACGTATCCGAATCGAATCAAACGTCGCATCCGGGCGAATAAAACGCGTTTGCATGTTCCGATCTTTACAGCTTTGCTTCCTTTCCGTGTGCGAGTTCGGAAAGGAAAGAAATAACGCGTCGCTATGGCCTATCCAATCACGACGATCTCTTCCTCGACCGTAAACCACATGGAAACAAGTGCTCCCTAGAACCCTATCCAACCCGAAACCCCTCTTCCCTAGCCCACTGGCTCATATCTCACATCCCATACCAAATATCTCCCCCTCTCTCTATCTTTGTCTCGCTCTCTACAAAATGTGCACCTCGTGATCCCTTCCTCGCCCTTGTATCACCCACCTCCATTCCTTCTCCCTCCCTCTCTCTCTCTCTCTCTCTCTTCGCTTCTCCCACTATCGTATTGCTTCCTCCCACTCCTCCCTTTCTCCCTCTTTGAGCTCCCAAAGCGCTCGTTTTGTCACGCTTTCTCTTTCTCCTCTCTTTCGTCACCTTTCCTTTTCTCTCCCTCTTCCCTCTCCTTCCCCGCGCTTCAATCAGCACCCTCCTCATCCTACTGCCGCTCAGCCACACCCGACCTCTATACCTCTCAGATTCAACGCACTCCACCCCTTCCCACAACACACACCCTCCCTCCCACCCTGAGGCCTCCTATCCGCCGCCACGCCCGTCGTGTCAATTAATCAACAGTTTCAGCATTGATGGAGCCTCACCTTCCGTCTCTCTCTCTCTTTCTATCTCACTCCCTTCCTCTCTCCTCCCTCTATCTCCCAAAACCTTCTCCCTCCGCACCGTTTCAGATAACCGCTTGTTGGGTTATATATATATATATTTATGTGCAAATATGCTGAACTAGTTGTTTTTCTTTTGTTTCTTCTTAATTTCCGTGCGTAGCTTTTTACTATGTACTATATTTTCTACCGAGCTGCGCTAAGAGATTAAAAACGCTCGTGTTAAATTGCCGACGGTGCTATTTTTTTGTTTTCATATCTCCAGTTGCTCGTGTGTTTGCTATTAAAAATTGATTCTATTTCTATGGTTCTGATGGAATTCCTTTTTTTTAAATCTTTTTCGAAAGAATGAAGGATTTTTTTTCAAACTCCTCATGTTTTTAATTCCTATTGATTCCGTCTAGTGAAACGACATGCGGTCGAATTATGATTGCCACCTTTTTTGACCCGATTCCCGAACATTCTAATAAAACTTCTAAAAAACTACGAACATAACTGAACATATCACAAGCAAAACGGAACAGTGTAAATTACATTTCCTAACTGGATTAATTATACTACTTAGAAGTTTCTACACACATCTTTTCGTGACTATTCAATAAAATTATTGAAATAGTAATAATTTTAAGAGGAGACAAAAAACACTTTAGCAATCAGGACAATCTTTTACTTCATGCAAATAAAATACCTTTAATTTTGTAGCAAAAAAACTACTCTGCCTGAGTAAGCTGTAGTATTCCTTTACAAAGATGCTAATAAACAGCCCAATGCCCAATATAAATATACAAAAGAAAGATCTTTTTAACGTTCATTAGAAATGAATATATCGAAATTATTGGAATAAGATTTTGGTGCACCTTGGATAGGCGACTGAGGAAGTCGACTCACCTCTATATTTGCAATTTCTTGGTCTGTCTATTAAATTAATGGGCAGAGGTTTTATTATAACATGTTACATGGATGATAAAACTTGTTCACATGAGTATGTGCTTGCAAATCGACAGATGTGACACAGCAAAGTTTCGAAGTTGCGGAAATTTCAGACGAGGCAACAAAATAACTAATTTTTAGAATTCGAGCCACGATGAGTAAACAATGGTGGGAAGGGAATATAAACGGCAATACTTTGTATATGTCGGGTGGAATTTTTGGGTACCTGGGCCCTCAGATATGAAAAGGTTTCCTTACAATCACTCGCCCACTAAATTCCTCACTTTCAAACGCATTTATTCATTCAAACCTCACAAACTAAACCGATATATCGACGCAAATGCAATAAAATTTTGAGATGATTCTTTTAAATCTCAGATATTTCAAAGACGAAATTATCTTAAAAATTGTTTTAAGCGCCATGTGCCACATTTGAGAGGCGCATGCGCCAAAAGTGGCGCATGCGCCATAGATTGGGCGCCACTTGCCTAGAGTGATAAACTATAGCTTTATATATAATAAATGAATGTTTATTTGTCAAGTAAATAATTAAATGAATGTCGTTGTTTTTATAAGAAAAATAAAGATGTAATTTAAGCGAGGAAAGTAGAATTCCTGATTTATTCTTCGTCACAAAAGAGGGAAAATAAGGCCGGTGAACACAACTGCGCAAAGCAAAATTTTAAGTTACCTCTTGAATCTCTGATTCTGTAGCATTTCCTTAATACTAGCGTAAATGAGTTTTCTCAATTCTTCTCACTGATGAATTCACTTATCATCATTCCACACAACATTCTATGGGTGTAGTACATACGGTGGATACCTAAAAAATTTCCAATTTACCTAACTGTTTGGTGTTCGGTATAGCATCAGTTCCGAACACCGAACAGTTTGTCTGATTACCGAACAGTTCGGTTGAAAACCGAACAGGTGGCAACCCTAGGTCGAATACTACCTCAAAATTTGAAAGGGTTACTACATTAACTGTCGTTTTATTAAAATTAAAAGCTCGTTATACTGGTTCATATGCTGACGTTTCACCGATCGATAATTTATTCCGAGATTTTTCTTTTCCACAAAGAAATGCATTGTAGTTAGATCTCGAGCTCTAATGATATATATCAACAAAAGACCCATAGCCAGAGGAAAATGGCCTCTGCATAATATTAAAGGTTCGGTTTTTGGAGAATTAGTTTTGATTTTCGGCCTTCACGCTCTCGTGACGCTCTTCTTTTGTCTCCTACAAAAAATGTACTTATGGCTCTTATGGTTCCTTTTTTCTGCCATTCGTGTCGGCATTTTCAATGGTTTTTGTCGTTCCCTTTTTAGCATTCGCCACTCTCTCTCCTCTCTCTCTCTCTCTCTATCCCGCTCTCGTTTCGTTTAGCCTGCCATTTTTTCTGGCACGACGCTGTTACATTCACTTGTCGATCATAAATCCAGAAATCGAGAGACATTCCTTTCCTCTCGATCCTCTTTTGTTTGCCTCTCTTTGGTTCCTCTCTCTCTTTCTCTCCCTCCCTCTCGCTCCTTTTGATAATTTTTTTTTCAAATAGCCCCGCTGCGCTCTCTCCCCGCTCTTTTGTTTAACGATGGGTGTATATTTAGGGGATTCCCAAAAGCGTTACATTTTTTGTTTTTGAAACGTCACAACCGCGCGCCGCCCCCCTTTGTGTACCTGACCTCTCAATCGCCTTGCCGTCGCGCCGTCTTTTTTTTCTTTGTCTCGCTTTCTCTTTTACACTTTATTTCTCTATCAAACTCTACCCCTCTCTCTATTTATGTCTCTATCTCTCTCTGGCTCTCACTATCTCTATCTATTTCTCTCTATCTCCGTCTATCTCACACTATTTTTCTCGCTCTATTCCACTTTATCACTCTCCGTCTCTACCTCTGTCTCTTTTCTCTCTCTACCTCTCTATATCTCTCCGTATCTCTCTATTTCTTTCTATCTCTCTTTTCTATCCTACTCTATCCCTATCTCTCCGTATCTATATATCTCTCTCAAAATTTATCCCCCTTTACATCTATATTTCTATCCCTCTTTTACTCTCTTTTTATCTAGCTCTCCTTCCCTCTTTCGGACTCTCTTTCTCCGTCTCTTTCATATTTATCTCTTTCTTTCCTTTTCACCCAAAATTACTCACTATCTATTGTTCTTTCTGTGTATATCGGCCTCATTTATTTCTTCCCCACTTCACTATTTATTTTTGGTGGTTTAATTTGCCTTTTTCACCGCTATATTGTCTATTTTCCTTTACTTTGCCCCATCTTTGTCTTACTCCCAGCCTTATTATCTCTTGCGCTATCCTTTTTGTCTTTTGCAATCCACTCCCATTCTATCTGTACCGTATACCGCAGTGGGAATCGTTGGCTTAGTGGGTGACACTTTTCTCTGGACTTGCGTGGAAATTTGTTGAGTGTAATAGTTGTTTTATCTCACTTAAATTTTCTTGGCGGCAGCTAAAACTGATTACATGCGATAATAAGATGTGCAATTCGAAACAAGATACGCATTGACGGAATAAAGCGATCTGAAGATCCTATGCAGACAGGCATAAGCTGTAATGTTGGGAATAATTTTGAGACGAGAAAAAAGCCTGCTATGACCGGGAATCGAACCCGTGTCTTCCACTTGCCGGGCGGATATTCTACCACTGAACTATCGTAGCAGGTCATATACGTTAAAATTGATCTACTGCGATAGTTCAGTGGTAGAATGTCCGCATGGCAAGTGGAAGACCCGGGTTCGATTTCCGGTCATAACAAACTTTTTTCTCGTTTCAAAATTATTCCCAAGATACACATTGTTTTTTCATTACCGTTCTAATACGCCCATTATGATAGGCAAGAATGTCTTAAATAAACAACATACGTTGAATAATAATATCTAATAAATAGCTTAGTAAAAGATAATTAGCGTCTCTCTCCAAATGCTATGGTCGCGGGTTCGAATGCTGCTGAGGGCCTTGTCGTATGTGATCGGCTCTGTTGTCGTTGTCCATCTCTCAATGAAATGGCCGTTGGCGGTCATATGTAAGCAAATTAGAATGAGTTACTATACAAATATGAAGCCATTTCAATCGTCTTCTTAAAAGTAAAATTGAAGAGAGACGTTGACGTCTACGGAGGGAGTCAATCGGGCGGCATTAGTTTTGAAGGCAGAGTTACTATAAATTGATAAAATTATACGGAGAGTCGCATTTATCCGGCGCGATATACATACTTTATGTAAGCGTAAACCTGACGCAATATGAAATTATAAATATATATTCAATGTATATGCATTCAATGATTAAAAGGATCTAATATTTAAATAGTTCGTCCATATGGTTAAACCAGTAGTCAGTAACTTATTTATGAAAACAAAAGTCGTTCTATTAATAACTATATTTTACATTAACATCCAGGTTATTTTTTTCTTTTCATTTAACATGGATAATCAACCCGTCGCATTTTTCAAAAAAATATTAATTGGCCCACTATCAAAAAAGGTTGCCGACCACTGGATTAGACTAAAGAATATCCTGAAAAACTCTCCATTTTCATGCTTTACGTATCCCAAAAACTTTGTCAGTAGTAGCCACCAAATTCGCTCATACATTAATTTAAATTCATTAATTTAGGGGTGTACATATGTGTATATATATATATATATATATATATATATATATATATATATACACACATGTACACCCCTAAATTAATGAATTTAAATTACTCTCATTTACTCTATCGCTGAAGAAGGGTATAGGCCCGATAAGCTTGTGTGTTTTTTGTTTTTTGTGTTCGTATATTTAACGTGTCTCTTCGACGCCCCCAGCAGCCTGCCAACTTGGTCCCCGACTTGGTAAGTGTCCTCTGGGCTTCCTTCAACACCTTGTTGCCACCCTCATCACTTCCTTTTCACTTCCTTAAGTTAATATATATATATATATATATATATATATATATATATATATATATATATATATATGCTTATGGAAGAGGAAAGGTAAATGGGATAAATGGATGGCAGCAAGTTGTTTGGATAAGGAAGCCCATGTAACTCACCAATAAGGTGACTTCAAGTTGGCGAGCTGCTGGGGGTGTCGAAGTATACACGTAAAAAAACAACACAAAAACAAAAAACACGGAAGCCGTAATATATGTGTGGGTGGAAAGCGAGAGGGAAACTACCACATTACAGTCCCTAGTAATGATTATATGGTTGGACAACATGAGTTCTCTCGAGGTAAAACAATCCGGAGGTAAAATAGTCCCCCAATCGGATCTCCGGGCGAGGACTACCTTGAAGAAAATATTGGAGAACCAGGTTTAACCATGAATAATCACGGACCTGTCTACGGGCACACTAACTATGATATATATGCATGTATATATATATATATATATATATATATATATATATTATAAAAAGTTGTCATGTCATTTTGTAGCAGAAGTTCCGTTCTCTGACGTATCAATTATCCCATCCCCCGGCGCTTTAATTACGTTCCATCCGGCAGTCTTTCATACAAAAAACCTTTTGAAAGTCCAAAGCCATCACGAAGTGCCGCATGGCCAGCGTATGTTCCAAATGAGTACAATGCGCGTCATCATCCCATCCCCTTCTGTGTGTGCGTGTCTCTCTCCTCTGACGAGCTCCTCTCACCAATAAACAAGAGGTCTCCCGCTCACTTTCTCTCTCACTCCCTCCTCCATTCTCTTCTCTGGCATTCGGTTCTATGCAATCTGTTCAGGGAATCAGCCAACGGCCATGCTTTGCTCCGCCGTTCCATTACCGAAATCCCGCGCCGTATTCGCCCACCGCCGCTCGCCGTCCCTCGTCCCTCCTGCGATATCGCCCGGCCATTAGGGCGCACGCCGAACACGGATGGCCATTTAATTCTTATTTTGGACGAGGGATCGAGGGAGTTTAGGGTATGGATAAAAGGAGAGCCGAGGAGAGAGAAGACAAGAGGTGGAACGATCGGGGGATTGGAAAGAGTGCGGGAACTGGGCCTGAGGTAGCGCAAGAAGGGGGACATTAGGGCGACGATGCCACATTTTATCAAGGACGGCCATTATAATTTTTTCCTACTCCTATAGTGTTAAGTGAACACGGGTGAGAGATATTGTTTTTTGGTTTAAAAATGTTTGTTGTTGTTGATTTTTCTGAGTTGCCATCGTAAGTTGTATTCCTAAATTGCACATCTCTATTCACTCTGGAATTTCAAGTGATATTCTGGCACACCTGCAAATCAAAATCATTAAGTTACTTGATTATGTTTCGAAATCTGGACATTTATCATAGTTATCGCGGCGAGGAAGTTATGACCCCTGGGACAGAAAAGCACCTCCTCCAAGCTTTCGTTATTTTTTTATTTAAAAACTTAGTGCTACAAGTTGGCGATCTGCCAGGTGGTAACATAAGGAAACCTCGTGGGTTTCTCACACTTTCAACAACGAAATCTGAAGACAAACAATAGCACAGCAATAAAAACATCTATAGTAAGACCTAACAAAAATATTACTCATAAGAAATATCACTGCAAATATAAAAAATCAAAAGTTTCAAAAAGGAAGGAGAAATAATTTAAAAAATCACCAAAGAATCGAAAAATCGCAGAAAAATCACAAAACAGCTTTACATCTGTTCCTAAAAACATATACACTCTTTGAGAAGGGCTTAAATAGCTCAGCCGGCAACTCATTTCAGTCAACAATAGTTCTGTATAAATATGAATATTTTTTATATTTGTTTTTTGTTTTCTACACTTAAATTTGTAATTGTGATCATTTTTCCCTTTAAAAGATGGTTCTTCCCCCCCCCCCCCCCCCATTGTGTAACTCACTCCATGTTGCCTCCATATTTATTACATTAAAAAAACCACAGAGTCTACTCCGTTTCCTTCTCCTTTGCAAGCTCTCCCAGCCTAGTATTTCTAGTATCTCCGTCACGCTTTCCGTTACCCTGTGACTACCCAATACATATCTGGCCGCCTTTCTTTGAACCTCATCCAGCTTCCTGATATGCCTTCTTCGTGCGGATCCCATACCAAGGAAGCATATTCCAATATCGGCCGAACTAGAGATTTGTATGCTTTCTCCTTTGTAGCTGGACTGCTTCCTTTGAGATTCCTCATAACCCAGTGCAGCATTTTGAAAGCTTTACTTTTTATCAAATCGATATTTAATCCCCATCCTAGGTCCTTTGATAAATAGACACCTAAATATTTACAATGATCACTTTTTGGTATAGGATTTCCCGAAAAATTATACTCTCTATTTGACACTAATTTCCTGTCAGTGAATGTCATGTACATACTTTTAATTATATTGATGTCCATTCCGTTGGTATTGGTCCAATCTGAAAGTTTGTCGATATCATTTTGGAGGGTGTCACGGTCGCTTTCACTCTCGATCCGCCTATAAATTATGCAATCATCCGCAAAAAGTCTTATCTCGGAGTTCATCTTGTCTGGAAGATCGTTGACGTAGATTAAGAAGAGCAGCGGCCCTAAGACGCTACCTTGTGGAACCCCCGATATGGCACTCGTCTCATTTGAATACCTGTTACCTATTTTCACTTTGAGATCTTCCAGTAAGAAAATTCGCAACCCACTTCAATGCTCTTACGTCGATTGGTAATTGCTCCATCTTCAACTGCAGGGGATCGTGTGGCACTCTGTCAAATGCTGTCGAGAAATCGACGATTATAGCATCAACTTTTTTCCCTTCGTCTAATGAGTCAGCAATGTCTTGACACAAACCCACTAATTGGGTTTCACAGGAAAACCCTTTCCTGAACCCATGCTGAGTTTTAAATAGCCACTTATCCCTTACCCACCAATCCTGTATGTAGTCATATTAACTTCTCCATTAGTTTACAAACCATAGACGTTAAGCTAACCGGCCTATAGTTCTTTACTACCGTCTTTTCACCTTTCTTAAAAATGGGTATACTGTGTGCCATTTTTCAGTCTTTAGGTAAGGCATGATTATTCATCGTTACATTGAATATGTGAGTAATGTAGGGAGACATGGCAGTAGTACCCAGTTTCAGCATGTCAGTCGCAATAAAATCCGGTCCCACTCACTTATTTGCCCTTAACTTCGTAATTTTATTAAAAATGTCTGTATCCGTGACTCTAATTGGTATTATCTCTGATGTATTTTCGCATGTCTTCCGGTTTAAGGAGTCATTTATCAGCTCTAGAGTTTTTAAGTTATCCATTCTATTTTATTTTTTCCTATACACGCTTGTAAACCATTCATTAAAATCATTAGTTTTACTGTAATTGTCGATGACTGACACCCCTTCACTATCTTTAACTGGCTCTATATCCATCCCGTTATCTTTCCTTCTCCTAATAAATTTGTAAAATTTGTTTCCATTAGCCTTAGAAATGACATTAACAAGAAATTTTTCCTTCGCCTTCTTCTTTTCCCTATTTAAATCGCGAATCAATTTCTTATAACTCTGAAACAACGCCCTACTCGAATTTCTTATTCCGTGTGCTCTCCTTACTTTTTTCTTTAGTTTCCTGATTGTATGATTGTAATATTCAGGATCCGTATTTTCGTTAAGAATCTGTTTTGGGACAAAAGTATTTAGTCCTTCAAACACTATCTCTTTAAACTCCTTCAATATTTTTTCAACGTTCTGTCCCCTACTCGCCCATTCTGAAAACTTGTCTCTTAAATATTATATATATATATTATATACATAAATTATAGTTTTAAACTGCCGCAGCATTCGTAGGAAGTCTGCCGAATTCGAACACGTAATTCGCACGTTGCATGCGAATGTAGTTATAGGTACGGAAAGTTGGCTCACTGAAGATATCGCTAGCCAAGAAATTTTTCCGAAAAGCTATAGAGTATACAGAAAAGACCGCGCCAATAGAATAGGTGGCGGAGTATTTTTGGCAATAAGTGAAAAGTACGATAGTTGTCAGATCCTATTATCGATGAAACGACCGAGAGCGTGTGGTGCCGCCTAGGTAAGGATAATTCGAAAAAGATATATTTATGCTCATTTTACAGAACACCTAATGCCAAAGTTGATTATATTTTAAGTTTAGAGAGGCAATTAGCCGAGCTTAGATCTATTATGAACGACGGTTACGTGATAATTGGAGGCGATTTTAACTTACAGTCAATCGATTGGGAAAACCTATGTTTCGTTACGGGAGGTAAAGAATGCGAATCGTGTGAAGCCTTAATGGACACGTTTCATGAATATTCCTTAATCCAGATGGTACAAAAAGCCACGCGTTCGGGCAATGTTCTCGACTTGCTTGCTTCTAACATCCCGCATAGGATAACTATGGTATCCACAGAGGAGGGACTTAGCGACCATCGAGCTGTGTATGCGGAGTGCGAATTAAAGCTCAAAAGACATCCTAAGCCTCTTCGGAATGTATACGCTTTCGCCAAGGCCGACTTTAAAAGTTTCAGCTTACATCTCAAAAGTACCTTTGTCAGTTATCGTGAAAAGACAGAACGATTAGGTATGGAGCCATCATGGTTATTATTTAAGGATATACTAGGAAGAGGTATCAATAGATTTATCCCCAGTAAGTTAAAATCTGATAAGAAAGAACCTCGTTGGTTTAATAAGGAAGTCAGGATTGCCTTAAGACGACAGAGGCGTAGCCACGCAAAATTGAAAAACATACCTACCACCGCTTCCGATGAGTATCGCACAGCTATAGTCCATGAGTATAACAGTGCCCGCGTACTAGCGAGAAAAACCATGCGTAACGCATTTAACACCTTCCGGAATGAGGTATTAAATACAAAATTGAAGGAAGATCCAAAAGCGTTCTGGTCCTACGTAAGAGAAGTCAAGGGAGTGGGTCCTTCAATACCCTCCCTGCGATGTGATTCCGGAGACATCCTTCACGATGGGGAGGATAAAGCTAATCTACTAAACGTTTACTTCGCGAAGGCGTTCACGGCAGGTGGAAATATACTTAAAGACAATCTTATTCCCGATGGATGTACTCGGATGGATAATATTAAAATCTCTGAGGCAGGAATAGCGAAGCAACTGAGTGCGATAAAGCACAACAAAAATCCTGGATCAGAAGGAATTCCCGCGCGTGTATTAAAAGAACTAGCAGATGATATAGCTCCCTTCCTTCGGATAGTTTTCGAGAAATCTCTTACCCTCTGTGAGGTTCCTGATGATTGGAAACTAGCACACGTCACACCCATTCATAAGAGAGGTGACAAAGAAAACCCCGAAAATTATAGGCCGATTTCTCTAACATCATTATCATGTAAGATTTTGGAGCACATTATTGTTAGCAACACAATGCGTTATCTTGAGAGTAGATCGCTCTTAGTCAGCTGTCAACATGGCTTCAGAAAAGGTAGATCCTGTGACACCCAACTCGGTCTGTTTGTGAATGATGTTTTATCATGCGGCGAAAATAATAAGCAGGTCGATGCAGTGTTCCTTGATTTTAGAAAAGCTTTTGACAAGGTTCCCCACCGTAAGTTGTTATTAAAATTGGGAAATCTTGGCGTTAATGTTAAAGTCATTAACTGGGTTCGCGCTTTCCTTAGGAATAGAAAACAAAAAGTAGTCATCGATGGTAAGTCCTCGAGTGTGGCAGATGTAGTCTCTGGAGTGCCGCAGGGTAGTGTGATCGGACCTATGCTTTTCTTGCTTTATATAAACGACATCAGCTCAGTTGTAAAAAGTAATATCAGGCTTTTTGCGGATGACACCGTAGTCTATAGAGAAATTAGTGGTCCTAGCGACCATCGTCAGCTTCAGGATGATCTGGATGCGTTATCTGTTTGGTGCAAGGAATGGCAGCTAGAAATCAATCAGAAAAAGAGTAACGTTCTAAACTTTTGGAAATCTAGAAGCCCATCGTCCGTGTTTACCTACTCGATAGATGGTGAGATCATTCCTGTTTCGGAATCCGTGAAATACCTCGGGGTAACCTTGAATCGTGACCTGTCTTGGGACACCCACATAAGACGAGTGATAGGTGCGGCAAATAAGAAGTTGGCTTTTGTGCGTAGGATAGTCAGGAAAAGCATGGAAAAGGTGAGAGAATCCTGTTATTTATCGTTGGTTAGACCTCAAATGGAATACGCAGCAGCGGTTTGGGATCCATATCAGAGGGGACTCATAAAGGATTTAGAAAAAATACAGCGGCGAGCAGCTAGATTCGTGAAAAAGAATTACGATAAAAAACAGAGCGTTACGTTACTCATTGATGAGTTGAGTTGGCCATCGTTGAAATATCGTAGATTACAGGCGAGACTTAAACTTCTAGATAAATATAGGTCGGAGATATTCGTAAATGAAATGAAGGATATTATTCGACAACCAACGTATATCGGACGGAGGGATAATGAGGACAAGATTCGCGAAATAGATAGTAGGACGGAGAGGTATAAGGAGTCCTTTTTCCCTAGGACAATACGTGACCACAATAGATAACTGTGAATAATAATTAGTTAGGAACTTGGTGCGCGGCACCCCCTGCCATCCACCGTCAAGGTGACTTGCAGGGTAATATGTAGATGTAGATGTAGATGTAAATATCCCTGGAACCCTTCTCCGTCTCCTCGCTTGTAATGCCAGACCGTCTTTCTTTTTTCCGAATTCACTCGACCTGGGCTGTCCCATTCCAGTTTTACACACAGAGCTGCGTGGTTACTTATTCCTGGACATACATCAACGCTAATAAAAGAATTGAGTGGACTCACGAGAAATACATCAAGAGTATTTTCCCCTCTAGTGGACTGTTTACCTGTGTAAAGCCCTCCTCGTCTATGAGACGATTGACCATCTCTTGGGCCTTACTGCCCCCTACCGTGTCGCCAGACCACCGAATTCCCGGATTTACCCCGTTATGACAGTATGTCCTTGAGGGTTTTCCGAGTAAGCGTCCGCAAGGACTTGCAATGGGTGCAACCCTTCGTTTGGACTCCTATACATAGCAATTATGCTTAAGCTTTCCCTTTTATTTCACCGAATAACTTTATGCACATCATTTCACAGTCTTCCCTTGACCATTCCAATACACTCGCGATGTTGATATTTACACAAATAAATATTCCCCCTCCTCGACCGTCATGGTCCCTTCTTAAAACGAAAAAGTTGGTGGGAATATTTCGTTGGATGTAATATTCTCACTAAGCCAAGACTCTGTGCCTATTACAATATCAGGTTTGCATGCTTCCAATAAAGTCTCAAATTCCCTACTTTTGTTTAAAATTCTCCTGCAGTTGACCTGGAGGACTATTAAACTCTTACCTCACATTCTTCGTTGTTTTTAGATTCATCTCTAGGTTCCACTATCAGTTTCCCTGCCCTCCGAGCTTTTGGGCAACACCATGAAACAGATTTGCTAAAATAAATGTCCCTTCCCTGTTTAAATGCATTTCGTCACGTCCCAAGTGTCTATCACCAACCCAGCAATTTGGATCTGCAAAAAGCATTCCTTGTTTTGAACACACCCACTCAATTCCTTCGTTTACGTAGTCTACTCTCTTGTGGCTAACATCAATTCTACGAATAATGTCATTCACAGCAATTTTCGCATGTTTAAATTTCTTTTTGTCAGCATTGCACAAATCCCATATATATCCAGTTATGTGGTCGCCTGATTTGGCATTTTGATATCGTTTGTTCCTACGTGAATTATCACCACTCTTTCTTCACCTTCACTACTCATAGCGGAATAAGCAGCGAGCATATGGGATCCGTACGAGAAGGGACACATAATTCAACTAAAAAGAGCACAGCGCAGAGCAGCCAGATTTGTAAAACAAAAGTACGAACATAAGGAAAGCGTCACCTCTTTATTAAGCGATTTGAACTGGGTATCACTGGAGGACCGTAGATTCGACTCAAGGTTGAAACTTCTGGAGAAATATAGGTCGGAATGTCTAAAAGAGGAGGTAGTGGGAATAATTGTGGCACCCACGTATATAGGTAGAAATGATCGAGACGATAAAATACGGGAGATCGATTGTAGGACGGAGCGTTATCTAGGCTCTTTCTTTCCGAGGACAATACGAGATCACAATAAGAAATTTCGAATTGCGTTAGACAATCTTTAGGTAGGATTTGGTTCATTGCACCCCCTGCCACCCACCAACTTGGTGAATTGCAGGGTAACTTGTAGATGTAGATGTATCAGTGATCTTCCTTTCCAGCTGCTCCGTTCTTACTCCAGGAAAACACTGCATATTCGCAGTTTCCCTTGGGCAAGCATTACCGGCAAAACGTATCAGGGAATCACCGATAATTTTCACTTTCGGCGCTTCCAGTTGGCCGCCATTTGTCTCCGGGCAGAGCCTCTGTACCTTCTCCGTTCTGTTTTCTCTCCCTTACGTCTCACTTCCATTAGAGCCGCCATCCTTTCTTCCTCCCCCTCTCTTCTTTATTTGCTCACTATGCCGTTTCCCGTCTTGTATCTTCCCTCTCAATTTCTCATTTTCTTCAGCAAGAGAAATCATTTTTCTCTTTGCCTCCTCCAACCCTGTCTGTAACTTTGTGATAGCTCATTCCTTCTCCTTCAACAGCCTCTGGCCCTTACGGATTACGCAGTCGCTGCACTTCAAATGCTCCTCAACACACTCCTCCAATTTCATTTTAGAAAATTTAAAATGGTACCAACAATTGCATATTTCGCACTGAACACCGTTTTTAGTTTTTTGCGGCATACGATGCACATCACTTCGACCGCGCCTTCCTTTCCCATTTCGTTGGCTCTCTTACGGTCACTTTCACAACCCCAGAGAGCTATTAGCGGAAACATTTTAAATTCTGTGGCAAATGATGCATATATAACTTGTATTGCTATGTATACGCAACATACAAGCATAAACAGTATATCTCGAAATATTTGCTACTAAATTTCAACCCGCAATTTGCATATTACCGCTCCTTTGCTACGGCACCCAGGGCGAACACCCCGCTCACCACTTCCTCGCTGCTGTAATATCCACAGTGGACGGAAACATATACATGTTGCGCATATATGGTTGCCACGTGAACGTAAAAATTCAACTCCTCCTGGCTCAAACCTTCATCTAGTTAGGACAATAATTTGCGCCGGTATTCGCAGGATCGTTCTCGCCTACTCATCCGTCGAGAGATCGTTTGCTCATTTGTGCCTTTTGTGGCTTTAGGGATCGTTTTTTTGGATCCCCCGAAAAAAGGATGTTTCGCTCCATCACCATTTCGACACAGGTTCGTAGATAGCAAGAATCGTAGAACAGAATGGATTAGATCGGTGCAGCAATTCGCGGTAGGATGGATGAAACGGGATGGAGAGAGAGAAAGGAAAGTGAACGCTGGGGAGAAGATTGATGGAGGAAGATATAAAAAGGAGAGAGGGAGAGATGAACGCAAAGAGAGAGATAGAGAGAGTGAGAAATGGAAGAAGAAGGCAGTGGGGAGGGCGAGAGGAGGGATTGATGCGAGTTCGATATCCGATACTGGATTTGTCAGGCAGTATAACGAGCGTGATGAAAACGTATTCACCAGCTTAAAGAGTCGGCTAGCGATCACATCGGTGGCCCAAAAAAATTATTTTAAATTCATCTGATACAGGAAAGCTTCCTGATAACTTTTAATCTTATACACGGTCCGAATAATCTCATTTTTAATCGGCGTCGGAGTTGATAAAAAAGACAAAGCGCACGGCCTCCCTGTATCCTAAAATGGCATCAGTCCGATATTAAGCTTTGAATTTGTTTTTCTCGGAAATGGGATCCTTTACGAGAGATAGTGTTCTTTTTAATGGCTTCGAAGGCCCGCGCTGGAATTACAATTAAGTGGATCAACCGAAGTATATAGAGCGCGTGTAATCTATGAACGATCCGCCACGCCATGGATTTATAGACTACGAAGATACTAATGTAACTTACCCGAAAAATTCAGAACAGGCACCGCTGGGGTGTACATCTATTACGACCTCTAATCCGATATGTTTATAAGTCCTTGCAGGCTCCAAATGAGATTCCGACATACATACAAAACAGGTCTTAAGCAAGGTTTATCTGCCATTGCGGCTTGGATTAAACTCAATGAAGGCTGAAAGGTATCGCGATGATTCTATAGCACTCGACTTACTCATAGGTAAACAAGATAATCCAAACGGAACTTACGGTGTCTACTTTCCCCACAATTATATGAAATTAAATGAGTGTGTGTCCCCCCCTAACATCTTCTTCATGAATGAACTGATTTCAACTAAATTGGTACATAGAATTTTCACATAACATAATGACCAAAATTAGATATTTAGATCCGATTAACTAAGTAGGGGTGCCACAATTCCAAAGTTAAATTTTTCTGTAATTATTTATGAATTTGTAAAAAATTGGCCTAACTGATTTCAACCAAATTTTTGTATGAAGTCAGCGTTCAACATAAAATAACAAACTCAACATGTTTAGTATAGATATAGAAAGCTGGGCGGCCACAATACAAGAGAAAATATTATTTTTATACGTATTTGTGTTGAAATGTTCACATCAATTTCAACCAAATTTAATACTTATAATACACACATATATACAAAAAGATATTAGCGTATATTAACCGAAGCAGCCAAACAGGAGTGCCACATTTACAACTTAAACTCTTTCGATAATTAAGGATTTGAAATTAATTGGCTGGACGGATTTCAATTAAATTTTTTATATAAGATTTGCACAACATATCATAATGAAATCAAGATGTTAAAAACGAAGCTAAATAGCAGGACTACCAAGATAAAAAGTTAAATAATATTATTTTTAACGTATTTCTAAAGAACTGACCCAATGGATTTTAACCAAATATAGTATATTTAATCTTCATATAAATAAATAACAAAATATTTCAACCGGGTCGACTAAACAGAACTACCACAATATCAAGGTTAGAAATTTTCTGTCACTATGAATTTGGTAGGTATTGCCTAAACGGATTTCAAAGAAATTTCGTTTGTAGGGCGAGTATAGAATGATAAAACGAGATGAATATGTTTAGAACGGATCTAACAAGCAAAGCTACCACAATGTGTAAAAGGAAAAATAATTTTCCGTTTTAAAAGCATATCCATTAATAGTCGATTACACTACGGCGAATTTGACGAAAAGCAATTCTGTACCACGGTAAATCTGTGCATACCCTTAATTGTGATACATAATTGTATTGAAAGGAAAGTAGGTGGATTAGTTTTTTCCAGAACTACTTGTTTCTCTGGGAAAATATCCGCTTTATAACATGCACTGATTTTATTAAAACTTCTTTTCCCCTAAACGTTTCATCTTACTCTTTTGAATGAAGTAGAGAAATATAATTAATTATTTCATTCCTTTAATATAAAAAGAGTAATTTTCTAACTAATTAGTTCATAAAATACACCATAGGTTGTAGAGGATATAAAAAAATAATGATTTAATAATATTCACAGTACACATTGCAATTAATTTTTCAAAAGTCGAGAATCTTTACTTTCATAATATTAGAAATCCCTAAATACCTTTTTCTAGTAATCATTTGAATGTTCGTAGGCACGATGATATTTGATTAATCAAAGTCTAAAATGCTCATGGACAAAAAATCCATCACAAGCTTAAAGTTCAATTATTTTCCACATTTAGTATGGTGTGTATTATCTTATTATTTTCTTTGTATGCTCAGACTGTTTCGCGAACTAAACAAGTAAGTTTCAAACAGAAAAATATCCCCGACTCAAATTTCCCATCAACTTGTATTCCAAGCGCTTAGAACGTAAGACTTTGGTTCGCGCTTCATTTAATCTCCTCTTTTCGGAGTAAGTCCCAAGGAAGTCTGCCGAGTCGCTTCGCGCTCCGGAGATTCCTTTTGTTCTTTACTTTCGCCCCTCCCTTCGTACTCAATCTCGTCACCATGCACACACTTGCGCTCTTACACATCCACTCCCTCTCATCCCTCGCTCTCTCTCGCCGTAATCTACTTAGACATTCAGAGGAGTCAACAATCCGTCTACAACTTTTTTGCGCTTCACCGCATGCATGGAAAGTACCATATGCTCTTATTATTTAGCTTTGTATTCTTTCGATGGCCTTTTATCTCTTACGCTCTTTCACACGAGACGTCTGTTATAACAAAAGTTCTACAACACCCGATTTTACGTTTTCAGTTCGAAAATGTTTCAGAATCGAGATTTTCTCCAGCACGCTCGCTCAGGGTTTAAAGTGAAACTTAAAATTAAAGTTTGATTTGATTTAAATAAAGACGAAATGGCTGGGCATGTTCGAACAAATCAAGGATGATATTTACGTGAAATAGCTTATCCAGGGATATCATAAATTATAAGTACAAGTTTATATAAATAACGAGACCAAATACTGTGTCGGAGATAAGCTATATGACATAGGTACATTTAAAATTGAAATATTCGGGATTTAAATAATTTAATTCAATTTTACTTTAAGTTATGCGAACGTAAAATAAATATGCAGAGATTCCATACATATAACACTGACTCAAGCCATTTGTTTTCACCATTGACATCATTAACACTTTTATAAAATATTTTGTATTTAAAACGTACTCAATATATTCCATCAAAATTATTAAAAATGAGATTTTTGATTCCAGAAATTGTTGTAAACCAAGATAACGAAGATACGGCAGCGTCTTCCAGTCAGCGTGATAAGTTTCAATCGGCATATTGAGTGCTATAAAACATAAACGTCATATTCACTCCTATACTCAGAGGAAAAAATCAGTGACTACAAGTTCAACGCGTCCAATATTGAGCACCGTTGGATTAACTACGCTTATGGAGAAGATATCTTCTATACTTCATCCCAGACGGGACATTCCATTCTCCAGCAAAGAATTCCCCTCTCGATGACGATCTGAGATCGGCATCCATAAGCTCATATTCACTCCATCAAAATACTGAATCCCACCAGTAGGAAAAAAATGAATCCCCCATCCCGCAGAAATCCGCCGTTCCTTCCATATTGATTGCTCGTGCTTGAAAGGGCATGAAAGAATAATCCTCTCTCCCTCTCTACTCGTCCCCTACCAACCGTACCAACCTCCGTTGTGAGAGAATGTAGCCAATAACCAATCAAGGGAGGGGTGGAGGGGTACGGGGTGGAAAGGGCGTGTGCCGGGGAATGAGTGTAGTAGATAGGATAGGGGGGATTAAAGAAAGGGATTCGAGGACAGGAGAGAGTTCTTTTGGAAGGGGATATGGAGAAAGGGGACAAACGTGGATTCCAGCCAAACGAAATAAAATGTAGAGGCGGAAGTAAAGAGTTCCGCTTGCTCTGCTCTGCGCTTAACTTCCCCGTCCTCTGTCTCTCCTTTTACTCCTCCTTAGAGGAAGAAGAATGATCTGAAACAAGGGAACAGCTCTGAAAAAATGGTATTAAAAGCCGAACCACGAGCTGCACGATGAAGAACTCCGGAGTATATGAAGTCGTAGCTGGAATATTATAAAAATATCTGCATGAAGTTCAGAGCGACATCTGGGGTTTTAAAGCCGTGCCACACCTTCGCCTTGCTTAGATTCCCACTACGCCATTTCTCTCCAGCTAAACGGAATTTATCGCCCTCGTAATTCCTTCGTCTTCTTCGATGATATTCGCCGCAGTCTGTTACTCCGCAACAGCAGTCATCCGAATCGCGGCGGCGGGTTGATTAAATTTCTTTCGAGAATGGAGTCTCTGAATCGTCGATTCATTCTGAACGAAGATTAACATTACTCTTGATTGAAAATGTTTACAACGAAAACAAAGCTTTCTCTCGGAGAATTCTTTAGTATGTACTCGGTAAAAAGTGGAAATAATGATCTGCTAATATTTAATGTATATTGGCGTGTATGTGGAGTTCAGAAGCGAAAAGTGTTTCGGCGTAGTTATTCGGCTCTATTGTTTGCCTTTGTACACTTGAATTTGATATGAAAAAATATTCCACTGTAAAAAATTTCTAATAAACTGCTCAACTTACTAGTTTTTTCGCTTTAGTTTCAACGTTGGTATCAGGTAAAGAACTACATTTAGAAAAACTTGAAACATTTCAAATTCCTCTTTCCGTCATTAAATTCAGCCAAAATGAAAATTATGGAATACAGTAAAAATATAATTACGGGATTGTATTTGTTGATTGTATTTTTCTAACTAACATAGTATTACATGCATTACTGATTAAATCCGTCCCCTTGTGCTTTAATGTTCTTTCCTGAGCGACCCAAATACCTCGTTCCGTTCTTCTTCCGGTTGCAAAATTACATAAATTCACATCTCTTAGGAATGCATGCTTTGCACCTATCTTTTCAAAGTACTAGCCATATAAAAAGTGTTCCTCATTCTATTCCCCTTCTTGTCTCCCCATTCGGTCAATGTCACCGCTCTATTTAAAAAAATCCATCCTTAGCTTTTGTCGCAACGACGCTTCCATCACCGCATATGTGACACTAACTAGAGCCACGCCACGCCTCTTCAATCTTGACCCTGTTTCGTTGCATCTCGGACACGTATGCATTTGCTCATGCTGTTCCGCCTCCGCTGTTACGAGTAGCAAGAAAGCGAGAGAAATAGCGGGTTAGATGGAGAGAGAGGGAGAGTGAGGTGTGCAAAAAGCACACTGCGGTTATCTGCATCCTCGATGGTCATGCAGGTTATAGAAAAAATTCTTAAACCAGGCAAACCCTCCCCGCCAAGCTTCCCTCAGGTCCTCTTTTTAGTCTCTTCCTCCCTCCCCTTAGTCACGAAGAAGCTATTAGCGAGTTCCTCAGGAGATGCGGTCGAATCTCCTCCCTTCCCTCCATCACCCACCACATCGCCCCAATCTCCCTCCTTCCCTAACTCGTCGACCAATGGTGAACCCTCCCTCTACTTCCCGACCTCCCCCTCACGGCTTCCCTCATTAGCGACCGGGAAAAATCCCACCCCCCTTCTCGCCCGCCATTTCCTCCACCACCCGCAGACATAACACATTCACCAATTCAACCGTAGCGCCGTCGTCAACTCTTCGTTTACGTTACTTTACTGCGCATCAATTCCGCGGCCCGATGTCACCATAACCCCCCTTTCCTCTCATTCGGGGCGGATTCTTAAATGGACCACACTTTAAGAGGTTTGCTCCTCTGAGGGCCACACCCATCCCATCCTCTCTCTTCCTCTAACGGTACTTAACCTCCTCTACAACGTTTCTAGCCCTTCCATTTACTCCAATGCATTGCACTGCTGCCATCTTCCAATCCCTTTTCCTCTCTCTCACTCTCTGTCTTAATCATACCACTTAGAATGTTCGCGAGGTGTCTCTCTAAAATCCTCGCTCCATCTCTTTGCCGGAGTTACATTTCCCCGTGTAGTCCTTGATTCATCCTTCTGTCCTATTTCGGCATGGAGGAAAATAAGAGGGAGTAGCTGGTAATATTTTTTATCTTAAATCTTACTCGGCGCTTTTTATCGCATTGGGTGAGCAGTCCCCAACGCGAACAATTCTCCTCTAACAAGCGCAGGTATTTAGTATTTATAAATAGACTCGAGAATAGTGAACGCAGTCGCTTTCGCAGCAGTCTATCAAGTTTTACTCTATCCGTTCACATATTTGGCTTGATGATTATCTTCACAAGTGTAAATCATAAAAAATATATTTGTAACGCTAATCAATAAATAAAGTACCTTAAGACAACATGCCGATTTCAAGCACTGTTCTATAAAATTACACGCACGAGAAAAATCTAACCTCCCAAATTCCGGCGTTTATAAGACGATAGAATGATAGAATCGCTAGATTTATTTTCCTTTTCCAAAATTTCTCCCCCTCGACGTCGTAGTCGTTTTCCTAGAATTCTAAAATGCTAGCCTCTTTTACACCAAAAAACTAAGTTTCAAAGTGCACATGTATGACTATGAATGGAGCTATCCTTCTAGTTATGTATTATAGTACGACCTTTTTCAGCAATCAGAGGTTCCGAAATCGATTCTACTACTTTTTTCCGTTTACAATGAAAACCTTGAGATAAAGTGGACAGCAGTATGTACCAACACCGTTGATAGAAAATTTTCTAGACCACACAAACCAATTTTTTATGTTCAGTGGATCTTGAGTTTTAGAGCCTCTACAGTTATTATGTAAACAGTTTGAAAATCAGGTCAGCAGGAATAGGATTGCATGTCTCATGACATTAATCATTTCGAATCCTTCCCTCATCACGGAATAATACGGACTATGTTTTTCTTGTTTTCTGTTGATGGTGCAGCCGCAAGAGAAAAATAATAGAAGCCTATGCAAAACATCAATAGTTTCGAAGAAAATACCAAAAATAAAATCTTCATTACAAAGTCGATGAAAAAAGGAAAAGCACTCTGACAAATGTGGTTTAAGAAATTTCTCCATAGCTATACGTCATAATTCTTTCCATTTCCTCGTAAGAAAACCCCTTATAAATATATTTTCCCCACGCACTCTCCGTCGCTTCCAATCCCATACCTTACTCTCATATCTTCTAAATCTACCTCCTCTCTATTCCACCCTCGCATACATCTTTTCAACTTTACGTGCGCACATTCCTCGATGTGATCCAACCAATCATGTTAACTGCTCTTCTTTCCAGCTCCTATAATTATTCCTGGAAATCCCAAGAAATCCCTCATCTGTTCCTAAAGCATATATTACAGTTTGCTAACAGGTACGATATTGTTCTCGAATATCAATCGTTTCACGCGGAAATTCTTTACCCTTATAGGAACACGGCGCATTAAATCTGAACGTAAAATATTCTCCTAATGATAAATGCATGGATGATAAATATTCGGTGGGGGACATATGATTAAAGGCAAAAAATATGTATTACCCACCCACTTCCCGATGCTTTATACGTATATACAATATTTCTTCCTTATTCGTTAACCTTATCCAATCACTTTTAATGAAACCGGAACGAAATCATTCCAGGTTTATAATTAATTGCATACTTTTCCTTGTTTTGAACTCTTTATTTACGAATTTGTCCTATATCGACGATTTTTTTGTAATTTGCCATCATGGGTAAATTTAGAAAATTTCAAATATAATTTTGGAAACAGCCGAGCATATACCTACTAAAACAATTTCCTAAAATAACAGCAATTTTATTACGGGTGATTTACGCCTACACTTCTTTCATTTTCCCTTACCTATCTATGGATATAATCAGAAAAAGATATAAAAATCATAATTTTCTAGTCTGCGAACTCTCATAATAATGGAGTATATTAACACAGTTAAGTGGAAAAGTCCGCTTTTTGAATTCCCAGGCCTTTATCCTGTTTCTTTCGGGCCTCTGCCCTCAAAAATTTGAATGAGGGAATAAAAAAGAAGGATATGAGAGAGAGAGAAAAAGGAAAAAGAAGATAGGATAGTGCGAGAGAGAAAGGGAGAGAGAGAGAGTGGGAGGAGGAACATGGGCGTGGTCGTTTGGGCGTCGTCCTCTTCGTGACCTTTCGGTGGCGTATGCGCTTTTACCTTCTTCCCATCGCGTGTCTCGCAGGGGTTGAAAGGACATAGCAGCAAATGGGTTTGCGTGTCCTGAGGCTCGCCAAACTCTCTCTCTCTCTCTTTATCTCTCCCTCTTCTGCTCCCTTGCTTTTTACTTTTTTGATCGTCTATCGCAATTGGCTCAGTGGGCGTGTCTTTACAGCCCTGCCAACCCTCCCCTCCCATCTTCCCTCTTCCCCATTTTATCCGCGCCCGAATGCCCTTCCACGGAATTCTCCAAATTGCAGAGGTTCTAATAGAATCGCGCACGCCAGTCCTTCTATCCCGCCGCATTTGGTATGACCTAGCGTTTTAAGGAGTCAACCCGTCGAAAAGTGGATTCGGGAAAAAAGAAAGATGGGACACTTTAATAAGGGGCAAAATGGGTTCGTTGTTGCCCACAGGTACGGATCCCTGATTGGGCCGCCTTAATGGCTCCTCCTGGTTCGGTCATTTGCAGCAATTTTCGTGGAATCATCGTTTTTTTAATCAGCGAGAAATTTACCAAATGACTGTTGTGGTAATTTCGAAAGATAATGTTACGATAATTGCCGATGTTTAAGGCAGTTCTTAATTTTTGGCATTAAAAAGCATCCCCTGCCTGTAAACCTTCTGCGTATGTGCTATCTTCGATTCCATTTTGCCGCAAAATCATTTGCAATTCATCCCAATGCCTTTATGAAATAACGAATATTTCCTTATTTTAAATGGGATAATTATTAACTTCTTTGCGTGCTTTCTCAGACCATAGATTAATACCGGGAATTCCTTGCTTAATTGTGACCTAATTATATGGAATTCATATAACGATGTCTGTAAGATAACGTCACGCAAAAGAATTCCAAAATCTGCAAATCTGTGGCATATGCACGCAAAAAGTAGCTAGTGGAAGTTACTACCTCGAAAAAAACATTTGCTATACATTTCAAGTTGATAGAACATGCAACATAAAGTTAGGACGAATGCTTGGCATGCGATTTGAATATTTTAAGAATAGCGTTCAGAGACGAAATTGCATTTAATTCTGCTAGTATTCAAACTACATCACGAAAGTGATTCATTTAATCATTAAATTTGCATTGAGTCCTTAATGAAATAGTGGTTACAATATTTTTACAAAATCTTTTCGTATTACTTGTCCAGATTATAAATATGGCTATCATTTTTCATTTCTCCTGGCAATCTTTTGCGAATATATAAACAACATTTTCGTCCAAAATGTACCCTCGAGCCTTCTACATTTTTCAAACAGAATGAAGCTTTAAATAATACATCCTCTCCGTGAATTACTTTGAATAAATCCAAAATCATTCGTTCTGAGCTCCTTCAGTAAATTTTTTTCACTCGATCTAGTTGAGGTCGATTTCAAATTTTCAAGGAATACAAAAGAAATGAGGTATGAGAGGAAATTCAATTTTTCTCAGCTCCGCGAAACCTTTCCCCTTTGATTTTCCTTCTAAGTTCTTATTTTTATGTTCGGCGGCACCTTGAAAAAAATCGCTTCCCTTTCCTCTCGTTTTTTCTTCTCGGAAAGCAAAAAATAGAGGAAAACGATCCTTATAAAACAAAATTTGAAAGATTTCTCAGAAAAAAGTGGAAGACGAAACACTTAGGGTCCCCTATAATGTAGCCTAGAGGTCATCTCTAATTAAAAATCTCCAAAAAGAGGATTTTCGCAATTTCTATCTTTCTCTAAACCTTCTTCCATGGAAACTTTCATATAATTCTCTCCCTCTTGTTAGAGATTACAGAGAAAACACGTTTAGTTTAGAGTTCTCTCTCTGTAGCTGAAGAAGGAGTAGTTCCGAAAGCTTTACGTTTGTGATGTTTCTGTGTTTTTGTGTTATTTTACGTGTGTCGCTTCGACATCCCCGGGGCCTCGCCAACCTGAAGTCGTCTGATTGGTGAGTGCTCACTGGGTTTCCTCATCTCAACACCTTGTTGACATCCATATATTCATTTTACCTTTCCTTTTCCGTAAGTTGTTATATATATATATATATACAAACATGCATACATACTAGCGGAATTGCCCGGGCTATGCACAATCCTGGCTAAAACTTTTCAATGGTTTCTTTAGATGGTAGTTAAAATAGGGTGTGAACCTCTTCTGCGAATAATGCATTTGAGAAATTTGGGGGCACCGAGAAATAAAAATCATTTGCTACTTAAAAGAAAAAGAAAAAAAATCGCGAAATAGGTATGACGCCATTATATTTAACAATTGAAAACAGTTCAGATTTCTGGAAAAATTGCGAAACACAACATTAAGATACTTTTTACGTTTTACTAAATTTCGTATGTTAGTATAAAGACGTCATCCTATGTTTACGTCGTAGTTTAAAATCAATGGTATAATAATATATAAGACAATAATTTTCATTTTCTGCAAATTTAAGTTATGTATCCAGAATTTTTAAATTGTCCGGAAATCGGCTTCCCGTCCAAGTTTTCTAATTTTAAGGTTCATGGCTCAGATCGCCCTTTTTAAGCATTAACTATAATCATCATTAAGACAATAGGTTAGATGTTACACTGAAATTTATGTAAAAATTATGATATTTTGTGTTTTAGGATTATGTTCTCATCATCCGTGCCTTTTAATACGTATCTGAATGGCCAAATTAATTTAAAATTATCACTTCATCATACGCATTCGTCGTTGGCTGAAATCAAATGGATTATAATGCAATCTAAAATAAGCATTAAATTAATCCTCTTAAGTATGGAAACTCAATTCCCATTGAAAGGCATTTGAATTGTTGCTATGGTAGTTATTATTTATCATTGTGGAAGAACGAAAAAAATTTCATAATTTTATAATTAAAATCAAAGTTTTACGCAAATTCAGCATGGATTTGAATTGTCTTAAAGAAAAATAAACTTCATTATTTTTTTCCACAGTATAGTGAATGTCCTGACTTTGCATCTTAATTCTAAATTATTTAAAACAGCAATTTTATATAGCCCTGCGCAATTTTAAGTGCTTTTCCTATGGGTGTTTAAGATTGAGCTTTGGGGTCAAAACACCCCTTAAATATAACATTTTCTGAAATTTCGGATATTTTCCAGAGGTTGTAACTAATGACCTATATTCCTATCAAATTTCAGCCATGTAATACTTCTAGAAGAACCTACATATATATATATATATATATATATATATATATATATATATATATATATATATATATATCCATGGTGGATGAGAAAGATAAGAGGAATTATATATATTAACTTAAGGAAATGAAAAGGTAGTGATGAGGGTGGCAACAAGGTGTTGAAGGAAGTCCAGCGGACACTTACCAAGTCGGAGACCAAGTTGGCAGGCTGCTGGGGGCATCGAAGAGACACGTTGAACACACGAACACAAAAACAAAAAACACGCAAGCTTATCGGGCCTATGCCCTTCTTCAGCGATAGAGTAAATGAGAGTGACACACTGAGCGGGGAATGACAGGGTGATGTGGGGAGGTTGATGATCGGAGGAGGCGGGGAGTAGGAGGGGTGGATAGCCAATAAGGAGGGAGTGTGCTGAGGTAGAGTGCGAATAGTTACAAAGTAACAAGGAGACATTGTAAGGGGGCTAATAAGGTTAGCGGAGGTTGAGGCCAGGCGGAGAGAAAGAGTCAAGAAGATGTATGTGTGCAAGTTCCCAGTGTCGGAGAAGGAAGGCAGGAGTGTCATTGGGTAAGGCGCGAATAACCCTTACAATGTAGTAACTATTGAACTATTGATTGGGCATTGACGTGTAATGCAACTGGGAGGGGGCGTCTGAGAGAGACGCTATTCCGGTGACCGTTCATGCGGATATTTAACGGATTGCTGGTGAAGCCTACATAAAACGCCGGACAAAGAGTGCAGGTAAGGAGGTAAATGACGTTACGGGTGGTGCAGTTGCTTCTAGAGGTGATGGGGTAGGTGATATTGGTGGAGGAACTCGAGAAAGAAGATGAGGGTAGGTGGATAGAGTAAGCGAGGCAGCGAGGTTTGCCGCAGCGGTGAGACCCTATTCCAAGAGGCGTGGTAGAAGTGGGAAGTTCCTTCATCCACAAGATATTTCCCAAATTGGGGGGCCGGCGGAAGGAGATGAGCGGGGGATTGGCAAAAAGGTTGGTAAAGAGGGACTGGTGGGAGGAGGAGGTAAGAATTGGGTGGGCAGCATGGAGGATTGTTTTGAGGGCTTCGTGGATACCAGGAAGGAAAAGTGTAGTAAGAGCGAGGGAGGAGGAGGGGTTGATACAGGGATAGTAGGTGTGTGTGGAAGGGATTCATGGTGGGTAGGCGTCATCGTCCTATGGATCTGTTCGCGGATCAAGACTGGAGGGTAGCCACGTTTGAGGAGAGCGTCCTCGAGGACAGAGTAGTACTGTAGAAGGGAAGCTCTATCAGAATAAAGCCTCCATCCTCGTCGGGCAAGGGCATAGGGGATAGAGATTTTGGTATGAAGGGGATGGCAGCTATCAAAGTGGAGGTATTGGAGGCTGTTGGTGGGTTTGGTATGAACACAGGTGCGAATTTTGCTGTCTTGAAGGTAAATGTGATGTGGGAGGTAGAGGATTGGTGGGTGAAAGAGAGTGAGGATGGGAGGAGAGGCGCGAGAGAAAGGAATAGAGAGAGTCAGGTCCATGCGTCCAAATGAGGAAGACGTCGTCGATGTATCTCAGCCATAAAAGTGGTCTGAGTGGTACGTTGAGGAAGAGTCGTTCCCATTCTCCCAAGTAACAATTGGCGTATGAAGGCGCCATACGGGTACCCATCGCAGTGCCTCTAACTTGAAGGTAGTGACGCCCATCGAAGGTGAAGTTGTTCATTTTTAGCACCATAGCTGCCAAGTCTAATAAGAAATGGGAGGAAGGTCTTGCGTCGGGTGGTCTATATATATATATATATATATATATATATATATATATATATATATATATATATATATATATATAGGGGTGGGGTTGGTGTAGTGGTTAGGACGCTGGCTGCTACTCGCCTCCTGCTTGAAAAGGCAGCGGGCATGAATCCTGCGCATGTAGGATTTTTTACATGGTCGCCCGGCCTCCTATTTGTGTGATTTGAGGAGACCGCGCGAATTAAGCGTTCCGTCCTTTGGAAGGGACATTAAACAGTGGCCCCCTTGGTGCTCTTTGCAAAAAGTAGGCAAATCCCGGCACCGGGTTTCCCTCCCCCCCTGTGTGTGTGTCCGTTGTGGAAGGCAACGGGAAACCACCACACCGTGTATGTGTATATTCCCTAGTCAAAACCAATCAATGAATTAGCAGGACCTCTCGTAAGACAGAACACTAATGAATGTGTGTATACATACATACATACATACATACATACATACATATATATATATATATATATATATATATATATATATATATATATATATATATATATATATATATATATATATGTTTCACGTTAACATGCATAGAAATTCGTACTGCGTGGCATAATATTTGCCTTTATGAAGCTGCGCATAAAAAACTTAAAAATTCGAATTCCGTAAAAATGTAGGCTCTAAATTTCCTCTCGCAATTCCACGCCTCTCCTCCTTCAATTCATTTCCCTCACCGCATGTTTTTCCTTCGTGTATTTATTTTATCGAGTCGCTACACGTCTCGTTTAAATACCGCCTGTCTCTCTTATCTCATATTTCACAGGTTAAACTCGTCTGACAATCCCGCGAGTCTTCTGCCTTCCCTCCCTCTATTTCTCTCTCACCCACCTCTCTCACGGCTGTTTTCGTTGGAATTAATTCTAGGAATACGAATGCGACACAGACCGTGCGTTATCCTTTTTTCACCAATGCCTTTTTTACGGAGTTTCCACGAGAGGGAGAGAAAGAGAAAGAAGATGAAAGATGGAGGAAGTAAAAAAGAGAAAATCAGAGATGGAGAGACAGAAAAACAGGTGTAGAGACTGATAGATAAAGTAAGAGATCAAGGGAGATTGAGAGAGAGCAAGGGGAAATGATAGATTGAGAGAGAGAGGTGTAGAGAGATAAAGATAAAAGTGATGGAGAGAAAGAGATAAAGAGAGATGGAGAGAGAGAGAAAGGGAAAAGAGAAATGTAAATAGAGAGGGAAGCGGAAGCCATTCAGCCTCTGAGCAACAATGATATTTTTTAAAACACGAGATATTCTCAAAAAGGAAAGATTTTTCGAGGAAACCTTACTCTTTTTGCGATGGGTAACGGTAACCAGATATTCCAATCTCCTTTCATCATCTTCGTTTTCTTTCTTTTTGCCTCAAAAGTTCCCGCTTAAAGTCTTTCCTCTCTTTCTATCAGCGTGTATTTGTTCTCTTTCGCACATCTGTTGCTCTTCCCCCTCGCTCTCTCCCTCTTTCTCCCTCCTACCACCTTTCTTTTCGCGTTTTCTCTTGTTTGCGCCGTCGTCACGCTTATCTCCTTCCGCATCCCTTTACTCCGACCGCCTCTTACATCTTCCCCTCCTCTCACCCTACTTATTACTTCCTCCGTTCCTCATCTCCATCGCTCAAGAAACCTCCTCCCCTCTTCCCCGAGCTGTATATATTCGCCACTCCTTATCCCCATGGTAACCTTTCTCTCCATCTCCAGCGCCAAGGCGAACTCAATAATTCACGCTGTTTTATGACACCCTGCCTCTATCCCTCCCCTCTCTCCCACCCTCCCTCTCCGACTACCATTCTTCTTTAGCGGGGTCCTGGGTTTCAACCAAAACTGTTTCGCTGTTAAGTTTGCTATCGTATGCAAGGCGTAATACACCGTCGGTGGCGTTATATTATGGGCAAATTGGAAGGGGAGAAAAAAGGGTATTCTCTACGTCTTCTCTCTCCCTCCCTCTCTCTCGAGTCTCTCGTTACAAGGGATTTCGAAAATGTGATAAAAAAGCGCGATAAAAATTAGTTTAGCGTCGCTTCGAGTCTTATCTCCCATGTTCATGCAATTTAAGGGTTATTCCTTTTTGAGGTATTCCATTAACTTGCAAGCTAAGACATACTGCCTACGCCAGTGGTTCTCAAACTTCCAGTTTTCGCGGCCCCGTTGTATATCATGCTGTCCTCTTCGAATTAAAAATAGTAAAAATAAGACACTTTACTGCAAATTTCTTCATTATTTGTAACTAATATCAATTTTTATTGCATCGTTTTTCCAAAAATTGCCTGATAAAATTTTATTATCCGTGAATACTTTTTTTTGACATTTCACCTTCCAACTAAAATAATTTTGCGGCCCCTTGAGGGGGCCGCGACTCACAGTTTGGGAAACACATGCCTAC